>JBAMAW010001695.1:0-443402 GCA_037043295.1 Amiota minor
TTAATATTTACTTTTCATGTTTCCTTTGATTTTTCATTTGACAACTAATAATTACAAGAGAACTTGCGTGATTTCACCTGTCGTCTGAATGTTTGTTTGTCAATTTTGTTTAATATTTTACTGCTTTTTAATAATAATATTTATGTGCAATGCATTCAAAAAATATACAAAATATATAAACACATGCGACGAACGAGCGAATATTTTGTATAATTTGTGTACATTATGATTTTGTTATTGTTGTTATTGTACACCAATCGATGTTTATTGGTGTTGTTGTTGTTGTTGTTGTTTGGTATTATGGTTTGCAACGTCATTTTAAGTGAAAGTGCATTTGGATGGAAACTTTTAGTTTTCGTTTATTTTAGTTTATGTTGTAAAACAACTTTCTTACATATGCATATGCAGTAAAGTAGACGAGGGTTGATCAATAACAAACACCCATTGTTACGAATGAAGATGCAATCCAATATAATGTTAAATCTTTAAAGATCGATAAACCTATATATAATAAACGGTTTTTTTTTTTTTTTTCAATTAAAACATTCAAACAAATATTCAAATAAAAGCTAATAGTCCAATAAGACTGTGAAGCAAACCCAATTGATTGTTTTCTTTGTTAAAAAAAAAAAAGAGTTAAAAAAAAAACAGTGGCCAATTTTCCACCGATTTCAAGAGGTTACCGTTCTCTAAATCTTGTTTACCTGGTCTTGGTATATTTCGTTTTTAGTATATTTTGTCATCGATGCACAATTTTATATGGATAACGTTCAAAACCAAAAACAAATCAATTTGTTCTGGTATCCCGCAGGGTTTTGCACTAAGGCATGTCCTATATAATACTCTACTCTTATGACATTCCAATGTTTGAAGACTGCATAAAGTCATATCTCGCAAATTACACGGCGTTATACAGTACAGGTGAACGCAATCCTTAATATACTTCAGAGTGCACTTATAACCCTATCTAGTTATTTTAGACAATAGACTGAAAAAACCAAAGCATTTTACTTCACTAAGAAGCGAAAGCAATGTTTTCTACCAAATATTGTCTTGCAATTAAATGGATTTAGCTTCAATTGCGAGCATACTATCCGATACCTTAGCCACGTCCCCTCGTTGACAAGAAACTTAACTATAAAGTGCACATCGGTAAAACCATTAATAAGGTCAATAAATCCATTTTCGTCCTATTCTAAATGGGGGTTTGTATGGGAGGTAAAACCGCTAGGTGATAATTGTATATTTTGGACAAGTGATGTATCTCCTCTTCATTTACTACGACTTTGTGTTTTATTTTTCATTGCTGAAGTCGTAACCATATTCGTACGACCTTCATCCATAACGGACACATTTCATTTTTTGCGTCACATTTATTTTTTTGCGTCACATTTCACTATCAATTCAATTGTATTTACCTAAATAGCTCCAATATAATAATAACATCGTCAAATTTTGATTTCTGTCACATTTAAATTTTATATTTTTATTCGCTAAACAAGTTTCACTTGAATAATTGCTAAGCTTCTCTCAGCTTACTAATAATCTTGTCAGTCATTTGTTCTTTTTTTTTATCACTGCTCAATATTCAGTATTGCCTAGTATTATAAAATCACACAAGTTTTTCTATTTCATAAATTAATTAGAAATCAGTGTGAAATATTGTTTGGCAATGTCATGTTTTATGGTTTTATTGATCGACCCTCGTAAGCACTTACACATGCAATAGTATACACACATATACATATGTACATCTGCCCGTTTAAAATTTGTCAACATACATACATTTTTTTTCATCAGAAAAATACTTGCTGCTACAACAGCATAAAGTAGCAACACGAAGAGGCGCCATATTGCAAACGATAAATTTTTTTGAGAACCACAAAATTGTATAAAAACATTGAGGTAGTCCACAGCAACCAAAGTATTACTAAAATCAAATTTTTCTTGTTCATTTTGCACAATATAAAATTCAAACGAAGAGATATTCTTAAATTTTTGATTTAAACAAATTTCATTTGATTGAATATCTTCAATGCACATTCTTCTTAGATTTGAGATTGGAGATTGGATTAGATTTGATTTAATTCATACACACACTTCTTATGGATATGGAAAGAAAATCCTCTTAACTAGGGATTTAAAAATTATTATTGTTTCAACTTGATGCGACTGACTGATGCACCGCATGCACAATAAACGAGTTTATGTCCACAGAATAAATTATACTGAAAACAAAAAATGAGATGTCTATAAGTATAACTGATGGCAGACTGGCTGACTGACTGACTAACTGTCGTCCCCAACCAAGCTAAGCTTTAAAAACAAAAACAAAAACAAACACATTTTAACGTAATGATGACTTTCTAGAATTGGAGGCTGGTTTCGATTTCACTTTTGTTTTGTTTCATTTCATTTTGGTTTGTTTTTTTTCTTTATTTTTGTAACATTTTGTAACTTTACCTGACTGACTCTCTAAGCGACGACTATCAATGGATCTGAACTTGACCGTGAAAGGTGTCGTCAACGAGCTTGATATAACAACAGTTTCGCTATGTATGAAATAGAGGAGGGTTCTTTCCTTTTGGATAAAAATACATTTTTATGTGACGTCAATTACAAGTAGATTTTCAGCATTTAACAAGGGAATAAATTTACGGAAATAAATAGCTAAGAAATGATTTAATTAAGTTAAGATAATGACGATAGGGGGAAGAATACACATATGACAATTGTTAAAGAGCGACAAAAATTTTAATTGCTTGAAAATCCAAAAAGTGATTGTAGCGATTCCTTTCAGAATATAATTTGTAAGGAAAATGTGAACTACATTTATAAGATTCCTTTAAAATTATTCAAAATTACAGAAAGTAAAAATGGATAAATTATTCATGACATATCATTTCAAAAGTTGAAGATGGATAAGTAAAAATTGACAAAGATTCATACAGAAATAAGTTTAAATCTCAATAAATAGATCAAAATAATTCTCGCATTATATTGCATATATTTTCTTTCCCAGGTAATATATTAATATGAGTTTCGGGGTTTGTGGAGATTAAACTAATGATAGGGTTTGAGGGAAGGTCTTTGGAGTTGAATATCTCGATAGAAATAATTTTCAACCTTTAAAAAATAACATAAAAAAAAAAAAATATTTGTACGAGTCTTTAGGATATATATATACAAAGTTGAAACTCTTTATATATTATATCCTTTTTGGAATTGCCATTTCAAGATTTCCTTTCCCTTCAAATGGACATGCATAGGGTCGCGGAAATATGAACTTGGTCTGACCTGAAAGCAACCAAGTCTAGATATAAAAATTCACCTTTTTTCTAAGCATTTATAGCATCCGAGAACGAGGAGCTCGTTCAGACGGAAACGTGCCATCGCATATTGCCTCATCGTTTGGTCTCAGGGCTTCAGAATCTGTCAAGAATCTTCTTTACATATTTTGAAAGAAGTTTACAATAAAATTCGTTTAATATTTAAAAATGGAAAGGAACTGTTGAGAATTTTAATATAAAGTCGGACTTCTCTATAACGAAGAGGAGAGATGAGTCCGAACATTACTTTAGCGAAGACTTCTCTCTATCCAATCATTTGATCTTTCCCAACAATTTCATTATAGAGAAGTTCGACTTTAGTAATGTTGAAGAAATCGACCATTTTGATAAAGAAGAAGAAGTTTTCCATTTGGAGTTTGGATAATCAACACTTATTCTTAAGCAGTTGTAGGGTAAAGTTTAGACCAGTGTTAATGTTGTAACCATAGTTCGGGAATATATTAGTTCAATCTGTCGAGAACCTGGTACCAACTACCGTAATATTTGAAAGAGATAACAAATTCCATAATCGAACAAATTCCAATCAGTTGAAGCAGCCAACTTAAAGTCAGCTTAAAGTTCAACAGACGACTGACTAGCAACGTTTACTTGGATCAAAGGGGAATGATCTTGTAAATTGTTTGACTAACAAACGCAACAATTAAACATCAAATACAACACTTTATGTTTGTTTTGTAAAGCGCGCACACAGATATGTTTCTGGAAACAAATATTTCTTTATGTTTTATTATTTTTGAGTTTTGCTAAACATGTTAACCAAGAAACAAACAAAAATCTAAGAACTTCTCCCAACACACAATTCAACTTACAATATTTAAACCAACCAAAATAAACATGCATTCCATAGTAAACTGAACTGTTAACTAACTGCTGAATTCTGTTAATTAACATAAGCAGCATAACAGCGACTGTTAAATCAGAGTTTATTGTGCGAATGATTTTAATTCAATGATAAATTTGGCGCGTGCTGAATTTTTGACAACAAAATCAACAAAAATTTAATAGGAAAGAAGTTCGTATTTTAATCATGAATGAAAATTTTAGGCTCGACATAATTAATATACAGATTTGCTAGTTTTACGCATTAAAAACAAAAAAAAACAAAAAAAAAAAAACTTGTTCTAGTTCAAAGCCAAAACAACGTGTCAAATTCTTCCAAAGAAGAAACAATTTAATCGATCTTAAAAACTGTAAAATCATCTTACGTAAAGCAAATGAAAAGAAGAAAGTGAATTTAATTAATACAAAAACAACAAGATATTGATATTCTTATAAAACAAAAAAAAAAATAAAATAAAACATGAGGCATCAACAAGTTTTTAATTGACCGAATCCGAATCCGAATCCGAATCCCATCACTGCATCGATATAGTTGACATACGAAGTCGTTAACCATCGCACAGAACAGCCAACAATCAACATTTTGTATTCGCTCGGTTTACAGTTGATGACAGACAGGCAAAAGCGGTAAAAATGAGAAGCACAAAAACTTTATTTAACCAAGCCTTCGTTCAGAATTCGCAATATTCTGTATCAGAACTTGTAACGTATAGGAGGTGTTTGCTAACTGGGGGTTACGCGCTCTTGCTGCTACACGCTTATACTACCCATAACACTTAGTAACGTTCGACGGGTGACGACTACAATAGCCATTAACCCAAAACTCATAACACCGAGAAGGAGGTGGAATATTGTTGTGTGTGTGTAGTGTCGTAAAAGACGTGCATAGAACAAGATTAAGATTTAGTGTGCACACGTCCGCGCATTTCAATTATTATTCGTTCGAAAATAATAAAATTTTATTGTGTTTCTTAACAATTTATTATCGGGGGCAGACAGCAGAACTGCACAGCCGAACGATTTCATTGGCATTGGCAAACCCCAAGATGCAATTATGCAAGGCATTAGTAATCATAAGCATTGGCTTGAATACAAGTTAGTAAACTAGATAATTAACATTTAAATACAATATAAATTTATGGCTGACTTTCAAAATAAATTCTCTAAATTCTCATTGCTAATTGCAGTTCATGATTTGGTATTGGCGAAATTTGCCTATGAACGTGGAAAATGTGAAATCTCTATATTCAATGTGGTCCAGGATATGTTCAAATCAGAATTACGCGCCTTAATGAATCCACGTTTAAGAACGTCAAGTCAAAAATATTTACAATATGATCTTTATACACCACTTAATCCAGAGAAGAGACAAATATTAAGATCAGGTGATGCTGAAGGCTTAGAAAGATCTAACTTCAATCCCAAGTGGCCAGTAAGGTAAGAATGAGATATAAGACTATGTGTTAAAAGTAATTTTCCACTAACCAATGATCTTTTTTTTTTTCACATATAATAGATTCTCCATACATGGTTGGGCTGGCAAGGGTTTGACCTGTTCCAATGCCGCCATTAAAGATGCATATCTGGCGCGCGATGATTTCAATGTCATTATTGTTGACTGGAGTACTCACGCTTTGGATATAAGTTATTCTCGCATCTCGAAACAATTGTCTTCGATTGCTGCAAGTTTTGTGAAATTCGTAAGATTTTTACATCGTCAGACTGGTGTCGCCTATGAACGAATGTATTTGATTGGCCATAGCGCTGGTAGTCATATATCTGGTCTTAGTGGAAAATTGTTAAAGCCCGATCAATTTGGTGCCATATTTGCTTTGGATCCAGCTGGTTTGAATCAATTAAACTTGAGTGATGATTATCGTTTGGCACCAACTGATGCTTTGTATGTTGAGTCGATACATTCGGATGTTACATTACTTGGTAACCCCA
The DNA here is from genome assembly GCA_037043295.1 of Amiota minor. NCBI lineage: Eukaryota > Metazoa > Arthropoda > Insecta > Diptera > Drosophilidae > Amiota > Amiota minor. The sequence goes on from JBAMAW010001695.1 coordinate 6,138, forward strand.
AGTCCAGTTTAAGTCATGCTTCGTTCTTTGCCAATTGGGGCCGGGGCCAACCACATTGTCCAAATGCGACAGCTGCAGAATTTGACTTTACATGTGATCATTTCGCGGCCTTGTATTACTTTGCAGAATCTATACGAAATCCAAAATTGTTTGGTGCTCTACGTTGTACAGAGCAATCGATACGAACAACCAGTTGTGAGTGTGCAACTAACAATGACAAAAGCAACAGCAACAACAACAACAACAACACCATTAGTAATAGCAGCAACAAGAATATGGGGACGATTCTAAAATCGTGCTCGGCTTTAGCCACAGAGTTCATGGGCGGTGAACCAGCTGTGCCAAAGTCTGGTGTTTACTATTTCAGTACGCAGAATCGTCCACCATATGGTTATGGTAATCAGATATATTTAAAACCATCAATACGATCAACAATATTGGAAAGCAGCGTCTTGCCGCGAAATGCCTTCAGAACAATTTGATTATAGGATAGGACAGGATAGGTTGGATAGACTCCAAACGACTCCAGTGATACAGTGATATTTAAAATTAATGACCATTTTTTATACTTATTATGTATTTTGTTATTGCTTTACAATAAAAGCTTTGTTTTTAACTCACCTGACTAGGTCCAATACGATAAGTTGCAATATCCACTTCATTTGCCGATAAAATTTGCTCAACTGTTATGTCCTTTGGTATAGTGCCTTCGCCAGCAAGCAAACCGAAACGACGCACAAACTCAGCCAAGGGCACAGACTCAGGAAAGCCCAGACGATGCAGACGCGCGGCATCTAGAACTTGTGAACCACGCAACTAAAAATGTACCCAATGATTAGTCACATTAATTTCTTCTCTTATTCTCTTCTTCTCTTATTGTTGTCTTGCTTAACTTACCTGACTTCTTAATAAAGGAACGTTAACCATTTCTTCATCAACCGAATTCATGGATAACGCCGTATTTGGCGAACCATTTGCACTGAATTGCTTATGTTTTCCCGCATTGTGTTGTAGCAGATAACAATGTACAAAATGCGTGCCTGTCCGTCTCAATGTATCAATGATGCCATCAACTGTGAACTTCACTTGTAACATTATCGAATTACGCTTAACGCCTGCTGTGGTAAAAGAACGTCGTATACTTGACACACGACGCAATGATTGTGTGCCCTCGAGGCCAGCAAAAGAACCACAAAATACCGATGCACCAGTACCTCTTGTTAATGAGCCAATATAAAGACGATTTATCTCTTCACGACTGCTATCTTGTAGCAAAGATACAGCATTTCGTATACTCGGATGCTCACGGCTATTACGCACCCAACCTTCAACGGAATACAAAACAGGATTGGTGCCTTGTAAATGCTGTAGAACGAATTGCCTGGCGCCAGTGCATTTGCGCAAAAGCGAGTGATGTTCACGATCGCCATAATGTGAGAATAAACGTTCTAAGAAGGTATCATCATTGGAATTAGGATACATGGCTTCTTCATCAAGCAACCTGAGGGTGAATAAGAAAAATGTATATATAAGTAACATTCAAAAAAAATTAAAACATGTATAATGAGTGAAAAAGTTCTAGGCCTGACTATATAATATATATGCTATGGAGGAAAGTGGGAGTCATTTGGAGTTGTTGGACGATTATGAAACACAAAAAGACAAGTTTGTATAATTTTTAGGATTCCGGACGACTATACGATCCACTAATCCCACAATCTTGAAATTTGGATGGTTGGTTTCTATATATCAGAAACTTTTATTGTCGAAATTTCAGTTTGATCGGATTACTGGGGAGGTTACCTCCCATACAAACTCCCATTAAAATTCTGGTTCTTTTTAGAAAAACTTTTTTGTTTTTTGTTCTATCGAACTGAAATTTAGACACAATAAGTTTCTGATATAGGCGCGGTACATTTGTTGGAATCAGCCAAATCGGCCAACTAGCAGGGGTACCTCCCATACAAACCCACCATTAAAATTCAGGTAATCTGGTACGGAACACTCCGTGTACGAGTCATTGTACTTGGCCCATTTTTTTACATATTTTGTATTAAGATTTATCAATAGAATAGAATTTCAGCCCTCTTTCTTAAAAACCATTCTTTATTCTTTAAATAAGAATGTATACATTTATGATTTCGGTCTTTCTGCAAATTTCTTTGGAATATTTCCATATGGCATGGCTTAGTCATTCACAATGTCATCGTTTAATTACAAGGTTAACTTGCGGGTAAATAAATATAAAGAGTATAATGCAATCAGTTCTTACCAAAGCAATCCACGTCTATCATGTTCACGCAAATCACGTTGTGACGAACGTACCACATGATTCTGAGGAGCTTTGTCGATTAAAGTGACCAAGGGCAGATTTGTCTCCGACATGCCTTCAATATCGATTTCTACCAGTTCTTGTGCATAACGATCACGTGGCGCAACTAGCGTTGTATGATGGAATAACAATTGTAAACGTTCTTGCAAATAGTTATGTCGTAAATCTGATAAGGAAGCTCCAACTTGCATGCCACAACTTGCAGGATTTTGGAAACCAGGTGAGTCAATTAACATAATTGAAGCAACCGTATGTGATGATGTACAAATCTGACGATTGATTAAAGCAACAACAGCTGCTAATGCTTCGGAATAAAGACCAATAACCAAGGCCTCCAGACATTCCCAGCCAATTTCATTGTTACTATCAGTTGGTGATTTCGAAGGACTCGTATTAAGGCTTGTAGCAGTTGTTGTTGTTAAACCAAATGCTGCCGATGTCAGATCTTCAAGTGATACACCCAATAAACTAGCAGCCTTGCGTGCTGCAGTGGGGTTGGCAAATTGCGTGCGTGCCGTTGAGCCAATTCCGATCTTTGTGACGCCACCAATACCCAAATGGTAAATTGCCGCCAATATACTCCAGATGCCACGCACAGCCTTTGCATCAATATTTAAACTCTCAAATGCTTGCACAGTTCGCGCGAATTCATTGGCTGCACGATGGCGATCTTCTAGTTTATTTGAGAGTGAAATAAAGGGATGACTATCTTCCGATGATATGCTCTCCAAGTGTAATTCTTTTTGTAGTAAACCAGAGGCGCCCGCAAGTAAGCGGTGTCATAATATGAAAACTATGCTCTGAGGTTTGATGACGACGACCAGCACGTTGGCGTTCGGGTAACAAAACCTAAAAAAAAGAAAAATTCAGTGAGTAAAGTGACATCTTCATCAAAATCAGTTAAAATTTACCTGTAACGATGCTGATGCTATTTGGCCTGCTTGATCAAAGTCCAAGCTTAGTAATTGTGTTAGACGCGTTGAATTTGAATTGAGACATGTTCGGGTATTACCAAAAGCCTCTAACAAAATGCACAGTGCACCGACTTTTTCCGCATTGATGATGTTGTTATATGAACCTAAGGATAAAATATATAGAATTATTAATTAACAATATGAAATAAAATACAATTGAAATTATAGTACTTATAGAAAACTTCAAGAACTTTCAGTTAACTTTAATAGATAATATAATTATTAGTAATATTTGGCCTGTATACAATAACTGTAACCACCTCAGTTATGAAATTCATATTTAAGTAGACAGTTCCCAAGTTTTCCATTCAAAATTGTTAAAATAAAAAACTATGACCTCTACATAGAATAAAGGGACGGAGAATATTTTCGGATAAATACATAGATAGACTTACTATCGGAAACACGGTCAAATACAGCATGATACCTTGACACTGCAAGTTTCGAGTGCCTGTGACAACATCATAATATTTTTTGTAAAGAAATAGTTTTGATTTGGTTGACTTTTTCAGTATTACTTGGTAAAGTGGGTCCCATAAGTACTAGCTAACAATGTCTTTCTATAATAGATAATTTAGTTGTTCGGAAAGGAAAACAGAGACATGATTTATAGAATTCCTATGGGGAACAATATCATTGTGACTGTTAGGGAATATGGTAAGTTGTCCAAGGACAACAGTTTATAAATGATAATTTTATCAAGAAATATATGATATATTCTATACATGGATAATTTTTAGAGTCTCTCCCTCTCTCTCTCTGTTCATATTTAATATTGGACAAATATAAAGGCAAAATAAGAACACCATTTACTTTAATTATAAAGGGTATTGGCGACCAAAGCACGTTGGCGTCACATCGCATGGAATGGCTTGGTATGTATGGTAGCGCATGCGTCATTTGATGACGTTCTAGTTTCTTTGTGCACACGCCCAAATGCATTCTATGTCAACACCAACCATGCCAGCCAAAACTTAATGTTAGATTATTTGCTAGAACGAAGCAAACCACGCACGCATACTTTCATGCGGCAGTTATTGCTCTTAGTACACTTACCCGCTGCCAGTGCTAAATAGTTTAACGCATGCTTAAAACTTGTTGTTTTGCCAGAACCAGAACGTCCCATAAATATTAGACTTTGATCACGTCGCGTTTCAACTAAACTCCTGTAGGCGGTTTGCGCCAATGAATAAATATGTGGAGGCATATCCTCTGTTTTACAGCCACGAAACATGGAAACAACCTACAATAGATATAAGAAATATCAAATAAAAGTGTTACAACGCCAACCAATCACCATCATCATTATCTCATCGATAATAAAAATAAAAATTTGCATTAATTAGTATTACCTTTTCTGAATAGAGTGACAATGGTGCCATTGGATTGACAACAAGTAATGTTGGCCCAGCTTTGGTGTGTATTAGATTGCTAGCGAAACGTTGTCGTAGCGTATGTAATACGGATGCCTCATTTAGATACTTCAATTCGCAAATATCTTCGACTAGATCTAAAGTTGAAGAATTTCGCTTTTCGACATCATCTTCATCAACAATCAACTCTTCACCATTGTGTAATAGTTTTATGGTTACTTTGTGACTTTCCGAATTCGTTGATTTGTTCCTTTGGGCAGCCGTAAAGCCCCCACGATGAACAAGCCACACAGCTTCAGAGACATTATCTTTATCGGTGGTAGGGTCAAGGCCATCAGTTCGTTCAGCATTATCATTAATGAGATGAGACTGAAAAAACATGATAAATAAAAAGATTCGATATAAGATTTCATAAACATTTTCATTAATTTCCAACTAAGGCATCCAAAATATCCAAAAACTTACTTTATGAACTCTTTTCAAACAAACAATACAACACAAAATCTAAAGACAACTTATGCAACTTCACTATACCATCATCCATACATTGTCTGAGTATCTGTTTATCTTTCTATAATATCTACACAAAAAAAAAAAAAAAAAAAAAACTAGGAATCAACTCAATTTATTACTTTAGTGCGTTTATTTTCGTTCATTTCTAAATTTGATATTTCTAAAGCTAATTAGTGTTGCTTTCTGGCAGACGCTATACTCCGCTGATTGCTCTCTGCTCGGTTCCATCACCAACGCCATCATCATGTAAACATTTTACGTTGCATTTTCCTGTTTTAGGGCAAATTTTCTTTCTTCATTTTAACACTCACTCGACTCTACTCTGCTGCTCTGCAACTGATGCGTCCAAGCATAAACCCATAAATAGAGCTATAGATGGTGGTTGGTTGGTTCATTGCTTGTTTTAAGATATAATCGGGGGCAAACGAGGGCATTGATTGTACTATGTACATATGTATGTACTAGTATGTAAGTAATATGAACACAAATAAACGGTGCGGGCTTCATGTAAATTATCGTGTTTTTTTTTTTGCGGATCATAAAAAAATAAACTATTGAAACATTTTTTGAAGGAAATAGAATAGAATATGATGTCATTCAAATAAACTTTTCATTGCAAGTTAACAAAATCGGAATCAGAAAAAGAATACAAATATAATAATACATATGTTTTCTTTAGATTATATGTAATATCAAGTAAGATCTACTTATATTTCAACTAAATTCTGTCCTGGATAGGATTCACAGCCATTGATAAAAGTCTTGCTTAGAATTAGAAAAACTTGGATCAGGTAGAACATCATAAGATTTGTTTTGATTACGAAGTTTTTTTAGTTGGAGGCGATACGAATTTTAAGATGACAACCAAATCGGTAGGGAACTTACTTTGAAACTTTAATGTGTGATTCAATATATTTACATGTTTTGGGAAAACAAATATGAATTTGAAAATGGGGAATAGTCTTAATCAGTAATAAAGAACTTATCGACAGTCTCAGACTTCTTAACAGGATATTGTAGAAATATGGTCCAATTTGTATGTAGCCTATTATCTAAAACCAACAGAAATTCCAAACTAATCTTTCAAGGAAATCTTGGAATTCTTAAGGAGAGCCGTAATGGGGTTTCTTACCATAGAAATGGCGCGTTTAAAAGCAAAATCCTTCCCTAATCTAATCTAAGCTGAAATCAAAGGTAAGATCATTTTGATCGGATACAAAATGCTCAAGGATTTTCTAACCATACCTTAAATATGAACCAAAGAAAATTACCCACTGTGTTATTCTCGAGAACGGACGGACAATGTAGCTTTAGTAATAATGTTCAATTTGGTACCCTTTGGGTACGAAACGCTTGAGCTTAACTGTATTCTAAGGTATTGAAGTTAAGTTCAGGGAACTAAACACGTTCTGCCTATGGCATCTTAACGAGCCTTTAATGGCCTTAGTGAGCTAGGCTTTGTACCAACTACCACCATAAATACATATAAGTTTACAGAAATTATCAAATAAATTTTAAAGCTAAACAACAGTCCCCCGAAAATTTTTGAGTGTAGACCACTTTCTTCAAATCTAATCTTTTAAGTGTGACATACAAACATTTTGAGACAATATCCGCTTATTGTAGGAGATTATTTTAATGGAAAATGCATTGTGTTTTTGGAATATATTACAGAAAACAAGACTCTGTGTATTAAGTTTCAAATAGAATCATTTGTATGCAATCCGGAATTGAGAAATTATGAATTCAGATCAGCATTAAGCCTTCACCTTTTAAAAAGTCAGGGAAAACAATAGACTATGTTAAGGTATTTCAAAAACCAAAAATCTGTTTATCAACACGAAAATATGGAATCTACAACCGCTAGCAATTGATTTCTTATCTAATATTCAGACTTATCGATCTATAAATTCCATGAAAAGCAAACCTTTTTCTTGATAGCCCCATCAAAGTTCTTATAACTGTTGCTGCTACTGTTGGCTATTGTCGTGCCTCCACCACTACTATTTCCACGTTGCACCAAAGCATGTTTCCAGACATTTGGCCATTGAACACTTTCAGCGACACGTCGACGTATAGAACTACGAAATACTCGACTGGTTAAGGTATTATTAGTTGAGCCCGAACCAATACTGCTACCACTTGATGTCTTAGCGGCAGAACTATTCCATGGTGGACGTTGTTGAAGCAATTGTTGCTGCTGTTGTTGTTGTTGTTTTTCATGAGAAACACGAAAACTGCGATATTTTGAGTGCGTTCAAAGTTTGATAAGTGCGAAGAATTTGGTGTGGCAGCAGCTGAAGATGAAGGGGAAGATGATGTTGTTGGGGTTGTCATTGAATCATGTTCTCCTTCGCTTAGCATACGCATGCGCCGCGGTGGTATAATCAGTGATAGATTGTTACTGGTGGTTGTGGTGCTGGTGCTGGAGTTACTGTTGCTGTTGTTTTTGGTGCTGCTGGTTGCGCCCACATTAGGTTCACGCAACAAAGCGCGTGGTATGTGGCATTCTGTTGTTGTAGTTGTTGACAATTTGGTCGACGTCGTCGTCGTCATCGTTGTAAGCTTGCCAACGCCACTTGTTAGCGTTACAACTTTTGATGCATTTTTATGGTGATTTGACCTGATTTCATGAATTGAGGAGTGTTCCGAGCTACTGTCACTAATCGTTTCTGATCCAATGCTATGCTTACGTTCTTTTTTGGTTTTCGTTGTTGTTGTTGTCGTTTCCTGTATATGTTTCCCTTGGCCCCCTAAAGATGGTGGAGTTGATGGTGGTGCTGCTGATGTTGGTGGAGTTGGTGGTGGTTTTTGGGTTTTTGTAGTGCCACAAGCATGTGCCTTGCCTGTACAGCCTTTATGAAAAGCAGGATTAAGACTAGCACCAGGCTGGGCGGGAACAGCTGGTGCAATGCCACAGCGTAATGTTTGCTCAAATGAACGCGGTTTTAGAAACATTGCGTAGTTTCGAACGCAACAATAACAAAAGGTATTAGTCAGTCAGTATTTCGCTCAGTGTATGTGATGTAGGAATAAGTAGTTTTTTAAGTTGAAAACAATTTACTCTTTTTCTTCTTCTTATTATTTTGTTATGTGATATTCATATTTTTCTGTCTTCGTTGCCGTCGTCGCCATGATATTCATAAGCCAAGTTGCGCTATTAATATTTCTTTATTATTTAACAATTGTCATGGCTGGAAAGGTGTACGCGAACAACAATATCAACAAGCACCTCTCGAGCATGACAAGACACTATAGGCAGGGAGTTGTCTGTCCGTTAATGACCACAACCTTGGCTCAATTTGTAATACACACTCACTCAGTCACTCAAACACACGTCGTACATCGCGCTAATCAGATACTTTTTTGTCGATCAAATCACATCATTTAGATATAAATTGATCATATGCTTATCATCACAAACAAATGAAATCAATTCAAAGGTTGTTTTGTTTTGTTAAATAACTTTAAATACATACAATTTTATTGCACGTAACACATATGGGGAAGTAAATACAAATAACTAGAGTTTAATAGTCAAAGATACAAATATGTGTTAAATGATTTGTCACGAATTGCATAGATACAAACAACAGCAACAACACCAACAACATAACAACCGAAAGTATCTATTGTATGTATAAAAAACAACTTCAATTTGATCACTGCCGCCTTCATTCACTATGTTCTGTTGTTGTAGTTAAAAATCAATCGATACTGGTTTCGTTGTTATTTGGACAAGAGTCTTTACTACTTCACTTCACTCCACTTCTTCATCCAATCTCCCTCCCCATCCAAAACATTTTACTGTTGTAATTTTATTTGATCAATACATGAAGAGAAACCGGTTGAAGGCGCACACAAAAATTTATTGTATTCAAAGTAATAGAAATACTACACAAGAAACTTCAATACTCAGCAAACAAACAAAAAGATCTCAATTTAAAACTGGAGACAATAGACACAAATAGTAAATAAACAAATAAAAGAAAATTTCTAGTTCCTTTAGAAAAAAGAGCTTTCGATCTCGCCGACTTCAAGTTAAAAATCTTGCGGAACAATTTCCGTTCCGATCATGGAAACGGTTTCTGACAAACTAAAAATGACTAGGTGACGCTGCCGACTTCACTATTTTACAACGACGACTGGGGTTTGGGCGACCTCAAAGCTGCTGCTGCTTTTGTTGCTTCTGGCAGAAGACGGTGGAGTCACTCGGTCGTTCGTTGGTCGTTGTTCGTTTGCTTACATTTGGGCGGACACGATACGAGCGAGCGACAAACGAACGAACGTGTGTATGTGTGTACACGAGCAAAACAAACAACGAAAAAATTAAAAACAGAAACACAACACACAGCAGACAATAACAAGAAATATCAACAACCACAAAAATCTAGTATCAATTGATAGCGCAACGCGCAGAGGGAAAGAAATTTACGTAGGCATGCAATGCATTGCATTCATTAATGCAGGCAGGCAGCTCCAACTAACTAACTGTCAGTGGGAGTAAAAATGCCGCCACAACGAGGAGTACAATGCGTTCGTTGACGTTAGGCGAACGCGAAGTAGCAGAGCAAAGCAAAAAGGCTAAAGAGACACAATACAACCCAAAACAACAACACAGTGCGGACTGAGTACAAAGTTTATGTTGATAAATATGCATGCAAGTACAGTGTGTCGCAAAAGTATTTCGTTTCTCTTCATTTGTTTGGTCACATTTTTGAAAATAAGCAAAATTATCATAAAAACAATGAAATTATGTTGTCTTTATGTATGAATGATATCAGTCTGAGTAAACAGAGATTTCAGTTCAACTAGATTCAATTTACAATATACTTTTGAGCTCACATTTGCTGATGGGATTAACTGGGATCATATGATTATAATGTAAGGAGTCGGAGTCTATGCGGAAAACACCCTTATTCAGCCCGAAATTCGTACAATAGAACTATGTATAAGGGAATAAATTGATCGTGTCTCTATTTCAGTTTTTCTGACTGTATTTAATTGCCTGGGCATAGAGGATATTTTGGTAACAGGGCAGATACTCTCACAAGAAGACGAGCTGTCAGTGTTCCTGATTACAGCGATTATAGGTAATTAGATGGAGAATGTGCTAGAAAAAAAAAAGCCAGCGCAGCAGCGTCTCTCGGTTTTTTTAGACCTTTTCAATATATCCTATCCTATTGAAAGCAATAACCAGGGAAGTGACAGGCATACGATGGGCAATTAATCTAGGTTGTAATGCCTGCCGACCCTCTGCCTAAGCTACTAACCGTAACGCACATCCAAACAGCTCCTACAATTTAGCAAGAACACTATACGGATACGACCCTGCATTATCTGGGTATTGGCTCAAAAAATTCAAGTCCCCAACAAGACTTCTGTGATAGCTTTGACTACTTTGCGCTTACGCGAAGACGGATCCTTTCTTCAAAGACCTGAAAAGTCTGGCAAACTTGCTATCATAGATTATCCTCTTTTCTTTATCAAAAAGCTAAAAACTTTTAGTCACTCACTGTACGAGTATGTGAGAGCGTAAATGCATTTTGAATATTTTTTCTCAGCGTTGCCAGACTCTATTATTATTCTATGCGAGTAATGCAACTTATTATGTGTAAATTCATCACTGCATTTAATCATATTTAATGATCTCAGCACGTTAAAATAGTGAAACGTTGTTATAAATATGCATGAAGTAAGTGATTACTCTAACAGGCACATACCTGACGTTTGAAACGTTTGCTAGCGCTACGTTTTAAAGTATTGCAATTGCCATTTGAAACTGCATTGTCGATCTCGTCTGTTGTTGAAGTTGCTGGAGGCATACAACGTTTGCTAAGTTCCACCAATTCAGAGACTGGTTGTACCTTGAGGGGGAGAGAGATAAAAAGCATTACAATATACTCGTACATAAATAAATAGTGAAATTATTTTAATTAATTCGGATTTATTACTTACTTCAACAGTCACTGAATCAGCACTATTTCGAATCATTTCAATAATGGCCTCACGCGACAATTCACCTACAGGCGTGCCATTCACTTTAATTAGACGATCACCTGGCAAGAGACCAGTGGAACCGCCACCTGCACCGGGTTCAGCAAAGATCACCGGCCGGAATGTTGGTGATGTCAGAGATTCAGTGCGATCAAGACAAATTGCTTTACGTAGACTAAAACCGAAGTCTTGTCGCGGTGACTTTTGTCGTCTTATTGTCAGCTCTCGGGGTGGTGGTAATTGCACTAGGCGTACCGGTGGCAATGGAAGTTCAACGTCTTCGAATGAATGAACACGAGCCCAACGTTCAATGCCCTGTGATTCGCCTACAGGGCTTAGGGAAAAGGGGGGCGTGGCAAATGAGGAATTCGTAGTATCTGTAAGACTATCGGCGCTGGGGGATGGTGATGTCATAACACGTAAGCCAACATGTGCAGCTTGTGGCAAACGTGCATTCGCTGGTAATGTCATAGCTCGCTGTTGTATTTGATGCTCGCCATCGCTCCGCAAGCTCTCTACCGATGTAAATGAAGTACCATGTTGACTTGAATTCGAGCCTATTGAACCGGCGCCACGAACACCATCGTACAACAATTCATTTTGTATCGTGTTACGCATGAGCAATGACTGTGACTCTGATGTGACAATGGTTATCTCTTCATGTACATTTGCGATATTGCCACGTGAACCCTTAAGTATGCCACGTTTTGGTGGCTTAGGCGGGATAGGCGGTAAAAAGCGATTCTATAATTAATAAATAATAAGTAGTTTAGTCACAAAATCAGTTTAAATGATTATTGAAGAGAGACTCACCTTAGCATTTAAAGATAAAATGGAATGTGGTGATTCAATACCGCTGTGCAAGCCAGAGCCATTAGTCGCATGGCCGCTGCCAGTACCGTCGATGTGTGTCATCACAGATGCTACAATTTCCTCATTACCGCGATCAAGTTCATAACCCCCACCGCTCCCAGAATCAGCAGCATTCAATGCTGCAAAAAATTCAGCACTATAATCGGCAGTTATGCCGCTGGGCAACTTCTCCTTCTCTTTACGACGACCACGTATCTTTAAGGAACGTCGAACCTGCTACGAATTTTATAAACAAAAAAAAACAATAGGCAAAAACTAAGGAATGTAAGTCAATGAGTGATACATACCTCGTCAAGGCGCAGCAACTCATCGCTGCTCATACTCGAGGATACACCACCGGCGGCATTCTTAGCCTCTTTGCGTTGTTTTTTCTCTCGTTTGCGGCGCTCTTTTTCATCATCTCCACCACTACCGCCAGCACTTGTGACGCCTTTTTTAATAAAATTAAACATATTCCAAGCAACGTAAATCCAAAATCAAAGCATTAGAATCAGACAGATGATCACAGCACTCCAATCCAATCCAATCCAATCTAACTGACTCCAATTTGATTTGATTCAATTTTTCTTTGTTTTTATTTGCACATTTACATTCACTTCACCGTTCCAGCTGCAAATTATAAATATAAGTATGTATAAAGAAGTGTGAAGAAAATAAAAGAGAATAAAATTGAGAGGGCGTGTCGCTTGCTTTATCGGAATTACTTGAGTTGGCAGAAATTTCTTCAAACTGAATCACTTTAATAGTTTAGTTTAACAAAGAGAAAATATGTTTTGAAATTGTCATTTAGCAATTTAATATTGTTTTTATTTTTGTTATTGTTTTTGTCAATGGCATTTGTTTGACTGCAGTTGTTGGCTGAAGGCTGCTGAGTCGTCATCGTTGTCTGCCTCGTTCACTAATTCGATTTGCAAAAGCGACTTTTCTTTAACCTTACAACCAACTACTATATGCTACTAATACAAATACATATAGCATATATTATAATACAATAGTTGCATGTACCTTGTGGCAGAGTCAACCAACCAACCAACCCACCCACCCACTCACTCACTTGCTTTGCCGCCACCCAATCCCCCTCCCATTCAAAGCAAATAATCATCAGATACATATGATCCCTCTTCCTTAATCATTTCTCTCATCTGGGACTGCTTTAAATATTTATTGTTTATTTTGTAGTTTTTCTAATAATTTTACTATTTTGCAAATAAACCGGGTTGCTGCTCTCACAAACACACATACACACACACACACACACAGAACAGCCACTCACACACACACACGCAAGTTTAATATACAGTTTTCTTTTACAGTAGACAACAGACAAAGTTCACTTGCCTTTTAATCAATAATTCATTTTTTTATTTCATTAATTAATGCGGCCACTACATTCCATGAATAACAACTCAACAACTCTCATTTGCAACCTTATTCGGTTTAATACAAAAAAATAAAAAGAAAAAATAACAAACAAGAAAAAAAGAAAGTTGTCGAAGTCAACAACACTTCTCTTCTTCTTCTTTTCTTCACTCAAATCAATATACTCACTAACACCATCTCCCCACCCCCTTTCATATTTAACTGTTTTTCTTTTTGTTCAACAATTCGTATTGTTCTGTTTTCTTTTCTTTTCCATGCCTCCATACAAATGTCGCAAGGAATGAATGTTCTTATCATTTTAAAAAGAAAAAACTTATTAACTGATAAGGCAAGAAACAAATAAATCACAGTCAACAAATATGTAAACAACATGAACATCATCATCATTAACAACATCATCAACAGCGCCATCCACTCATTTTCTTTCTTTTTTTTTGTTGATAGAATATTTATTCTTACGTTGCAATTTACTTTGTAGAAACTGCATTCATATTAACCGCTGACACCACCGTAAGTTAAGAAAAGTTAGGAAATATATTATTATTATTCTAAAACAATAAATTAGACTAATTCGGAGTGGCGAAACTGACGATACGAAAACATGAAAACAACTAGAGTCTTTGGGTATTCATGCGTTTGACAGCGTTGCCACTCTAAATTAATATGAATGCACTAAATTCAGAATAATAAACATATGCAATGAAAATACTTTATTTTAAATAAGAAATTTATATATTATTGAATATCAATAATAAATAGAAATTTTAATAAGATTGCATATATCTAATGCATGATATCATGTTGGTACAAAATAGGGCATAATACTACCAAACAACACTACAAAAGTACCAAAAAGTATTTTTGTATTTAAATGAAGAATGTTGTTGTAATAAATGATTTTATTTTATTTTTTTGGTTATTATTATTATCATTATTATTATTATAATAACTTTTTCATTTCTTAGTACATTTTAAAAATGCATATTTTATTACTTTTCGCTATTATGGTCACTTCGTCTCCGTCTTTGTTTGTGTGCATTTATAATACGCATATATGAAAGTAAATTATCAAAGTTATAAAGGTTTGAATAATGTTATAATAACAAAAAATAAGTGTAAAGCATCAGCAGATGTATTAGTAAATAAAATAATATAAAAAAGTGATATACGTGGCCGATGCACATAAAATACAATATTTTGTAGAGAAAAAAATGTCACAAGTGGAGTGACCAATTTGTCTTAGTTTTGCTCTGTTTTCAATTTTATCTATATAAGTTTATTTAAATAATAGCAATTAATTAGTGTTTTTCTAATTTAATCTTCAAATAATAATCATGTTAATTTTCCGAATATTTATCAAATATGATTTGTTATTTTTTCTTTTTATGCTCTTCATTTGCTCTTTGTACTTCTTAGATTAAATGCTGTGTGTGTGTGTGTGTGTTTGTTGTCGTGGTGCAATATGGTCAGACTAAACTAGATGGCGCTCGAGTATTTGATTACAACATTTTTATTCTCTCTCAAATTCCAACAACAATTTCGTAGAATTTTGCACAATATGGTCACTCAAACACAATTGCTCGCTCTTGTGTTTAGTTGAATTCGGTCATCACTAAATAATATAATTCTTCTGCAACAATTTTTTCTTGTTTTCAATAAAAGAAGTGAAGAGAAGAAAAAACAACGAAACCAACTGTGCTAATGTGAAATTACAAAACAAAATATTGTTGTGGTGATTTTATTTTTCTCAATAACAACAAAAAAAACAAGGGGAAAATAAAAGCAATAAAAGTGAGATTTCGAAAAAGAAAACAATAATAAAAAACAAAAAGCAAGTGTGAAGAAAATAACCAACCAAGCTGGATAAAGTTTCTCCCACAACAGAAAAGTGAACAATAAGAAAGTGAAGAAGAAGAAGCACTAAACGAATGAAGAATCATTATTATTTGTTGTGTTGCGAGTGAGTTTGTGTGTGTGTGCATGTGTATGAAGAAAAGTCTAACGAAATATAGTAGTGAGTAGATGTGGATAAAGGGAAAAACTATAAAAAAAAAGAAAACTGTTGTATATAACTTGTTGTTGTTCCTGTTAACACAAAACAATAAACAATAATATTAGTTTTTCTTTTTATTTTTTAAAATGTAAGTCGTCATCGTCATCGTCACTACTCACTCATTCAGTTTGCTCTGCTGCTGACTTCATCGTTTTACATAAAATGAAATATAGAAATCCTTGCAAGAAAGCATAGCAAAGAGCAAAGAGAAGAGTGAGCATAAGACAGCATTAAGAATAATCTTCAGTTGTTGCTCTTTTGGTATATTATTTGTGTCTGTTTGACTGTTGTATGCTTGTTTATGTGTGTGTGTGTGTGTGTGTGTGTTTATGTGCTGCGAGTGTGTATGGTTTTTTTTTGTTTTTTTTTTTTTTGTTTTTGGTGTCGTTGATCGCAAACGACGAAAGCAAAGTCGTCTAGAGCAGTGTTTCACAATCGATGGTGGCGCTTTAAAGAGAAATTAAGTGCGTTAATTTCTATGTGAATCATGATATTTTTGTCCATTTGGAAAACACTGCACTTTGCCCTAAACAAATGGAACATAGAATGAATTTTTATATTTATTCACTTATTTTTTTTTTTATTTCTTAATTTTTTTTTTAACTAATTATAAGTGTTTTTATAAATTTTGTTGTTATTGTTGGTTTTTTGCCTGTTTTTATTTTGAAAAATATGTTGGATTTTGTATTTATCAGAAATATAAGGACGACGACGACGACGTCAAATTGTTGTCATTGCCAAAGTTTATTCTTCGAACGGTCGATTGACGGCGGCGGTGCTTATAAAAAGATGACACTCATCATCATGTCTGTTCTTCCCTCAAATTTTCAAAACACGTACATACATATATTTACCATGCATACATCATATAAATACAGCCAGATATATATACATACATACATACATGGATGTACCCATGTATAATGTAAATAAGAGAACATTTTAGTTGCCCCCTCTAATGTAACATTTGTTTTTTTTTTTTTGTTAAACTAAATCTGATGCCTTTGATGATGTTGACGGCGTCCAACCACAAGCAACCAGATTGCTCTGATTCTTCTTTATGTCTCTAAGGTGTCTGTCTGAAGTCAATAACACAAATAGAAACAAAAAGAAATGTATTTTCTTGCAAAGATTATTTACAAAATATAACAAAAATAGTCGCACTGCCTGCCACTGCCACTTAAGAATGCATGCATACAATACAAAACAATGTGAAATTCATCCCGTCATCCCACTTCTCTTCACTTCTATCTCTAACATATTGGTGGTGGTGATAATGATGACTGTAGTAATACGCGGCAGGCAAAACAATTCATACATTTTCCCGCGCGCCTCACGTTTGATTGGAGCAGGCAGGCATCAGTGGCGCCACTCACTAAGAATGACTAATAGTGTCACTGTCAACATGAGTTGAATGTGTGTTCAGTTCAGTTCAGTTCAGTTCGTTTGTTCTTTTCTATCTTTGCTTAGTAGGAGAAAAGGTGGTGATGATTGTGTGTGTCTAGAGAGGAGGGTGTTGCCCCACAAAAATCTACAAGTAATTTTTTGATAAATAAAATCTTACATTTCTCCCTATTTTAGTTAAGTTTAGTTTGTCTATTCCTTTTCTTTGTTTTTTTTTTTTTTTTTTTTTTTTTTGTCATATTTTTGTCAAAAACATGTAATAGAATGGAAACATTCATTTGTTGTATATATAATGATAGAACTCCAATTACGATATTATAATTGTGTTCAAATGATTATCACTTAATGAAGTCGA
The DNA here is from genome assembly GCA_037043295.1 of Amiota minor. NCBI lineage: Eukaryota > Metazoa > Arthropoda > Insecta > Diptera > Drosophilidae > Amiota > Amiota minor. Next base: position 23,392 of record JBAMAW010001695.1, read on the forward strand.
AGCCTTCACACAGACCCAATCTACCCTTTTTCTTTCTACTACTACTACTACTATTAATGGATGGTTGGTTGTACATATATACAAATGTGTAAATCCCCATTCATCTATATCTATATATGTACACATACATATTTATTTATTTTTAGCTGGAAATAATTAACGCAAAAATGCTGCTCATTTTGCTATAGAAAAGCAAAGCAAAGCAAAGTGACGAACGCATACCACAAATGTGCATAAAAATGTGCAAGTAAACAACACAAAATCAACATACAAAAAATATATACAGAAAAAATAACAATAACAACAACGTCATTTCCGGATAACCAATGATGACTGTTTGTATTATTGTATTTTGTATGTAGAATTCTGATAAATTTGGCGTAAACAAGTCAAAATCAACACAATATAACATTTTTGATCTTAGCTTTTAAGTTAGAAAGGGCGGCATTTCACTTGCAATATCTGGAAATATTTGTTGCAGTACAGTCATCAGCCATCAGTCATCATATTTCGTATTCTCTATTGACTATCATCATAAAATCTATTGTATTTTACTTATATCATTACAGAATCAGTTTTGCTATAAAACATAATTGAAATCTTAGAAAAAAAAAAAAACAGAGAGTAAAACAACATATAAGAGATCATGGCAACCGCCAACACATCAACAACAGGATCAATTGCTGGTGGCATTGGTACAACGCCACCAACATTTGAATCCTTTGGAACTGGACCACATGCCTTAATTGTCAAAGAAGGCTGGCTACAGAAACGTGGCGAACACATAAAGACTTGGCGTCAACGCTATTTTATATTGCGTGATAATGGCACATTGATGGGTTATCGTAATAAGCCCACAAACAATGCCCCATCAGAACAGTTGAATAATTTTACTGTCAAAGGATGTCAGATAATGACTGTGGATCGACCAAAACCATTCACTTTTATAATACGTGGCCTTCAGTGGACAACTGTTATTGAACGCACATTTGCCGTCGAGACTGAAGCCGATCGTCAACAATGGACAGACGCCATCAGGTGATTATTATTATTGACTACCGACTTCGACTGACTTATTAATAAACAAACAAATGTAAATTAATACACACTGACACTGACACCGTTGTTCATTGTTTATCTGATTCCGATTCGCAGAAATGTGGCAAGTCGTTTAAGTGAAATGGGTGAGACAGCAATGTCACCATCACCACAAACAGATATGACTGATGTTGATATGGCTGCAATCGCTGAAGTTGAGTTATCAGAGAAGTTCTCAGTACAGGGTACAACACGTAATAGTGGTGGTGTTAAGAAAGTTGTAAGTAGTATTGCAAACTCAATGATATTTGTATTCTGTTTAAATTAAATAAAATCTTTCTTTTTTGTAGACATTGGAAAATTTTGAATTCTTAAAAGTACTTGGCAAAGGCACATTTGGTAAAGTGATTTTATGTCGCGAGAAATCCACAGCCAAATTGTATGCAATAAAAATTCTCAAAAAAGAAGTTATAATCCAGAAAGATGAAGTCGCACATACACTAACCGAAAGTCGAGTACTACAGACAACAAATCATCCATTTTTGATAGTAAGTTGTTGTTGTTGTTGTTTTTCTTAATCCAAATCAAAGACATATCAAATTGAATAATACTTAGTACTTAGTATTGACAGTTGTGAGTCATGTGTCATGTTACGTCTAGAAACTAGCGAATTAATAGATACTTAATTCCGATAAACTAAATTACTAGGAATTTTTGTCTACTTACCAATTGATAAGAATTAGACTTTATTTATTTCCTATTTAGAAATACAGTTTGATTTTATTGAGCAGAAGAATTTGTTTTTCATAGAAAATAAAATGTGAATGTCAAATTGAAAGGATGGAATTAAATTTTCCAAAAACATTTAAATCATATTTAATCGGAAATTGATCATTCTTTTCTTGTCATTAGTATGATAATCGGCATCAATATGAAATCTGATAATCTGCAAAAAACATTATAAAGTTCAAAATATTCCTTAAATCAAGTCTAATCTATGAAATATGGAAGATTTCAATCAACATAATTTCTAGCAAATGGAACAAACATAAAGTTTATAACATGAATTGTTTTGGGCAAATCCTTGTAGTTAAAATCATTTATTGGGATCCAAATCCGAAAAGAAATTTTTCTTTAATTTGTGAAAAGGATATGCAAATTTGTATTCATCTTTACTGGACCACCAACTAGATTTTATGAATATGATATTAAGAGACATGAATGATGCAGATAGATAGTACCCTTAATGATGATGTTTTGTTACAATAGGCAATACCCAACTTATTAGATTTGGTCAATAACCTTCAAATTTTAACCTTTCTTCATTATACGAAGAGTCAAAGTTGCATTTCATAAGTAGATAACAAGATTATGTATCTCTAACAATTGACACAGTCTTACTTCACTAGAACTACGTTTGATTTAAACTGAATCAACTAAACTATATTTCCCAATTCCTTTTTATCATTACAGTCATTGAAATATTCATTTCAAACCAATGATCGTCTTTGCTTCGTTATGCAATATGTGAACGGTGGTGAACTATTCTTTCATTTAAGTCACGAACGCATCTTTTCGGAGGATCGTACACGTTTCTATGGTGCCGAAATTATCTCTGCATTGGGTTACCTGCATTCACAAGGCATTATATATCGTGATTTAAAACTTGAAAATCTATTGCTCGACAAAGATGGACACATAAAAATTGCCGATTTTGGTTTATGTAAAGAGGATATAACATACGGACGCACAACGAAAACGTTCTGTGGGACACCAGAATATTTAGCGCCGGAAGTATTAGAGGATAATGATTATGGTCAAGCTGTAGATTGGTGGGGTACAGGAGTCGTCATGTATGAGATGGTAAGCATTATTATAATTTTCATATTAAAAACTACTTGAACAATTTCTGTATATTAAAATAGATTTGCGGACGTCTTCCTTTCTACAATCGTGACCATGATGTTCTATTTACTTTGATACTTGTTGAAGATGTGAAATTTCCACGTAATATCACAGATGAGGCTAAAAGTCTTTTAGCCGGTCTATTGGCCAAGGATCCGAAGAAACGTTTAGGTGGCGGTCAAGATGATGTACGAGAAATTCAAACGCATCCATTCTTTGCAAGTATTAATTGGACCGATTTAGTGCAAAAGAGGGTAAGTAAGAGAAACGTTCTATTGAAAAGTAATCTTCATCCTAACATCTCGTGGCAATTACGCATGATGAAATATTAAATTTTGTATGTGGGGATCTACTTTTTAAATGTCTGTCCGATTTATAAGTCTGTAGTTTGCTCTCCAAGCCTTTAAATGTTTGAAGAAAACTAAATGTTGTGTTCCATGAGGACAATGCCAAGCCACCCTCATCTCTTGGCGACTCGTCAGAAGATCTAAGCACTTGATAGGGATTTTTTAAACCATCTGATTGCCAACTCTTCTTGTACTTGAAAAACTCTATTGATGATATTCAAATCAACTTGGTAGATTGTGAAAACTGCATGTCCTAGTTATATGTCAATATGGAGAAGGGACATAATGAACTTACCATCAAAATGGCAAAAAATCGTTAAACAAAACTGAGTATCTTTGACCTAATTCTGTTAACCCTAACTATATTTGTAAACAACTTCAAGCCAACCCTTTAATTAAATGCAATCAACATATTATTACAATATTTTAGTACTATGATATATAACAGACACACCTCACCTATCATCATATTTTTTTAAATTATATCCTAAACTTATTATGCTTTTTTATTTATATTCATTTCCAGATTACACCACCATTTAAGCCACAAGTAACATCCGATACAGATACACGCTACTTTGACAAAGAATTCACTGGTGAAAGTGTTGAGCTAACTCCACCAGATCCAACTGGACCACTTGGCTCAATTGCTGAAGAGCCTTTGTTCCCGCAGGTAAACTAACTAACTATAAATTCTTAAACCGAATATAAACTTATAATTTTTTTGTTTTCTTTATTAACATTTACAGTTCAGTTATCAAGATATGGCCTCCACACTGGGTACATCATCGCATATCAGTAGCTCTGCTGGTCTTACGTCCATGCAATAGAACATAAGCAGCTGCTGCTCCTCGTCATTGTGCGATTTTGTTATTATTTAAAAAAAAAAAAAAAAAAAAAAAAACAATAGAAAAAAGAGAGCGAGAGCGCCCCCTAAAAACCTAAAAATGAAAATTGATTACGTCAGCTACAAACTACTGCAAAGCTATCAACTGAAAGTAATTTATTCTTCAATATAAAAAACCGCAAAAAACAAAAAAAAAAAGAAAAACATAAAAAAAATTAATAACTTTGAACGGTAAAGAAAAACTACTTTACATGAATAATGATAATAAAAAAATAAATAAAAATATTGGAGTATAAAATTACAAAAAGAAAAGAAGGAAAGAAAAGTAACTTTTTAGTTTAAAGTTTAATAAGAAAAAAACAAAACAAAACCGTTTAGCTAACTTCTAGGACATGATGACGGTAACGATAATAATGATAAATAAGATGATGAATATAAATATAAAAAAAAATAATACAATAATAAAATATCCTTTACAAAACACAAAACAAAACAAAATACACACACCTTTTTTACTCCAAAGAAAATAAATAGTTCATGATAAAGATAATGATGATTAATAATGTGAATGAAAAATATATAAAAACAAAAAAATAAAACCCATTTAATAATTACAATGTTTATAAAGACGATGATGTATGTTGCTTTTTCCTCCCAAAGTAACTAACATTCTTAAGGTTAAATATACAAACAAAAAAAAAAAAAAAAAAAAATTATAATTTATATACAGACAAAACAGAAACAGATACAGATACAGATGATTATAGATGATCATACAGTTATGTATATCTCTATCTATATATATTTATATTTATATTGTATACAAAATAAATTTCCTATTTGCGCGTGTTGGTTGTGGAGAAAAAGAAAGCAAAGCAGTATCAGTGAGATTAAAAATGGGTGGTAAAATATATATTTTTGATTTAAGCGAGCGAAGGTTTTCAAATTTCAAACAAATGTATTTTAGTTTTGATGCTTTTTGTTTTAACAAAACACACACATTTTCTTATTCATTTCAATTCCATTTTTATAAAAACGATGAAATGCCTCAAATTTATTAAAATCTAATGCTTTTAAAAAACTATAGAAACAAACAACAATAAGACTTTTCTTAATTCAATTTTTTATAGAAAACCAACTCAGTGTTTTTTGAGTTTGAGTTCCTTTTTCTTATTTTTTCATTTTTCCTTTTTTGTGTATTGTATAGAATTTTCCTTTGTTATTCCTACTTCATACTTTTGTCAAATAATAGTATAACCTATTCACACGATCTAAACCAAATCATCTCTCATATACGAATCCATTTTTTATGAGAAGATTGGGATTGTGTTAACTTGTGTTATGATAAATAAACGAATAATATTTGATAGTAAAATGAGAGCCTGACCAAGTGAAAAACTAACCAAAATCTGCCAATGCTTCAAATGTTAAGCATCCAATTTATATATTTAAAAATAACAAAAAAAAAGAAACAAAAAAATAAAAAAAAGCAGAGTGAAAAAAAAGTAAATAAAATAAAAACAAACAACACAAACATAGAAAAAGCCTTTTACGATTTATAAGACATAGAAAAAATACAACAAAAAATCAATATTATTTAACTTGTTAAAGCCCAGAAGATGAAGATGTTTTCTTTGTTTTTGAAAGAGAAATAAGAAATAAAAAATTGTAAACACTTTAAAGAGACTCAAAGAGTTGTAAGAGGAAACGAATTAAGATTTCATTTATAAACAAACAAAAGTAGAAAAATGAGAGTGAAAGCCTTTTAAGAATCTTAACAAAACAGAAATACAAAATTCTAAAAAAGAAGTAGAAAAGAAGAATTTATGATTTAAATTGTATAAAACTTAAATTATAAATAAAAAGTGATTCAAATAATAATTTTCATTTTAAAATATTAATTATATATAAGTGTCTCTAAACTCTTTCAAACAATGAAATGTGTTTTGCTGTTTTCCTAACAAAGCATTCTACTTCTTCTTCTAAGCTTTAACAGGTTAAATAAATAAACATACAAAAATCACAGAGTTTTTTTATAAACCATAAAAATTGTATACTTTATTTATTATTATTATTATTATTTTCTTTTGTTTGAAACAAAACTGAAACAATCAAATCATAAAATACATACAAAAAAAAAAAACAAAAAAAATACGAAATTAATTCCTTCAGTTTTGGTTTGTTTTATTAAAAAAAAAAAAAGAAATAAATTAATTAAAAATTTTTTTGCAACAGGTTTTCCTTTTTTGTGAAATTTGAAAAAAGAAACCTTAGTTCAGTTTTTTTTTGTTTTTTTTTTTATAGTGCGACTTTTATTTTAATAAATAAATAAATAAAGAAACAAACAAAAAAATAAAAAATTATATAAAATAAATTATAACAATAAACTAATGTAATAATTATAATAATAAACGAATAATAATATAATTTATATTTAATAAGGATTTAATACAATTTGTAAAGAAGAAAAACAAAAACAAAAAAAAAAACAGAAAAACAAGAAAAAGAAACAGAAATAAGTTAAGAAATGATGAAACAAAACAAACGAATAATGATAAAATGAAAAAAATATATAAGTAGAGCGTTGCTACTTATCGATTTACACATGCATACATTTATATATATACATATATGTATATAAATATATATATATATATAAACGTTTATTATATATAATGAGAAAAATCATAAATGAATACGAATAAAATTTATAAAAATTAAAAAAAAAAACAAGGGAGTGTCATCATTTAATAATAAGTTGGAAGAAAAGTAACTTTATTTTACTGCAATTTTTCAGGTAAATTTCGGGGGTTTCTCAAAAAAGAAAAAACTGGCGCAATACCGTTTTGCAGTCATGTAGGGAATTCATTATTATGCCACCAAGTTAATTCTGCATGGAGCGAAATAAATGGTAATCAGGTGGTGCTGAGTGCATTAACTGCCGAGTTCCTTCAATTTTTGCTGGGTTATAACAGAAGTGTGGCCTAGCATTATCGTGGTGGAAGATTTTGAGGTTTCTGTTGACCAATTGGGTCGTTTTTCCTTAGTCTTGTTGTTAGCAATTTGGACAGAAAAAGGATCCATCCGAAAATTGAAATTCGATCAATAAGTTTGCTTTCGGTGAAATTGTGTGGTACCAATCATCCAATTTTTTATAAGTTATCCCAAAACTGACTGAGGTATGGTGGACTTTAAGATCCTTAGGGATATCACGAATATTTACATGCCGACCATTCTGGACTTGTTCAAAAACATTGTCCATTTTTTCGGGTAAAGAACAACCAACCTGAGGCGGGTCGATGAACATCGAAATTTCCGAATGAAATCATGCAACCATGTTCCAACTTATCGTTCTTCCCTATGATGTACATAAATTTTGTTTAACCTTTTTCGAAAAAAAAAAAGTAAAATGCTGCGCATTTTGTACGTTTCAGATCTAATTTTCTCTGCGCAAAAACAGCTGATTTAATAATCAATGAGCTGAAAGTCTTGACAGCGGGGGCTCTTAATAGTAGACTAAGAATTTCAATGTTATCCTACTTCTTTAAATATTGTAAATAATAATCACATTTCCATTATTTTAGCGTCATGGTGTTATCAATGTATTCCCAGAAAGAATTAATTTGTTACCTTTTCAACAATCTAAGTAACATTTTATCTCAATCGGTTACTTAAAATATGAATAAAGTTCCTTGGCTGAAGTGGCTTGAATATTTCTTTTTAAGATTTTATTTTTCTCTTGGTTCTAATTTGATATCTTGGGCATCATAAGGTCGTGAGATCAGGCTTTGCTTGGAGATGACTGCCTAACCACTTGACAACGAACAATGGATAAGCCAATCAAGGTTTAAATTGTCGCTTATCCATGAGTAGTGCAGTCAACCAATACTCTTAATGTATGTAGTATCTCCCTTCGATTATAGATTTATGCACACATCCTACACAGAAAGTGACTTTCTTCCTTGTTCTGTTCATTCGTAAGAATGGATTCTCTTTCAATTATCTTTAGTGATCTCAAATGACTCGTGACTCTTCTCTAACTCACATTACATTTATCATATTGTGTTAACATTGAAAGTACCCAAACTACTTTATTTTTGATTCCCTTGACTCTTATAGGCTTGATTTTCCTTCTAGAATTCTTTATTTCTAAGTAAGTATTTTCTTCCAATTTCCTTAAATGTCTTTTGAATCTTCTCCTTTCAATTAATTTGTTTTATTAACAATGACAATCGCTGTCTATTTTGAATCGCAAATCTACATCTATTCACTTTCATCTCATATATTTGTTTATAATGCATTCACTTCACATTCTTTATAAATAAACTTCTCTTGGTACTTAACTAGACAATACATATATCTTAATATTAATAATAATAATATTTTAAAGAACATTGCTTGGGCCTAGATAGAGGTTCAATTTATCTACCTAATCTTTTATTCTACTATACATAAGTAGATAGCATAATCTGATCCCATTAACGATTTTTATTGTTCCAAGTCCTGAAAGGACCCGATAAACAATCAAGCATTACCAACCTTTTTCATTTGGTTCTGAAATATATAAATGTATATATCTATATATCTATATCTTTTGTGATTAGCATACAAAAAGTAATCTCAGGATATCAGATGATTATACCTTAATAGAACAGAGAAAGTAGTTTTTGAGACATAGACCTTACAGATAAGATTTAAAGTTTTTTGAAACAATTTATGGGCTGCTACTAAACAGATTACTACTTATTATTATAAATAGTGATAATCCTAATTGAATTGATAATGAATTGGGGTCATCGTTTAACTAAATTAACTTTCCAAGAAAGTTTATTAACACTTCCGAACATTCTAGTGAATAAATCTTAGTCAACAGTTTTGATTATTTCCGGTATCAAATAGCAGTTGAACATGACAAGCCCCATCATCATCAGTTACATAGGTGTGTCTATTTCCGTTATGCTGAGGTGGTCCATTATGTAACAAAAAAAAAAAACAGAAGAACATATGAACAAAAATTTAAAAAATAGAGATTTCTTTCTTGCAATTGCATTATAAATTATTCACTCAAAGTCATCATCAAAGTCAGTCATGTTTATAGAAAACTTTAAAATGTGTGATGCCAAGCTGTAAAACTAAGCTCATCCCATTGAAAGCGGGTACCGTTTTGTTCTCTATGAGATTCAGAAAGAGAGAGTGTAAGAAGGTTCGAGTAGTAGTAGATTGTATCTACTCGTATTAGAGTGTGTATCGATTAGTGGCAGTTAAGTATAAATAATAATAAAATAGCATTTGGCGAAATCTTAATCTTAAAAAAGAAAATCAATCGTCGGGCCTCTTGCGCACACTTACGTACATACGACACAACAACATGTATGTTGTTGGTACGAGTATGATGTATCCATGTATCCATGTATCTTAAAATGGCAATAAAAATGTTTTGGTATTTTGTGTTAAATCGCCGTTTAAATGAATGAATGGTCGAAGATCTATGTATACGATCTTTCTATCTATCGATCTATCAATCAATCAATCAGTCAGACTTAAATAGTCAGTCATTTTCACCTATTGCCTTTAGTGGCATTAATAGATCGATTGGCCACATAGCCCAGCCTCCGTTGGGTTGCTTTAAACTCTCTGAACTGATTTGCTTTGCTCCAATGTGATGTGTGGTTTGGTGTTGTGTGTTGTGTGTTGTTTATTATTAATAAGAAAACCGGTATAGTTTAGTTTAGTTAATTTAATTTTTGTTTTTCTTCCTAACTTGTCTGACAACTCACTCGCATCGATCACATGGTTTATTAGTTTTCGATGATCCCTTTTCTTTTTTTTTTTTTTATTATTTTCATTTTTTTTTTGTTTTTTTTTTTTTTTATTTCAAAACACAAAAACCAATTCGCCGGTTTTATGGGGTCAACACGACAAATAATTTCACATGCTCTTTCTTTGTGTCTGTTTGTGTATTTATGTACAAGTATTTGAGTGTATCTAAGTGTGAGTGAGTGTAAGCAAAAGTTTCACAAAACTTCATTATTATTATTACTCGTATCTATCAGAGCCACCACAATTGATGCGTTTTGTTTTAGCCTTTTTAAACAATTTATTAAGCAACGTTTTGCTAAGCTCTTAAAATCAGCCAGCATGAGTCAGGCCAGTGAGACCAGATCAAGTAAGCAACCCAACAACCAGGCAACCAAGCAAATAGACAACGGGCCTGGCTAGGCAAGGCTACCAAGAAGTGGTGAGTTGGGCACTTGTTGCTACTTTGATTGTTTCGGTTAGATGTGATGTGAGATGTGACTGTGTGGCATAGTGTGGCATGGCCCGGCACATGCTGATGATGAACACCAAGAGGAGAATGGAGATGTGGAAGACTGAAACTACTCGCAGTAAACCAGACAAGACAACAAGGCAAAGCGTGCTACTAACTTGACTGATTTGACGTTGTTTGATGTGTTGTGATGTGCGTATTTTACTTAAAATCAGTTCCATCCATCCATCGAGTTAGCATGGCATATTCGTTTTCCAATGTGATGTGGCAAATTTGTGTGGCGAATGATAATAAGTAAGTACTCTTACATACAAAACAAAATCAGTTAACTCCAAAAAAATCTATATATTTATTAGACGAGCTACGTGTATTAACATTTCTATATACGAGTATTCAACCGTTTGTGTATGATGTCTGTAATAATTTAAGTGAAATTAATTTTTTTAATGAATCTTATAATGTTCACTATAAACTTTCCATAAATTCCTTTAGAATTTCTCATTCTTTTGTAACATTGTTTCTTTAGAAATTATTGGAATTTTTTTTTTTTTTTAATGTATTAATTAAACATTATTCTCATACAATAGCATAAAATATTTGTCTAGATAATAATAATAATAATTACGTGGGCGTTATCTACTCAGAGAAATTATACACTTCTTTGTAGAAGGTCGCATTTTGGGCGAAGTCTTTCCAGCCTTCGTTGTGTCGTGTTTTGGGTGAGTGCTGTCGCAATTACCACGAGGGTCATTTAACAAGTACTTAGCCTCATCGCCCGATGGCGCTACTATTACAAAAGAGTGTTACCATTGTGCAGCACATTCTTTTAGTAGCCTACTGTCAAAGTTTCAGTCAATTCCCTTTATTAGTTTTGTTTTGCTAGGCTTTGGAAGCGAGCGTGTCGGTCAGTTTTACAAAAATGGAAAAAGAGCAATTTCGTCGGTGTGTAACAGTGAATCCATGTTTCTTCGACAGTCACGAAACGACTCAATAACTCCGCCAGATTGCGCTTAAACAGCGCCAAACACACCTGAGCTCTAGGTCGAGATCCAACGCGTCATCGATACATTGATACAGCAACATCTTTGTCAAAAAGCCATCGAAAATTTCATGAAAAGAGCAGTTGCGTGTCACCTGAGCCGCGGCGGTCATTTATCGGATATTTTAGTTCATACTTAATGGGACAAGTCTATTTTACAATACAATAAATAAATTACAACTCGCTCAAAAAGACGTGTTTTCATTTTTAAATGAAATAGTGCACTCTCATTGAGACGTCACTTAGAACTTTTAGAATGGATTTGTGGACATTTTTAATATGCTAATTATAATAATTTATCGATTTGAGTCCTTCATTTGTCTGATAATATTACACCTACATGAAATATATCACATTAGATTTAACGCATTTTCAAATTCGACTTCATAGTGCTATGATTATTTAAGTCAAGACTTTCTGGGACTTAGAATCAATTCAACTCGAAATAAAATATTCTCTTTTAATGAGAACTGGATTTTATAATATTTCTTTAAATGGAAAACAACCTTTGGTTTTAATGGCAAATTTTTACTGTGAAATCAATAACATTCCACCATCTTACAGGCATGGGAAAGACTGCTTAATGCAAAGAATTCTTTCTTATTGGAAATGCTCTATTTTAGGTATCCAATTCTTGCAATTATTAAAATCAAATCAAAATAATTAAGTAAAAGTAGTCATCTAACGAAACAAATGGTAATCAGAAGAAGTCAAGTTTGGTAGCGATGTTATTATCAGATATTTTATTTAAAAGCTCCCTATTTTGTGGAGACTGAAAAATTTTACAAAAATCTATCTTAGACCTTATTCTATTATTTTATATCTTGCACCATGATGTAACAAACCTTTTTTCTACCCATTAGTGGAGACTCATTTTTTGTAAGGGTCTTTCAAATATTCTATTATGTAAGCAAACTTTAAATGATTTTAGACCTCCATTACTGTATAGGCAAAAGTAAGAAATAATTGAACCTCCGCCCCTAAATCTGCTTATGGTCTTTAACACCCTTTAATGTAGAGACTTACAAGGAAGAAACCAAGAAAGATTCTCTAAAAACCATAGATTGGTCACAGCAGAAGAGGAGAATAATAACGATTCAGTAAAATAGGAGTTAGGAGCATTTCCTATGAAAATTACGCTCTATAACATTATATTTGTAAGTTTTTCAAGTAAAGTAGAATCACGGCCAATAATATCAGTAATCAGTATTTACTTATAATTTATTCTCATGAAGAAGAGTGAAAGAGTAGAGTCCGCCTTTCGTAAGTAGTTAGATATATCATCAACTAGGCAGGTGAAAAAGTAGTGCCCGATCGATTCGATGTTCATTTCGTAAGTCTGGATAAAGTCAAGTCCAGTTTTCGTTTGGGAAGTGTAATCACAACATGATTTCAATGTTTCTTTGTCCTATGTAGGATGTAGCTTGGCTCTGACAGAACTTTAAAACATCAAAGGAGTAATGTCATAAATATTATACTTATAATAAATTCCAACATTTTTCTAGTATAGAATTTGGTTAATTTTAATCTTCTTTTTCTGCTTCTTCTGTTTAGGCAGAAATGAGTTTCTGGTTTCTGATTTTTTATATTACTCGTATATATGAATAATAATAAATGTCTATTGGGAATGTAAATAAAAAATTTATGACAATGAAAATATTACTTTCATATTAACAGAAATTTTGTAACGTTATATTGTGAGAAGGTTATGTACTTTAAAAATTACAAATATATCCTTACTATATGGGTAAATTTCTGTACATAAAGTTTCTTAAATTTTCACTTTCTTCTAAATTTTTAACTTAGTCACTACCTTCATCCCACCTACTTTTTCTTAAACATTTTCTTCTTTCCATCCTTGTTTCTCATTCATCACTCACCACCCACTCCCTTATTGATTTATGCATAGTAGTCCTAGTTGCCTGTTGGCATCTTTCAATATTGCAATTTAAGATTTTATTTCTGAAGTTTATGGCATTTCATTTTAAAAATTTTATAGTACTGATTTCCAAAAAATTTCGCTCTTACAGACCAACAGCAAAGTTTATACTGTAATAAAATAAAAAAAAAAAGGAAAAGTATAAAAAGAAAACAACAACAAATACGACATACATATGTAATAAAACGTGTAAAGGAAAAAGTGCAAAATATAAAAAAAAATTTAAAAAAAAATCACTAAATCGAAAGAGTCTCAGCAGCAATGAAATGAAACTCTAAAGCAAATACAACAATAAATATTTTGTTATTGTATGCACTTTTCATCAGTTAAACAAACACAGATACACTCACACAACATCAGTTAAAGAGACAGAAATACTAGTACTACATATTTACATACATGTGTTTGTAAGTACTTAATGCATTAATGCAGTTTTTTTTTTTTTACTTTTTGTATTTCTTCCATTATTTATTTCTTTCATGTAAACCTGTAAAAAGGGAAAGTACACAAAGTTTTGAGAAATAAAGAACAACAAATGAAAAAGAGTTGAGTCAAATGTTTGCCAATAAAATATTGGCGTCAATGAAGAGTGACGACATCAAAGTGAAAAAGACCTTTTAGGGGATCAGTTCAATACGATTTATTGATATATGTATGTATGTAAGTACAATAACAACAACAGCAAGTGCAAGTAATTGTTTGTTTGTAACTTTAAGATTTCCGAAACTCATAAGATAAACTTTCGCCTTTTGAATGGTTGCTGATGATGCTAACTTATTGACTGAGACCAACCAACTAACAGTAGTGGTGTATCTACCTACCGTATGTTATTGACCTCTTTGAAGAAATGGCACACATAAATCAAACTGACTGAATGAAAACTTATGATACTTTTGTACTAAATAGAGTGATATCCGGAATTTTATATCCATAAACATAATAACATGAGTACTCATACATATGTTTGTGTAGTTGTATGTTTAAATCGCAAAGTTTTATGTTTCGACAACTCGACTCGACTCAACTCAACTCGACTCTTTTATTATTGTCCAATGTTGATGATTATTTTTCTGGCGAAAGTGCAATTTCTGCTTCTTCTCTCCTTCTTCTTCTTCTTCTTCTTATCTTCTTCTTCAACACCAATTTCGTTCAAGTCTTTTGAGTCGCGTATTCTGTAATTAATCATGAAGCGTACAAACGCATTGTCTTCCGTTAGTTGTCTATCGTCGCAGGTTCCTCATCTACTAATCGTGGTCTACTTAAATCTCTGCACAATGCGTCTTTAACAAGAGAGAAAGACATGAAATACACATTTTAGTCATACCCTTTACATTTAATGAGATTTTATGACTCTGTTATGGTGGATGTAATGTATTAGATACAATATTGAAGAAGTTTTACGAATAGATCTTATCATAAGTATTGAATAGAGAAGACTTACAAGTTTAAATATATTTTCCTAGTTTGAGTAATTTATTGTTCATTTTTCGACACTTGGATTATTTGTCTTAATTTTTGTTCTCTGGTTATTGGATAACCTCTTAATTGAAAATTCACCGACAGGAAAATTTAATTGCTTGGACATTTACATTATATATCACTTAACATTTTTAGAAGACGGTCTTTAAGTGTGGTTATCTTCCTGCTTTTAAAGTTCTCATTTCTCTAAAATTAGTAAAATGATCCTAAACAAAATGCGACTACAAATAATTATTGTAACTTGGAAATCATTAAATAAATTAGTATTATTTTTTGTACATATGACTAAGATTTTTATTAAAGGGATAATTTTTAATCCCTAATACTTTCACGCATCTATTTTTTACTTTTATCTGAACAGTCGAATAGAATCCTAAATAAAATATCATTCAGAATTAGTATAGATTTATTTTACTCTTTCAAAAATTATCAGGATTTTTGGAGTTTACTATGGAAGTATAATCCCAAAGAACTTTAATATAATCATTATATCACTATATCTCCTAAACATTTCGATCCTTTCTATATGATTTCTTCCTTCAATTTGTTCTATCTGTAACTTTTACATAGAATTTATTTTTTACATTTATTTTTTATCCTACAGATTTACTTTTCTATATATTTACTTCTTAGGTGTAGAGTATTAAGTCTATGATAAAACCGATATGATAATAATTATTTTTCTTAAGTTAAAGCAAAAGTTTTTAGCGTTGCGTGTGCATAACTTTGCAGCTTTTGTTGGACTATGTGATCTCTCCTTTCTGGGTGCTACGGCTGCACCCAACTGGGTAACATTTTTGTTATTTTATATTTTATTTTTTATTCATACCTTTTATACATCATAGTGTGGTTAGAGAGTAACACTTTATCCTGATGTTTGTGTTGTATAGGATAGGGTTTCGGAGGACTCATAAAGAAAAAAAAATAAATGAAAAAATTATCAGAGTAACAAAACAAATGTCATTTGTATGCAAACTAACCTCTCAGTAATTGAGTTAAAGATCGGGAATTTGGTATACAGATTTCTAAAAATATATTATAATGGAAGCTGCTAGACTTGTCTACGACATCTTCTTTAAATGTATTAAGTGGAAAATTCAAAAGTTTAGTTTTGAGTTCATAATTATATTGTAGGTTGGCGGAATTGTTCAGTCTACATGAATTGATAGTCTGTGGCTATAAGTTTAAATAAATTGAGGTTGGAATCCCGAAAAATTAAACTCATTCAACTGTCCATTGACCAAATTGTTCAGTCTATATAAAGTGATAATAGTCTGAAAATTTTTATTTGAAAAGTTTATACATTTCTTATGGAAAGCAGTCTTGATATGTACTTACACTCAAAAACTGGACCATTGGATCAATAATTCATTCAGGTGAAATAAATGACAACTTCGCCTTAATGTTTCTATTCATGCGTAAGGTATTTCAGTTTAGTTAGAACCGAAGTTCATTTAATTTTTAAATGTGTTTCTTTTTTTAGCTGTCCAGCAATGTCAGGCAACATAAGCATAGATACAACATTTAAATTGAATGTACAATACATATGTATTTGTGTAGGTGGTGTTGCATTTCAAAAAGCTGAAAAAAAAAAAATGAAATGAAAAGAAAAGAAACGAAACTTTTGTTATTCAAATTTCGACCGGGGCCGTTGATGATTCACTTTTATTTTTCATTGATTTATTTATTCATTGTGTCTCTTTTTTTTATCTGTTTATTGACCTTCATTTTTATATTATACACTTTTTGTTTTTTGTTTATTTATCTGTCAGTTATTTAATCTTTTTTTGTTTGTTTGTGTCTGAAAACTATAATTTCCCCAAAATTATGGGCGTAAAATTGTGATAGTCAAGTAAATAAGCATTTGTCATAAAGTCTTACAATAAACAGTCTTTGTGTAAATGTGAAACAATTACAATTAGTTTTTATATAATTATGAGACACTGAACCAAAGACCTTTAATCTTCAAGGTCTTATTTATACGCCTATACAACTCTTACTATTTATATTGAAATATTGAAGGTCTTGAACAAATTAAC
This sequence comes from Amiota minor, assembly GCA_037043295.1. NCBI lineage: Eukaryota > Metazoa > Arthropoda > Insecta > Diptera > Drosophilidae > Amiota > Amiota minor. Next base: position 40,293 of record JBAMAW010001695.1, read on the forward strand.
ACAATTATCTAAAAAATGTCTCTAAAATAAACTCTATTTCTTTACTTTTTATTGAGTAGATTTCAAGATGAGTGATAAAGTTGTGGTGACAGGTATAACTTGAGAGTTTAACTATAAACTTAAATTAGCATTACAGCTCAGTATAAACAGACAGCTAGTCACATCTAGAAGCCTTAAGGTCAATGGGTAAAGCTTGGTTTTAAATGCTCTTAGCTTTAGTGTTCGCTTTGAACCGTACCCACATGGGAGGCTTCGATTGGAATTGTCTTTAGAGTTTACGCCTAATGGGCCTCCTTACTAAGACAAGGTGGCAATTCGGCAAGAGGAGAAGCCCAGGTTAACCACCTTAAGTTCAAAACAGTTTGTTTGCTAGGATAGTATTTTGTAATTTTAGGGATAAGTCTTTAGATATTATTTTTTTTTTTTAATGTTAATGATGAACATTAAAGCGCTTAAGTTATAATATATTAGTGTGAGGACTTTGACATTTACAAAGATAGATACAAAATTAATTTACAAAAAGGATGGTGTAATTGAATTAACTAAGTGTGGGTAAGTGATTTGAGTGTAGCTTTTTAGGCGCCTTTGAAACGCCATCCATGAAAAACTGGAAGAGATGCTGAGGTCGTTGTGGAGTATCGAATTTTTGACGAAACAGTGAAAAAAGCATTATATCGAACTGAATTGAGACTGAAACTGTCCTTCTAAAAAGGCCTTTAATTGCAATTCATCGTAGACAAATTAACCAATTAATCGGTTAATAGATGAGCCTCCAAAAAAGTCCCTCTGCCTCCAAAAAACAAACTGATAAGCAAACCAGAAAAAAAGGTCCCCAATGTACTTTGGATTTACAAAATCAAATTAGGGATTAATCGGTTAATTTAAATTGCAACCAAATGATTTTTTCATCTTAGGCGTTTGTCAAGGTGATATTGCCAGACCAATTTGATGGTTTTGAATGGCGTTCTGGGCGTCCAGTACAGTCTACCAAGAAATACATATTCTTTTGAATATTTTGGAGAACTAAGGCAGCAAGCTTATCGGTCTATAAGACAAGACAGGTTCTTCGGTTTACCGGGTTTAGGCATCATTACAATTGCGGAGCACTTCCATTGTCTGTGATATTAGATATTCTGACGGAACTATTCAAATTACACAGTCATTGTCATATTTTGATCAGAACATGGGCTATATTCCTATGTTAATTCAGATACTTTTTATCAAATTAAAAGACTTATGACCTGCAAGTATCATTTAAGTGCTTCAATAAAAAATTATTTATATATCTTTAATATTTAGAACCATCCAGATGGATGCCTATCATACATAATATTGTTTGTTTTAATCTACTCTTGCGACTTGTTCAGTTTACTTTTCGTAACTTTCTCGTTTTCAAAAAAATCCTGAATAATAAACAAGTGAGGACCATTGAATTTTTAATGAATTTCTCAATTAGGGAAAGAAAAACAATCGTTGCCAACCTCTTTAATAAGCATTCTTTTATGTTATGTTAACCCTTAATTTTAAAAATTTTTTATCACAAAAAAGGATTTTTGTTTTGTTTTTTTTTTGTGGAATCAAAGCATACTAAGTGAAACACGTTAATGTATTTAAAGGAAATGAAAGGTTTTGTTGTAGTCATCATTCAGTTAATTGACCCTTTCTTGTATAGTTAAATTTAAGAATAATAAAAAAACATAAAACAACAAATGTGAACTGCATGACTTAACATTATTTAGTGAATACAGTGAAGCCCATTTATGTAAAAAACAAATGTAATGCAGAATATTTAAGTATTCAGAGAAAGATGAGGATATTTTTGAGAAGTCGTTTCAACTTATGGTTAGTAATTTTTCATTGAACTTGACAATATAAAGGATATTGACTTTCACACTTCTATTAGATTTGTGATTGTAAAAACATTTGCATATTTGAGGTAATCTATGTATTGATAAATTTACGATGGTGATACCTTATCCTATTGCCTTTCGCGGGACTACAGTTGAAATGGCGGATGTGCATATAATATTTTAAGACTTCAATTTGTGTTCGGAGTTATCTTTATTTATGATATTTTAACAAGTTGTCCACAGGAAAACAAACCTATGTCCCCTAGGGAACAGAATATAATGCGCCTATTGGATCAGAATGTAACAAATATATTCTAAATAAGTTTGTGTTATCACTTTTATCTAAGCTAACCTAAAACCTAAACAAAACAGGAAATTGCTTTAACTTCGGTTCAGACTGATGCCACGATGGATTGATTGACAAAGTAATAATCCTCGATGATCACTAGTCGCTGACTCACGGCATTACAAAGATCAATGTTTTTATTATGTGTAAAGTCCAAAGAAAATTGTTTTCTAGTTATAATAAATATGATGCAACACTTATTAAGAAAGGTTCAAATTACATAATTTCTCGTCACGCTGATTATTTCCTTTAATACTTTATGTGGTCAAAGATCATAGTTCATACTAGTGTGAAATGATATAAAAAATCAAAGAAATAAGTTATTCACTTGTAGGGAAAATCCAACATGTGTTACACAAGGGTCTAACTTTTCAGAGACTTCACTGTTATTGCGTTACTCTCGTATGCCTGTTTTCACGGACCGCATTGTGGTATGTTGTTTTGACCAAAAATATTGTATTGTATCTTTGAGAATAATGTGTACTCGTGTGTATGTTGTTCGTGACGCGCGTGGCCTAATTTTATGTAAGGATGACGATGACGTTGTTCTTTAATCATGATGATGTTGTTATTGTTCTTAATGATGATGATGATGATGATGATGATGATAATGAAGACAATGATGGCGCATTATATGGGAATTAGCTTTAAATAACAAAGAGAAGAAGAGCAACAAGAATAAGAAAAATGTTAACTTGAGATGAGAACAAGTAACAAGCGAGCTTTATCATTCCTGAGTGATCTTCAGTTAAAATGAATGAAGGATAACAGGTCATTTTAAATGATGGTTTCACAATAATTGATGCCACTTAAAAGAATCTCAAAAAAAAAAAAAACACATAAACAGAAAAAATCAGAAAAAGAAATACTTAAATTACAAAACACAAAAAAAAAAAACAAACAAATTTTTGTATCTTTTGAAAATCAACCATACGAGAGAGAGAGTTGCATTCTGAAATGTGTGTTTTAATGTGGGATAAATGCCGTTCCACATTAACAGTTATATTATAACTGAATATCTTTTTGTTCAGTTTTTTTTTTTGTTTTTTTGTTTGTGTGATTTTTACTTCAGCCTTCAGCGATTTGCAGTAAAGCTGTCAGCAATAATTGCGTGAAATCTCATTGAATTGCATTTAAGGTTGCACTAAAGACAGGCGGCAGGAAGCCAGGGGATGAGTGGTCATGCCGTTGCCATAATTTAAACAATTCAAGTGCATGATTTAATTTTTGGGATTTTTTTTTTTTGCTTATTTTTATTATATTTTTTTGATTTTGAGATTTGTTTGATTTTTTATTATATTTTTTTTTTTTTCGTGTTTTATTTATATTTAGTATGTGAGTGGGTTTTTATATTGTATATGATTAACTTAGTGGATTAAAGTGATGTGAGTGATTTTGTTGTTGTATGTAGTTTTTGCTGACCAATTTGCGCGTTTAAGCTTAAAATTTCACCGCAAGATCAGCAGACTCAATAGTAAATACTTAAGTAAAGGCGGCGGTCGGCACGCAATTCACATTCACTTTAAAATGATCTTTCGGACACAAAAACCGTACAATGCATTACAGTTAAGTTTTGTTGTTATTGTTGTTGTTGTTGTTGCAGACACGATTATTGCAATTTCTTGAAATACATATATTTTTTTATCGTATTTTTAAGAAAAATCATTAAAATAAAATGTTAATATAATTGCATTTATTTTGGCATTCAATATGCTCTAATTGCTTGAATTATAACTAAAAATAAATGGAAAAATTTTGATGAGATTACAATATAATGTTGCTGATGATACAGATTATGATGATGTGATGTGATGATAATGATGACGTGCTGCATATAATTGTTAGATGCCGCTTTATGCACGAACATCATAAACCTTAAATATCATGATACAATATTTTCAGAATTTATTATATCAAAAACTTGATAATCAATTACTAAACTAACCAACTGAACAGAATCTAACACTTTATCGTTATGTTGTAATAATATTTGCACATGGACTTTCTTCAATAAAATTTTGTAATATTCTACAGCACTGTCCCCCATACTCTTTCTTATAAATTGCCTCTTACAATCAATTCTCGTATTAGATAAGCAAATGGTCAGATAACTTAAAGTTGTTCGCTTGTTGGAAAAGTAGTATTTATATGTCGTTGAAACTAGCTAACCTACTAGTAACAGATACATTTGTACACAGGACCGAATTAAATCATATAAAAGTCCCTAGGCCAGTTTTTTTTTCTGTTTTTTTTTTTTTTGTTTTTTTTGTTTATTTAAAATCTTTTCCAGAATGCGACAAACATTAAATTGTTTTATTTAACCTTAGTTTTTACAATATATTTTTTAAATCATGGCTTAAAACATTTTAAAGGGGAAAGAGAAAGAATAAGATGATTATGGAAAGTGTGAAGATTTACATAAAATTCGTTTTATTAGCCTGTATTTCTGAATGGAATTTGCCAAGTTAATCTCTTGATATACTGCTCGATTAATTTCCTCTAATATTCATGGATATTTGAGTTCTTCATGAATTTCCTTATTACTAGTTACCAGGTCAATCATCAGTTGTCAAATTCAAGACTTTGTTTTAAAACCTGTGAATGGTTTTAATGTTTGAGTCACTAACCATACCCCACAATTGAATACAGTAGGGCCAAATCGGGTTTAGTATGCCCTTGTATAGTAGAACTTTATTCCTTAAGTTGAGTTTGAAGTGGCGCCGCCGAATGAGCCAGTGCTTTTGCCGAAGTTTCGCATTTAGATGGTTCTTGTTTGCCATGATATGAGGTCCCTAGGCCAGTAATCATTGACAGACACTCCATGAATATAAGAATTGAATTCTAAGAGGATACCTTTAATCCTTATCGTTTACTAATCATAAAAATGTACGAAAAAAGAAGGGTTTTCCAATGAGAACAAGGTTGTTTAAGATCTTTAAAATATTCATTATTAACTACAAATCAAAACAAAACAAAATTTCAATTGTATTTGCCTAAATATCTCCAATATAATAATGACATCGTCTAATTTTGATTTTTATCACATTTCATTTTCATATTTTTTGGATTTACTCCCCTTTGCTAAAGAAGTTTCACTTCCAGAAGAAACTTTTGTTAAGAAAATTGAATCCCCGCCCCTGTACTAGGCAATACAAGTCTTGGAGTTCCTTTACAATTCTGATCAAATTTCTGAATATACTTAGTTAATTTCTTGACTCAACATTGGGTTGCAAAAGTTAAAGATTTTCCTTTCTGGGTCTTTCATATAAGTCCCAAGATGACTATTATTTTTCAGAACAACTAATATGTGTTTTGACATAAATTTATGATTACGATAAGCAGAAGCAGTAGAACAAAATAGAGTAGACTGCAGGACTGCGAATCCAAATTGTTCTAGGTGATGGCACTCGAATCAAAGGTTTGTCTTTCCATATTAGTATAGACGATCTTCGGTAGGTTGAGTACAACTGAATGTTGATCGCAGGGCTTCTATGACGCAATGCGCCCTTAAGTCAATTCAGTTTTTTCGAAAACAATCTGGCCCTGGATACTCTGTACACATATACACATATGTTAGTGATATCTTTCAACAACAGTCACCAGTGAATGTTCCAGTTTATGTAGAGTCAGCAACAACGCGCTAATGTTGCATCATTTGTTGTACATATACTTAGACTTTAGTGTGGTTTTGGTATTGGAATACAACTACAACAACAAGAGGCCAAATGGTCGGTAGAACTTGACTAAATGCATTTAAAGTGCGTAGTGTTTTACTTACATAGATAGATACATACGAGTGAGTACACACACACCCCAGTCTAACTAACCAAACGATCAACTGATTGTATCTGCATCGCCTTTCCTCGTCGGTTTATCTATCTACCCCTGTACTTGCTTCCAATCTCTTCCTGTCCAATTGCCTGGTTGACTGCTTGCTGCCATTTGACGCATGTTGAAATGCACTTGATTGATGATGTTCTTGTTTATTGTATATACAATAGTTTTGTTATATTGTAGAACGCGTTTGCTTACTTACAACAACAATGATATAATAGTAAAACAAAACAACAATAAGCTGTTGGTTGATGTTGTTGCAGTTAACAAGTTTTATGCTTTGTTGATGTTTGTTAACATAAAAACAATAAACTTGTGTTTCCCCCTCATTTATTGTTATCATTTCTTTATCTCTTCTATTACTACTTGAATGTATATTGTAAGAGTAAGTTCAGCGTTAATTGGCACATTTTTCGATTCAAGTTTTTTTTTTTTTTTCTTGATATCTTTTGTTTGTACTTGTAGATAGAATAATAACCCTTCTTTTTTTTCTAAATGTAGGTGCTAACAAGTACAACGGTAAACGAAAGCGATAGCATATTTTAGCTGGCGGCAGTGGCGCATTTTAATTAGAGCTTTGGGCAACAGAGAATTTTGTTTTCATGACTTCAAATAAATAAGAAGAAAAAAAAAAACTAAACTAATTGTAAATTCATCTATGTAAATATTTACAGGGGTTCCCTAAACTCATAGAGATCCGAGGTGGACAAAACTTAATACGAGAATGAAATACTACATCCACATTATTCCCTTATAAATGACTAAGTTCTATTGATCTTAGCCCTAATTAATTTTAAATTTTAAATTTGTTTAATGGGCTTCTATTTTCTTTGCCCAAGTTGACCATGGGAAAATGAGCCTATGTTTGCCTGCGTAAAAATCATTTGTTTGTTTTGTTTACAAATATAATAAATACTATTGTTGTAGCAAAAAGGGGGCATTAGGTTATAATGTTGTTATGCATTAGATGCGGCATTCAGCTTATTTTATTTAACAAACAACATTTTTATTAACCTTTTTTTATTTTTTTTTTTGGCTTTGTACACTAAGTGGCCAAGTCAGTCAGTTAAGTAAAGTTGAGTCAAGTCACCCAATCACACATTTGAAGCCGGTTCCGCGCATTAGACATGGAGCACAGAGACGTACAACACACAAAATTAATGTAATTCTCAATTACGAAACAAGTTATGCCACAAATTAAAATTACGCTAAAGTTTTCTGCTGTTTCTGGTGTTGTGTATGTTGGTTCAGTTCGGTGCAGATCGGTTTGGTTTGCTTCTGGGGTTTTTTTTCTCTTTTTTTTATATTTTTTGTGTGTGAATGCGGTTTTGCAACAAATAGTTTTAGACCAAGTTTCAATGTACTAGTACTAGGTAGTAGATATATTATAAGTATGTGAGTGTGTAGTACTCGGCCATACTACTAACGACCACAAACCAGGGACAACATTTCAATCAAAACAGGAACATAGAATTCGCTCAGTTTTACGCTTCTTCATTGTTTACCCCTGTCGTCTGTCTTACTCGTCGTACCTTCTTTCATAGACACTATACATTGTAGCAACAACAGCAGTCAGTTATAGTAACAAGTTGAAGAAGTATGTATTATAAAGGAAGAAGAAGAAGAAGTAGACGAAAAACGTTAGAAATTTTATATTGAATAGAAGAAAAAAAAAAAAAAAAAGAAAGAAAAAAGCGAAACGAAAAAATCGGAAAAATTCTCGTACACATGGTTGAAACCTGTATAAAGTGCAAATTGCGAGTAAAGTTGAGTTGATCGTTTCGCTGAGCGCATCGAAGAAACCGGCAATCCATAGAACAAGACAAATAACTGCACTTTTTTCGACGGCAAAAGCATCCAAACATACCAACATATGGGTACAGATCTATACATATGTATATACTTACATGTGGTCTGTATGCTGCTACTACATAAGTCTATAAGGTGAGGCTATGTTAGTTTAGGCAATGAAATGCGTTTAGTTATACTATTTGCCATATTTTTATACACTTCGCAAGAATTGTGTGAAATGTATTTAGGACTTAGACCAATGCTTGTAACACAAAGGTACAAAAATGGGCCAAGTGCAAGTCAGAGTCGTACACGGAGCTTCGTACCAGATTGGGGTTTGTATGGGAGGTACTCCCCCTAGTGGTCCGATTTGACTGATTCCAACAAATATAGTGTCTAAATTCGATAGTTTGGTAGAACAAAAAACAAAAAAGTTTTTCTAAAAAGAACCTGAATTTTATTGGAGGTTTGAATGGGAGGTACCCTCCCTAGTGGTCCGATCAAACTGAAATTTTGGCAATATAAGTTCCTAATGTGTAGTCACCAACCTTCTAAATTTTAAGATCGTGGGATTACTGAATTTTATAGCTGCCATACATGGTATGGGGAACCCTTTAAGTCTTTAAAAATATTTTAGCTTTAGTATTTGTTGCTGATGCCCGGATAGAACCACACATTCTGTGAATATTTTAACTCTGTAGCTATTGCGGTTATGAGATATAATCCGAGGACGGGCGGACGGATGGGCGGACGGACAACGAAGTCTCTGCTATAGGGTTCCTTTCGGTACCCTTTGGGTCCGCAACACTGAAATAGTGTCGCCTCAATGATAATGAAACATGTCACTCGTTGGTAGACCCCATAAGGTAAGTATGAAAATGATCAGCATCACGAAATAAATCATTCATCCTTTGCACACTCCTTCTGTTTCTATGCTAACAAGTTCCAGAGATAAGATTTTGATTTAGAAATTTGTAGATTACCCAAAAAATCATAAAATATTAATAAATATTTCCTCAAAAAACGGAAATTTTCCATCACTGGAACACTTATACACTATATGAACTGATTATTCCAACTCAGACTGCCTTAGTCAAGTAGCCATTTCATGAAAAACTCAGTCAGGACCAGGTAATCTACCGAGAAAAGATTATTATTAGTTCTCTATGAAAACACTGTGAATATTATTTAAGGACGCTATGGCAAATAACATGAACTAAAGTATTGTGAAGTGTATCTGATCTTTGGTGAAACCAAAGTTACCATTCTATCTTCGGTTTAAATTTTTCTTTTTTATTGATTTTAGTCTTTAAAGCACTTTGCTAAGTGATAAAAAAAAGTCCCTTTAAATTATATACAAGATAAAAGCGGAGTAAATTCACGAAACCAATTGGAAATGTTTTGAAATGTGATTCTAAAAAGAAGGCATTCTTTATTGCTGATTTTAAGGTAGAAATTAACTTAGTTTTATTGGGTAAAGACTTGATGACTCCATAAGATGTATATAGTATTCTCTCAATCATCATCATATCAAGACAACTTAATTTATTATTATTTCTGTGATTTTTTGTCTTGATTTGTTTTTATTTTCACTTTAAAGTTTGGATTTATATGATGGAGCAATTTTAAATTTATATTTTTTAAATTTAAGTTATAAAATTGATTTGTTCGCTTTGGTTGTACATATGTTAATTGACGTGCATTAAGAAGCCTTAAATCAGTAGGTGTTTCTATTTTCTCCTTCTAGATATATGAACATATGATACCATGGCTGGAATAGAGTTAAGACCGGGCGAATTGAAGATCGATTAGATTGGATGTACATGACTTTATCAATTTGTGAATGGAATACTGACAGTGTGGGATGTTAACTCATATTGTTAGTAACTCACTGAAAGCCAACAAGGTTGTATACCTACTAAGTCTGACGAAAACTTTACTTATTTGCTAACTAATCGCCGTCGTGGTAGGGCGCTTGTTTTGCTCTCTCACTAGTCACTGGTACTTTAAAGAACTTTGCTCTGGGTTATCACTAACAATTCTTTCATGAACCTAAATGTTCAACTGATTGGCTTAGTTATCATTTCAGGTTCATGGAAGCTTCGGAAAGTACCCGCAATAATTTTAAAGCAGTCAATCAATAAGTTCCAAGTATCACCACTTTGACAAATGATAATTTCCTTTGACATTGGTACGACTGAAGTTAATAAAAGAACATTATTTCCCATTTCACTTCACTATTGCATTTTTATTCATTGTCAATTTCCCTTAGCAATGCAAATTTTATTTTACTTTTTTTTTACTCTTTCCTTGGTTATCCTTTCCACTCATTCTATTAATTATAGCGGTACTTTAAGTTTATTTGCTTTCTGCTTTTTGTTTAAGTGATTGCACTAATTCACTACTTCTTCAGTGACAATTTCAAACAATTAGTTTCGCATTCGCAAGCCAATCCTATTCCATCCCATTCCAACCCATCCCATCCCAACCCATCTCATCAAATCCTATTCAAACCCAACCAATTCACTTCTTGTATTTAATGTCCGTTTGCAATAAAGTACGCTAAAGCATAAAAGGCGCAGCAAGATAACAAATAACAGAACAACAGCAACAACAACAATAACAACAACATATGTAAACAAACATACAAACCACACGTATAAAGAAATTCATATCTACAAATGGTGGAAGGCATGTGGTTTCAATGTATCTCCTTGGTCTACGTATACGTGATGTTTGCCAATGTCACTAATATAAAATTCGTTTCTTGCGTGTGTTTTTGTTTGTGTTTTGCTTCAAAGCAAAGAAAGAACGACGATCATCAAACTTAGATGAAAGAGACCCAGAACATTGCAATGTGATCTTCTCAATGATGTGTGTTTGCTAATGTTGTTGATCCAGTCTCCAAGCCAACAACCACAACCAAGGGGACTAAATTGTCTTACTTCTGTGGTTGTGTGTGTGTGTGTGTGTGTGTGTGTGTTGAATGTGTTGGTCTCATTATTTCTTCACAAGATAATAGCAAAATGTGATGATTGCGACAAAAAGGGGACGTTTCAGATCTACACAGTGTCAAATTATTCATTCTAAGCAATGGTATCTACTGATCCAACGTTGCTAAGAAGACTCTGCAACTCTCTTAGGGAATAAATGAAATGAAAATCCTGATAAAATAATCTTTTTTATTTGACCATTTGTTGACCAATATTGGTGATCCTATAGCATTAATATACTTTTAAAAAGATATACAAGATGTTCTTACATCATCTATAAGGCAACCATTTGTATACCGTTTCATATATGATTGCTTCGTATCGATGAGAATTGTTTCCGGAACCGTTTCCTTTTGAATTTGTATTACTTGCTATTCAATTTTACTATCAAAGAATGTTGTGAGGAGCCCCGACACCTCCTATAAAACTTAATCCGGCTCTGGATATGCAAGTGCGTATGTTTGTTTGTTTGTCTGATTGTATAACGGTGTTAATGTTGCCAACTCATTGAAAGTTAAGTGTCATTATCAATTGTCACCTTTATTTAGGGTGACCAATGTCGTCGTCATTGTCAACTTTGGTGTAATGCATGGCGGCCTTGTGACTCACGACATCAAAGCAACTAACGCACACACTTACAGATGTTGTACTTATCAAAAGGAACAGCAAGAGATTATGATGAAGATGATTAAGAGTAGAAGAGTAGAGGAGGAAGTAATAGAAAAGTCTGTTAAAAATGTCTGTTGAAAATGTCGTTTGTTATGAAATGCGAAGAAAACAATGCCAATGTATCCATCCATCTATATATGTGTGCGTGTGTATCTATGTATGTATGTAGTTAATCTGATGCATAGTCTTTCGTAGGCCTAGTTACGTGTGTGTATTGTATTGCACAAGGTGTAACGGTGCAAGCGACGATCAGAAATGCTGCTGTTGTTGCTGTTACCACTGAGGTTGTGGTTAGTGGTTTCTTGGCTGTGCTGCTGAGTTGCTTCCTTGTGAGAATTCCACCTGTGGTGTGTGTAGCGTATGGCTGAGCGGCACTCAATGCAAAACAGGTTGTTGCTTTTTGCCATTTTTGTGTGTTTCCACCTAGTGTACACACAGATACAGATACAGATACAAACAAACACACACACATATGTCCACATATCTAAAGACAAAGAGACAGATAAACGGAGGCATGGACAAACTTCTTTCAACTTACAAATGACAACAGCAAAACAAAAGACAAACAACACGAAGTGAGTACAAAGAAGAATGTTAAGTCAGCGACTGCTGTTGCTGGCAGTTTTGTGGCAATATTGATTATCGTTCTTCAGTCTTTGCCTTTTGGCAACCTTCAGCATTGCACATATCTCAATCCTTCCCACATCCTCACTTGGTCACTCGATGCTTCAATTCTCATTTTGAACCAAGCAACGAACCAAGTACTCAATGCCGATCGCGATCGCGTGCTTTAAAAGCAAAGAATGAAAAATGTTTCTTATTTGGGGGCAAAAAAAAAAAAAAACAAGTCAAGAGAGGGGCAAAAGAAAATTATAAAGAAAGAAGCTGCAAAGAAAAGTGGCAGTTACAAATACAAAGTTTAAAAAAAGCTACTGTTTTTTTATTGTTTTTGTTTTTGTTGTTGTTCCTTTCAACAAGTCTACTGTTGATGCTGCGGTTGCTGTAAAACAATTCCAATAACGCCCCCGAATTCGTTTGGCAACCTGCTGCCACTGCCACTGTCACTACTATCTTTGTTGTTGTTGTTGTTGTTGTTGTTAGCACTGCTCCAATGCCGACTACAAATGATTGCATATGCACAAGTATGAGAGATGCTGCAGTGAAAAAAAAAAAAAACGTGACCCAAACAACCTTTTTGGTTACGCTTATTTTGGGTGCACACAGATACTTAGATAAAGTAGATAGTCAATGAGACGGGTAGACAGACAGAGAGACGTGTGCCCGAATCGAATGCTTGCTAGGTCTCTAGTGGAGGAGGCCAACAGCACTAGGTCTTTTGGGCACATTTTCAATTTTGTTTTTTGGTTGTTTTTTCATACCCTTCAAATTAAGTGTGAACGGAACTAACGACTTAATGTGAATATTGACTTTAGAGACATCAAAGAGACTATCTGAAATCGAGGGAAAACCATCAATGTAGATTATTTTTTAATTGTGTGCAATTTTATTGGTTTCGAAATGCAAAATAGAAACTCTCTGTCCACAATCACATTTATGGTTTTCAAAAATAAAGTATTTAAATTAAAGTTTTCTGATTAGTAAAATATGCAATTTAAATGTTATTTTTTTTTTTTTTTATTGAGCCTTCTTCTTTTCTATTTAAACCGACCCAGTTTCATTAATACTGTTTAGATGAGAATAAAACACTCATCATTTATATAAACTTTTGGAATTAAATAAACCCAATTTAATATTGTGAAATTATTCATTTAAGCATTTTCAGTTTTTAAAATTTCTTTAGTAATAAATATAACACAATACAATTCTCTAACAATATGGAAAAGTAGCTTAAGTCGAAAATATTTATTTATTATAAAACTAAGATTATATTTAAAAATTATAGCTTAAATATTTTATGAGCAATAGCTACAAAGGCCTTCAGCTCAGAAGTCGAAAATAAATTAAATCTATCTACGAAAATAAATAACTTAAGTTATAAAGTTCGTAGGTATATTTCTATGCCAGATTTTTCAAATATTCCTGAATGGAAATATCACCCAGAAGCCTTATGGCACATTGTGCTAGTCCAGGCTACATCCAATATTGCTCTTAGGGTCCTGATATCTACTTAGCCCCCTTATCATGACAAGATGGCAATCCAACAATCAAAAGAATATGTATAGCTTAGACTTTTAAAATGGGTTCTTGTTAAGGTCACTTTTCTGACGAGAATCCACCGCCCTCTCCCCTGAGAAAAAGCATTTTGTTTGCCATAATTTTATATGTTTTAGAGATACAATTTTTAAGATCTGCTTCTACCTTAATTTTTGTTTATTTCCATTGGATGCACAGGATTATTGATCATAAGATCCTTTTGACTTTAAATATTATTTGCTGCAATTGAATATACACGATAAATTGGCTTTCAAATCTTTAAGAATTTAAATAAGTCCTAGTATTTGATTTCCAACATCAATTGTTTAACTTAAGAACATTTTTGCTTTGATTTCCTTCATTTTCTTCTATCCTTAGAAATGTCTGAGAGTGCATGATTTAGTTTTGTCAAGATCAGTGTTCTTTCTTGCTGCTATTAATGGGAGGCTTATGATTAATAAATTATTTAAAACTGAATATTTTACTACAATTTCGCTCCATAAACTTTGATTCTCCAAATTTGATCTTGAGAAATTATTAAAGACTTGTAGTCTGCTTATTTGAACATTGGTATCAATATCCATATAAAAGATCACCTTAATGAAGATTCTTGATCAATTTTATTATATCCTAGGGTATAAAATATTCAATGAAATTCAATTTAATGTTTTATCTTATTTTGAACTCAATTTTTTTTTATCATTTCCTGTGCTTCGTGAGTTGATTTTCTTAGTCATCACTAAAGCCAAGCAACAACAGCATCAGCAACAACAAACATCCTTTGAGTTAGTTGTCTTGATTTAACACTTGAGAAGCAAATTCAAATTTTGTTTGATAAATCTTGCAACTCAATCTACACTTAACACAAGTTTTTACTTTGCTCTCTGCCACTTTTCAACTTAGCGGATCAGTAGCCTTTTCTTAACTTTATCTGTAATTTCTTTTATTTTTATTTCTTTTTTCTTTTTTTTTTGTGATTTCCTTTAGTAAGTGTCTTGTATGTTCTGAAGAAGGTGGTGGAAAGCATGCGATGGAACTTTTAATGATCTTTAGACAAACTCTAATTTTCTTGATACTCACTCGTATTCTGACATAATAAACAATTTGCGTATTTTACTACGTAAATATTCGAAGCAAAGTCATTGTTACGCTTACATAATAAACTATTAAGTGCTTTCAGAAAACTCTCTTTATAAGTGTTTCTTCTCTTCAAGTCTCTCGATCTCTAGATCTCCCATGTTCAGTTATCGTGTCGTCGCACTAAATATAATAAAATAATTATTCGTTAGCACGACATGCAGAAAACTGGGTTCGTTGGCAAAAATACTACACTATTTTACCTACTACTACTACTTATTATATTATTATTATTATTGTTGCTATTCTTGTTGTTTCTATTATTATTTTTAGCTACTTGAAGTGTCATTGGCATTTGAATACATAAAATTAAAATAGTAAAATAAATTAGGTGTACATTCTGCTTATAATTGTAGTAGTACACCAAGAAAAATGTTCATTTACCTTCTTATATTATTTTGTTGCCTCTTTGGACTTTTAGAAAATTTAATTTCTTCTTTAATTTTCTTTTATCTATGATACTTTAACCTATAGTTCACTATTTTGACATTGTCAAACGATGACGAGAATAATAAACAATAAAATTTTTTAAACTACCACAAGTATTTTCCAGCATTTCACTATTTTTACTTAAGAATATTAAACAACAAAAACTAAGCTAGAGCACCATCGAGATTGATTGAGTTTTGAACGGATAAAACAAGGCCATACTTAATAACTTCGATTAGTACCTTATCTATGAAAAACATATTTGATCAGTGCATAAAAAATAATAAAAATGGGATGCGGATGATGACAGAGTATTTATCAGGCACTGCCATTCGGATGCATGTTTCCACCAAGACTTTTGTCGTATCTATCTATCTATATACAAAAGAGACAGAAAGTATGCAAGATCTCTTGTAAGACTGCACTGTACTTCTTAAAAAATGGATCCGATTACTCGGGAAGCTTTTTTTCGAAGGCGTGACTAGTAAGTCAAATTTGCCAATGAGAGAAAAACCAATGATGCCAATACGCCAACCCCCTTATCCCTTCGGAAGTTCGTCAAGTTTATCCTATCTGTTTGTGTAAATTGTCTGAATTGTCCATTATTAAAAAGACTAGTAATTCAGTAGCTTTTGAATGCTGTTGATGTTATATGTGAGTCTAATCTCAAGCAAACAGAAATTTTGGACCAAACTCAACAAAATAATTTTTAAAATTCTGCCACCATGTAAAGAATTTTATGTCCTCACTTTTATTCGAATTGCATCAATTGGATGATGTTAGATATTTAACCGTAAAATTATGTATGCAATTATTATCAAGAAGTTTGGCTGAATATATTGCGTACTGTTAAAACTTTACTTTTTACCCAAATCTTGCTTTGTGTCAATTTGCTTTGGCGTTTTTCCGAAGTAGCGTCGTTACTGAATTAACACTAATTTTCGCTTATAGTCTTATTTCTTTTCGGGGAATCACACTTTTTTGTTTGCATGTGTTTTATGAATCACAGAACTTGACAAAACCAAGAAAATTGTATTGAGGAATGTAACTTGAACTGGAAATCGCTAAATTTACGAAAAAAAAAAACCATCCTGACAGCGAAAGAAAAGTATTTCGTATGGTGACATCGAATATTAATTGTTACAAAGAAATTTACCTTGAGATAAGAAAAAAGCTGTTCATCAAACCTTGGACAAATTCATTCAGAAGGTTACTTCAATGGATAAATAAGTTGTTTTCCATTTTTACAGTGCCAATAATTTTGTATTTATTATATATTTCGTTATTTTTGTTATCTAATTGTCCACTTTTTTAACATTTAATGAAGAAAAAAATTTCAGAAACCTATCTTTTAAATTTGTATGGTTTCCTATAGAAAAAATTGCATTTAATCTACAAATTCCTGAACATTTATGGTTTTTTATTGTTTTCAGTTCAATTTATTGTTACTTTTGCTAATGAAGTTTTTAATTTAATTATCTGTTTGTGTTATTTATTTTAACATTGAGACATGATGTTCATTAAACAAAACAACAAATTAGATACATTTGTTTCAATCTCATTTCAGTTAGTCAAAATATGTAAACTTTTATTAAATGTTTAACTTTTTAATGTGAGTTTGCAAATGCATCTCAAATATATTTATTTACTATTTTTATATCATTTATCTAACATAGGTATTCTTCTCAATTTTATACACTTTTACTTGTTGTTTTCGAGTGCTAAAGGGGTTTTAAGTGGCAATCTCTTGTTTGGCCTCAAGAGTAAAGTTGGCAAAAACGATGGAATTAACACTGACAACAACATCAACAAAGACTTCAATACCCGTAGGTTTTAAGATTTATACTTGTATGTATGTGGTATGTACATAAGTACCTACTACAAAAAGTATGTGGTTAGAGTTGAAGCAAGGTGTTATTTTCATTACTGGGTTACTGACCCGGGCATCGTCTTTATTATCATGGCATAGTCTTTATAAGGCAAGTTGGTGTCGTTGCCGTTTGCCGTTTGCCGTTGTCGCTTTGTGCTGTTGCCGGCATCGCATGTGAAAATTTTAATACAACGCGTTAGGTTACTATCTCATCTCTCTTATTTGTGGAAAATATGAAGTAATAATCGCAAACACTTTTCAGAATTTTATTCTTCTTACAAATGGAATGCCGGACTTCAACCTCAGAGCACACACTCGCACTACTAGTTAAGGGAATTTGCCTGTAATTAATAATTACGGTCATTTTGTGCATGCAATGTATTCACTCCTTTCCACTACATATTTGTATGATATGTAGTTTGTTAGAATGTGTAGTTGATTGTGCCTAGAATCTTACATTAGTACCACCGACGAACAATATAAGTATGTAGCAGCAACTGCTTAGAATTCTAGGGAAACATATTTACTATGATTTTAAGATTTTGTGTTTATTGCGTTACTTTTTTTTTTTTTTTCTTCTAGAAGTATTTTTTGCTATTTTTTTTTTTAAGCTTTCCTTTTCGCTTTTATTATTGTATCTCACTTAATTCTTCTGAAATTGTTTGAAGTGAAAGAAATTCTTTTTGCCATTTCTTACAACTTTGCGAACATTTTTCTGTTAATTAATAATAACATTCCAATTTTTATGGTTAGTAGAGATATTTTTTTCTTTTCTTTTTTGTGTTTTAACTGTAACAGTAGCTTTTTATTTTCATTATGCCATTCACATTAGTGTGAATAAGTAAGTTAGCACTTTGTCGTGATGTTTGTAATATAACCGGAAGTGATTAACTTGGAGAGGAAAATTCATTAGGATTAGTCTGGCTATCAATTTGATTGTTTCTGTGTTTTTTTAAGTTATAAAGTTATAATTTTGTATAGATATATCTTATTCTCGTATAAGGAACAGATCAGAGATCACATAGGTAGAACCCATACTAACACAAACTCACCTTTTTTTTTAAACTGCATTCTCTCTACTATATTAGTGAGCCAATACTTATTAAAATGTTTTAAAATATTGATTTAAGTAACAAATGTAAGTATTAAATAATATAAATGGTGTTCAAATCTTATTTTTATCTTTTTAAATTTTAAATTAAAAGCATAAATTGTGTGATGTCCTAATTAATATTTATTGGAAATTAAAGTTCATTGGTTACGGTTAACAACAAAGAAGATCGCGTTGAAGTGACCTCCTCTGCTATTACTGCAATATGTTTTAATTGACTCCCCAAAAACTTGCTAATCATCTCTCAATATACCTTAAGACAATGAAGTACCCGGAATTCGTCATTTAAGTTGCCCGTGGTAAGGATTTTTTTTTTTCTGTATGTTGGTAGGATTGTCCTTAATTACTATGCCAAAAATGAGCGCGATCTGTCAACCAGTTTGTTTACAGCAGCTGGTTTAATCAGTCGACCTCAGTAATTCTCGACGAATTTTACAATGGAAAAAAATATTGAACAAAGAGTTTGTCTTAAATTTTGTATTTTGAACGAAATTTTATGTGCCGAATAGATTCGAAAGCTGGAGAAGGCTGGTGAGTCTATTTTATCGAAAACTCAGGCTTACGAGTGGTACAAAGCCTTTAAAGACGGACAGGAGATCGTCGAAGGCAAGTCTCGTTCCGGACGGCCATCGACCTCTGGCACTGACGATAACGTCAAAAAAGTCAAAGAAATCTTGCTTGAAAATCGTCATGTTAGTGTTAGAGAGATAGCACGTGAACTCAACATCAATCGTGAAACAGCTCGTTTAATTTTTGTCAACCATTAGGCATGCAGAGCGTCGTCGCTCGGCTCGTTCCGATTGAGCTGAATTGTCTCCAAAAAGAGTATCGGCAGAAGGTCACTGAAGACATGCTGGATTGGGCTAATTCTAGTTCCAAGTTCATGGGATGCATCATAACTGGTGACGAGATATAGGTCTATGAGTACGACACGCTAACGAGCCAACAATAATCGGAATGAAAAAAAATGAGCCGAATCGAAAAAAAACTCGAAAAAGTCGTTCAAAAATCAAGGTGATTGTTTTCTTCGATATCCGTGGAGTGGTTCACCATGAGTTCGTTCCGGAAAGTCAGACGGTCAATAGGGACTTCTATTTAACCGTTTTGATGCGTTTGCGTGACAAAATTTATCGTAAACGGCCGGAATTGTTGGCCTGATAATTCGTGGTATTTGCATGATGATAACGGGCCTCGATAATCAACGATTATAATGCAAAAAACGCGAAAAATACCATCGACCAGCCGCCATATTCACCTGACTTAGCTCATTTTCTCCTTGTATTTCTCATGTAGCAATTTCAGCTAACCTTAATGTATTTACTTCATTCACAAAAAAACATCAGTGTAATCTATTATGTGTAAAAGAAATGGTGGCAATGGGATACCTCAATATGAGCACCCTATATAAAGACAACTTTTTTTGGTTTTTTGTATGGAAAACTTTTGTATTTCTTAATATTTTATACAACCTTTATATTTTTATGATTCAATCTTTATTAAAGGATTTACAATATGAAGACAGTTTACTCAACATATTCAAAAATTGAACTGATCTGATAAAATTTTGATATAAAGCTATGAGTTTTAATGAGTTTTGCATAGGAAATAATTGGATTTCTTCAGATATTCAAAAATAAAACATCATACATCATCAAAACAAAATAGTTTCAAATGACATTTGTTGGAAATATTTTAAAATTTGAATAATCGGATAAATATACGTGTATGATACAAATGGCAAGAATCTTTAAGCAATCGCTTGATTTAAGGTAGTTTTTTGTCTTACACAATATATTTACAAATTTTACTAAACTTTGAAGTGATTACTAAGTGTATCAGACATATAAATCTTTGAACTTTTATATAGACAACTTTGACATTTCTTCTGATATTCAGAAAAAAAAAACTATACGATTATACGATTTAATAAGGCATGTTTGATCTGACAAATAATTACTATAACTGGCATACATTTGAGGTCTTACATGGTTCTGTTTTTAGGGAAATTTTGCAGTTCTTCGGTTATTGTATTTAAACAAATTATAAATTATAAATGGTAATTCATTAAAGTATTTTGACTGATGGATTCAATAATTAATGATGTTAAATATAATATAAATTAGGCAGTTTATCAGCTGCTAGAGGTGTGAAGTGTATTTAAACTTCGATGAACTGAAGTTAATGTTCGTTCTTCTATCGTGTATCTTTATTGCATTTCTATTTATTTAATAAGACATTCATTGTCAAAGGCAAAAACAAAACAAAAAAATAAAAAAAAAAATAAACAAAAACAAAAAAGAAAGATAAATATCTTAAAACCCAAAAATGGGTATTCTTTCTCATATTATTGTCTTGAAATAACCAATTTAGGCAAATGGGATCGAACATGTTTTGTTTGTATGTTTGTTTGGTGTGTCTTTCTTTATTGTTTATATTTCTTCTTATTGTTGTTTAGTGTTGCTAAGTGTTTTAGTGCTTTTGTTTGACAGTCGCTGCACATGCTGCTAACCATTTATTTATTTTTTTCTTCAATTTTTTATAAAAGTTTACTCGTACTTATATATATTTTTTGATTTTCTATGCTGCGTGACAAATGGTAACCTATTAATCTTTCTAATAGTAACTTTCTCTGTATGAAATAAATATTGTGAAAAATAAAAACGACATAGAAACCAAAAATTAATACTATAAAATCCAATAATACAAATGATAAACATCACATTCTGTGATCATAAACAAAAAAAAAAAAATAAATAAATAAAAAACCAAATCAAAATCACATAAAATATACAATGATTTGCTCAATTCTTGGAACGTTGAACACCTCACACCTTCCTTATATGTTCATAATTAAGCAAAACTGACATCTTCATTTGTTTGTGGTCATTTTTCATTTTTTTTATTTGTTTATTATTATTTCTATTATTAATTTATTGATAATCATTAATTTTAAATGTTTTATGTTTATTTATTTTTATAAAAAATACTAGTTTATTAATTGACAGAAGTGTCGTCTAAGTTCAAGGAATCCTATGAATCTAAGAATCATGAAAGTCATAACTAGGTAAATGTACTTACTAGAGTCTAGTATCCTTTTGGTATTAAGACAAACTGCTTATTTTCGGATAATTCTTTCACTTAATCAAGGATCTTTGATTCGAACTTCTGCATTATTTCAATTTTCGATTATAAAAGTAAGATAAGTTGTTTTCTATCCTCAGTTTAGAGGCAAACTATGTTAAATAATGTGTATGATGTATTAGTTTATGAAATGAAATAAATAAAAGAAAGCCTTTAAATCGGGGAACATAATTGGCATTATTTTAGTGGTGATTCCTTTTGAGAGCATGTACTAATAGAACTACGACCTAGTCATTATTAAGTCGTACTGCATGCTTATAAATGAATCTTTTTGATATCTGAAGATCTCGAAACTCTTTCAAACTGTGCACCATCTCATTGTTAGATTACTAAAGGTGGTCCTACATCAGTGTTGAATATATCCATGTATTGTCTTAAAAATACATCTACATGTGAAGATATATTTTCCAACAGTTTACAAGCAGCCAAACTATTTTCATAATTTCACTGAGTCCATTTTTTAGCCATTGTTAATACTAGATATTTAGTACTTGGTTCCAAGGGTTCAGAGATCACAGATAGCAAAATGGGTGGACTTCACAAAAAATTTATTGAAACAGAAAGTATGAAAATTTAGCCTCATTCCTTCAACGGATTTAGTATTAACTCGATTCTAAAAGAATATACAAAAGAGAATCAGTTAAAAGAAATTATTAATTAAAGTTTTGGGAATCACCAGTTGGTTGATTTTAGTAGGGAATTTGAAGTATTTCTGAGGGTAAGAATTCTAACTGCTGGTGTTGCCGAATATTGGGCACCTCCTTTCATATTATTAGCATAACTTGATACATTTCGAATAAATTGACCAACTACCTCTTGTGTCCGGCAAATCTTTTTAATGATTTCGCACTCACATTCAGTTCTTTTTTAAAATATTTTTTATTGTATTTATATAAGTGTTAGAGAGTTCAAACTTTCGTAGCTCATTATTCTATATAAAATTATTTAATTATAATCGGCAAGTTGATTGAAGGGATATTGCCATTTTTCTTTTTAAAAAGTGTTAAACCTATTCAGTTGGGCGGCAGTGTACTAATAGTTGTAACGGCGAACGTTGTTTTACTTTCATGTTCTTATTTCATTTTAGTGTCTTGATGTGTTTCCACAAAACTGATGACTCCAATTTGCTTCCCGTCTTTGTAAATAAAGTTGATTTAATATTGATAAAATTATTTACGCACAAAGAATTATTGATTCTAAAAACTAGCAATCAAAAAGATCGAGGGTCGATTAATAAGTCTTTAGAAAAAGATAGAATAATGATTTCTTTTTCGTAGTTTTCTTTTAATTTTTTAATTTAATCTCCTAAATTTGCAGAATAAGCTGAAGGTTTAGCAGTTCGTAGCTTAATTTATGGGTTTTTTTCCATTGTGACTACACACTTTTGTTGACAAAGTGGAAAAGCACTTATTTTCTTCACCAAATGCGAACGACTTGCTTTAAATCAATGTCCAATTTGTCCAATAGCTCTGAATAATATTCGTCGGTGAATTCAAAAACCCTCTTTCACTATTTATGAGTTCTTACGATGGAAGTTCGCATGCATTTGAACATCAATTGTACACATATAGATTTTTGCAAAATTGAAAATAAAAAATCAATTTTATCTTTAAGTCATATCAAGAATTCTTTTTACATTGAAAATATTATACATATAAGTAGAACTAAGACACAATTATAACCGTCTATTAAAATTTCTTCTTCCATATACAATTTTTTTTTTTTTGCAAGGTTTACTGTTCCATTTTCACTCATCTATGCATATTATAAAACAAAGTTACCCACCGCGTTTGTCTGTCTGAACGCGTTAAACTCAAAAAGTACCGAATGGATTTTCATACGCTACTCACCAATGAAAGAAGTGAATGATGAGAAATGGTAACGTATATAATTCATTAAGGTTTTGTGTTAATTGGCTGAAATATGACGAAGATGTCTGACTGAAGATGTCAGAAAATAATATGCCACGAACTGTCTGAACCACATAACCAAGGTGTCGATAATGTCATACACAGCAGGAAGCAGTGTAGTTGATAATATTGAATTTGAACCAGACTGAAAAACCTACATACATATATCAGCATTAGCAAATATTCATGTATGGCAGCAGATCTTAAAACGTGCAAAATGTAATTTGGGACGAATAAACCAGCGCCTATAAATATCGCTCGAAGCACTAGAGCGGTCTGTGCGAGGAGGCGTTGCTACGTACGTCAGGTATTATGAAGACAACTTCTTATTTTTATTTTTAGTTAATTTTTAATTATATGGGACTTTCATCTTAATTTGTTATGGATTTCTATGTCAAGATCAGAGGTGGCTGACAAAGCCTTTTAATCTTTTCAAGATTTTTCGACTGTAAACCACAAAGACATGTCTATGAATCAATTTCAGAGAAACTATTGCAACATCGTAAAAAATACGAATTAAATAATATTGACAATGAACACGAACATGATGACATGATTCATCATCTTCATCATCTTAAAATCACCCAAAACAAATCATAAACAAAGCATAAATTGATAAATCAATAAACCAACAAAACACAGAAAAACCCTCCAAAAATCTATGGTCAATAAAGTTGTTAAGTGTAATAGGTTTTTTTTTTCTTCGTTTCTTCGGTTATATTCTTTTGTTGTTGTTTCTACCAAGTCAAGAAGAAGAGCATTCCTTAAACGCACATACTCACATTTTACAATGATCATCAGATACTCAGAAATAGTTAAGAGAGAGCTCAACTCAGTTCAGTTTCAACGCATGCGAGCGCATAAGATCAGCTGATTATCAATGGACCTGGGACCGCAGGTGGCTAATCAATATAAGCCAAAAAGCGTGTAGCCGCCACCAATCTCCAACCTCCACACTCTTAGATATCCAAGAAATGTTCGCTTGCTTGCTTTAAGCTCACTGCTGCTGCTGCTGCTCTCTTGCTTAAGCTCACTCTTTTGTGCTGACTATATTAAACGATGTGTGTCTCTTTCTCTGTATGGGACGCAAGACTTTGAAATAAGTCTAAATTTTATGAAGTCTTTGGCAGTACCGTCTTGGATCTTTGGCAGTACCGTCTTGAACTTCCAACAGTGCGGTGGTCCGTTGAATAAACGCGCGTGCGCACCACATTTACTTACTATAATATTTTGTTATTCAAAAGCAAGAAAAAATTGGAAAAAATCTTTTACGTTTACGTCGTGTTATTTCTTTGATTTGGTTTGGTGTGGTGTGGTGTTGCCCAAAGTTTGTTGGGCCTCTCCTCTACTACTACTTACTATATTATATATATTGAGTACTACTACGGTCTCGTGGTGTGCTTAAGCTGTGGAACCGGTGCAATTTCTTTCTTAACTTGAAATTGTTTCGGTTTTTTTTTTATTAAGTGTGTGTGTGAGTGCCTTTTTTCATTCTTCATTCAATTTTAATTCAACTTAAATAAATCAACCTGTGCGCGTCAAAGTTGGCCGACGTTGGTCCTATTTCGACTATATACTTGTTGCTGTTGTTGTTGTTGATCTTATTGCGGTTGTTGTTCTTTTTATTTGCAAAAAAAAGTTAGTGCGCAAGTCGGTCAATGAAGAATATATAACAAAAAACATCGAACTACATACTAACTTAAGTGCAATTGCAATTTGAATCAAATAGAATTTATAATGAGAATTAAATTAAAAAAACAAAAATATTTCATTAAGTTGCCAACAGCAAATAAAATTAATTTAAAAGGAAAATAAAATAAAATATTAGATTCTAAAATAATAACAATCATTTTACAAAAAAATTAAGGAAAACGAATAGAATAATAATAATAAAAAAAAAATAGTAACATTGTACTTAAATTAATATAAATATATAAAATGAGGAATAAATAATTAAATTTATAATATCAGTAAGTTTGCATCATAGAAAGAACTTAATATCTAATTAAAATAATAAATAATCGTTAAAATTTATCAGAAAGAAATGATCAATGGAAGAAGTTGTATGTTGCAACCAATTGCTTACTAATTTCCAATTCGATGAGATTTATCAGGATCAACTTAACTTCGATCTTAGCAAAACTTTCAAAACTTTCAAAAATTAAAAAGTTTTTTTTTTTTCAATTAATTGGGAGCAATAAATTTATACATAACTAATCGGTCAGATTTATCAAAAAGAAGGGATCCAGGAAAGATCTTTGCTTCGATTTTAGTAAAATTATTATTATTATTTTTAGCTAGGACAGATAAGTTTTTTAATAAAATCAATGGCTCACTAATTTGGAAGCTTAATTAAATTATCAAATTAAAAAAAAAAAAAAAAATGTATCAAGAAATGATGGATCTTAACAAAAAATTTCATTATTCTCACAAAGCTCGAAGAAGTTTTATATAAAAATCAAGTGCTTGCTAATTCGGGGACTATTTGCTTATACTTTATACGTATATGACCTATCGGTTTAATTTATCAAAAAGAAAGACTCAAGGTAAGAATTTAGAGCCGATCTTAACAATATCTTCGAAGGTCGAAGTTTTATATGAAAATCAACTCTTTTTTGTTTTAAAATTATCAGACTATTTACTATTTTAGTTACATAACTAATTTATTAGATTTATTGAACAACAAAAAAGTTTCTAAAATTTTCTCAAAGAATGAACATATGTATATGAAAACTATTTTTTTATTTAGGATGTTTGTATGATTGTATATGTGTTTGTCTGTTGCCTATGGACTCCGAAACTGTTGCATCGATTTTGATAAAATTTTCAGAGAAACTCTAGCATAGTCTAGTGTAGATCGGACCACCGGAAAGTTGTAATTTATGGATTAAATTTTGCATAAATGACTGAGAGATATTTTTTTTTGTAAATCAAACAAGTAGTCTTTGTCAAATATATGTAGCTTTTTGATTGTTAATATTTAAAATGGAAAATTCTTTGAGCATAAAAAATTAAGTCAACACAAATTGGTCATTCAAATGAAAATTATGCCACCCAAAATGGCATTAAGTTGGAGCCTAGCAAAGTATGCCAGGACAGCCAGTTTTGATTATAAAAAGCTATTTTTCATGTTGATATTGATAGATCAAAGTATCAAGTTCAATGTCCAAATTTACAAAGTTTTACTGCACCTAAATGGAAAACCATATGCTGAAATCTATGGTAGATTAAATAAAAATAAATAGTTGTCAGATAAATTTTGATCAATTTTTCTTCGAGAAGCATTTCAACAGATTTGGTAACATGATCAGAAATTATTTAACGACATGCCAATATTTTAAATCGAATGACATGATTAAACCAATTGATTAAGAATTTTGATCTACAAAATTTTTATTGATGTTGACTAACAACATGTCAATATCCGGGGACTTTGAATCAGTCAATTGTTTGACTAACTATATATTATGTACTTAGTTATGATAAACGACGTAACTTGCTTCATCGTTATGCGATTTTAAATTTTATTTACTTTATGAGGTCTTAGTTGTCTTTTTTAATTCATGGTAAGAAAAGTGGTAATCAAAAAAATTAATAAAAAAATATGCTTTAATAAAATTATATATTTGTTTAAAAGAAAGAAAGTAAGTGATGAAGCAGCAATAACTTTTATAAACTTCACACTGAATAAGTTTGTCTTATGACTTAATTTTAGTTTTTATGTATTTAATCATACATTTATCATTTAAGAATATCAATGACTTTTGGTAGTATTTAGTTTTTTATCACGTCATTTCTTTTCATCAACAGTTGGACATGAACCACTCAAGAACCACTGTTATCACAATAACTTTTACAAAACAAATTTCCTAAGGAATTTTTTTAAGTTTTTGAAATAAGAAATAGTCGCAGGAGATTAAATCTGAGGAACATGATAATAGAAACTCTTAGCGTATTAAAATGATTTTGGGATAGGTTCTCAATTATCATCTAACACTTTCTTCTATGTTTTTTGATCAACACTTGTATCTTCCACTTTCTTTTTCGCAAAACATAAACTTCACGGCCTCTTTCCTTATTGTGCTAAAAACAAAAAAATTTTAGAAAACAAAACTCATCAATATAAAAGAACAATAATATTTTTTATACTTAAATAGAAAAGTAAAAAGAATTTAATCAAAAATCATTTAACAAAACATTTTTTTTTTTTTACAAGAAATGTGAAGCGCTGACATTTAGACACCAATCAATCAAACAATCACTCAAAAATTCGTACAATAAAAAACAAAAACAATAAAATAAGAAATCAAATTTACAAAAAAAAAAAAAAAAAATAAAAATATGCTAAATCAACGTTTTACGCCTTTCATTGATTATCGACTATCGATTTGCACAAAACATTAAAAAAAAAAACAAAAAAGAAAATTTAAAAAGACAAAAATAAAAAATTTCTTTAAAAAAAGTGAGAGTTTTTCCTTATTTTTTAGTGAAATACATTTTTTTTTTTTCATTGTTCACTACGACGGCTCGTCATTATTTTTCTTTCGTCTGTCTTTCTAAAAAGTCAAGGAATAGTTGTTGACGAGGCCGATGAAATACAATGTATGTACTAACATACACCACCTCACACACTCTTGAGATACAAAATCACGTCTAATTGCGCATGCGTGGCGGCATCAAATTTAGTCTTTGGCTCTCATGTCTTAAGCGCCATCAACGCGCATCCAAAGTGATGGCGACATTTTGCATTTATTATCTTTTTCATATTGTTGTAGATAATTTTTTTGTTGTGGTGGTTGTTGTTGTTGTTGTATCTGTTACCCAGTTGGAGCATGTTGAGTGCTGATCGCTTACTTGTAAATTTATTACAAAACCAAAATGCGTTTAAATATGCGTAACACGTTTCTTGGTATCAAGTTCAAATTGCATTTTACTGTCATCGGGCAAATGGATGAAGTTGTGGACAACATATGATATAAAGACCGATCACTTGAATGAGATATACATACATAGCACTGCACCTTTCTATCAAGTGTTGAGTCTCTTTTACATATGTACATACAATAGTTCATACATATACAAAAAATATTGCATATCTCCATGTGTTCAACACGCGCTAATTAAGAAATAAGTGTTTATTATTTTTATTTTCTTTTTTGTAACATCATAATCAACTATGTATGCACTACGATAACAACATCATCAACTGGATCAGCAACTTCATTATTACAATAACATCATCTTCATGATCTGAAGATCGTGTTCATGAAGACCAAAAGACAAAAGATTATTAGATCCACCACCAACTGCCAATTGCAACTTGTATTAGAAAGAAAATCACAATTTGATTTCCCCAAAGAAGGCAGCCAGACCATAGAAACCAAAGTGGAAATGACCAAGAAAATATTCGCACAATTGTCGTTAATTAGTGCAAAGGAGAACAACAATAACAACAGCGACAACAAAAATGCCCCCAGGGTACAGTGACCTCCTCATGGAGTAAGAACTTCAAGTCCAAGTCGAAATTGAAGTTGAGTCGTTGATCTTTTGTTTATACATTTACCTTTCACATCAATTTGAGTGGGCATTGTGAAATTGTCGAGATGTTTGTAAAACATTGAATGAGATCTCAAGAAGTATATACATAGAATCATAAGATGATTTCACTTTAGTGTGTTTCTCAGTAGATTAATTAATTTTTTGCAGAAGACTTCATATTTCCATACACTTTTGCAAGTTTCAATCAAAGTCCCTTGATTACTGGAAAAGATAGCGCCCTTAGAAACTCAGGTTTGTTTTATTTACCTTGCTATGAAAGAATTCTATTTAAGATGAAAGAATATACTTATTTGATTTATTGTCCATATTGTCTTGATCATGAGTCAATAAAGCAATTGAAACTTTTCAAGTCACACTGATTGGTCTTAAAATTTTAAATCCTTTCCATGTTGATCGAGTCCACATCTCGGAATAATTTGACTTTGTCACCCAGGGGTCCCTCCCAAATTAAGGGTATAGACAATTTCATCATTGCCTTTCCATATTAGTTCCGATTTCAAAACAATTAGATAACCATAATTTATATTTTAAGTTCCATTTAAGCATTCATTCATTCTTTTTTCTGATAATATTTTCCTAATGCAGAAAAGGTACTCGTCGTATATAATCTTAAGTGGACCTGAAGTCTTTTGTTCTTTTTTCTGTTCATTCTGATTGTCACCTTTAAACGCCTTAGAGTATGTGACTTTCATGAGGTTGCTGATGTTTGTTGTTTCTTCAGTTGTTGTTGCTGTCTGTCTGTTGGGTTTTGTGTTTTTATGAATCTCACATGGCATGCATGGCGTCGTCTTAAGGTGGAGTTTTACCTGCCTCTAAGTAGTATGGATATGGTAGTGTCACCACTCACATTTACTGAGCGCGACACATTAGTAAACAATTTCAAGACTGATTTTCGCCGCTTTTGTAACTTTGGTCGAGAAACGACAGTTCAGACTACAAGTGAGAGAGAGGCTCTTTAACTCTCCACAGTAGATTTTGTTTTCTTTTCAGTGTTAAAATGTTTATATATATATATATATTTTTTTTTGTTTGCTATATTGCTGTTGTTGTTGTTGTAAGCGAGACTTGCGCCGATAACTGTGACAGCGACATGCACACTAATTAGTCGACATTTGTGGCTTTACTTTGGCTTTAACTTTACTTTAGTTTGCTTTAGTTTCGTTTCATTTAGTTGAAGTCTGTTAGTTAGTTGTTGCTTATGTTTGCTAGTCAACACGTCCAAACTCTTTTGCCTGTCGCCGTCGTAGTCATCAGTGGGACCAGTGGGCGCTGCTTGTGACAATGCAAATCTGCAAGTGCACTCAACTCAACGTACACACTCTCTAATGCAGTGGCTCTTAAGCTTATGAAGTACGGGGAAACCCTTATGTATAAGTAAGTTGACCTCATTCCAACTATGGACTATTTACAAATTTCTTAAGGGTCAAGGGTTGATTTGGTGCTACATTCTTTGAACAAAAATGTTGTGCTAGCTGAGAAGTGAGTTCTATCCTTTGGTCCGGAGAATGTACCTTCTTCCTTATTTTAAAGATGACTTTACTCTAGGAATGTAATTCTGTAACAGTAAAAATATATTAAAATTTTGGAAAATTTACAAAAAAAATGTTCAAATTATTTTATGGGCTAATAGACCCTTGTGGACTTAAAGAATTTTGCGAATTATCAGCCTACAGGATGACTCCATTTTAACGACAAGAACCCGGATGTGGTGGAACTATTGGAATCCATTTCTTTATTGCACATGTAATAAATATTGATCATGATATTGATATTATTTGTACATAAAATTCATGTGATGAGATTAGAATACAATATA
Organism: Amiota minor; assembly: GCA_037043295.1. NCBI lineage: Eukaryota > Metazoa > Arthropoda > Insecta > Diptera > Drosophilidae > Amiota > Amiota minor. Next base: position 70,903 of record JBAMAW010001695.1, read on the forward strand.
CTCCTAGGGGCCCGCGCTGCCTTTTTCTTTGATTGATCTAAGATTTTTTTTTAAATGCTATATAAGTTTAAGAATCGCTGCTGCAAGACATTTCACTTAAAGCAATCATTGATAAAAAGGTAAAAGGTAAAATAGAAAAACCAAAGGATTTGTTGTAGAAAATTAATACTTTGTTGCCAATTTTTGTTTGCAATATACTACTTTTTTTTTTTTTTCTTTATTTTATTTTTCTTTTTTATTTTTTGCACTTTAATTTTAATTTTCACTTAAAAGTTTGAGCCTTGAGCTTAGCCCACTAAGGTCTTATAGCTAAGTTCTGCAAATTGTTTTTCCTTCCAACCAAATTGGTTTTGGCCTTTCATGCATTTTTACAACTCGCTGTAGGCTTGCGGTCGTCGGTCATTGACGACTGAAAATTCTACAAATAGAAAAACAAATGAGAACAACAACTGACAATGAGACAGACAAACAGACAAACAGATGTATGTGTTATGTATCTTGTGCCTTGAAGCTGTCGAAAGCTTTGACTTTAGATGGAGTGCGGCAGAACTTAGTAAAGCAAATCATAAAGAGAGAGAAGAGATTGACCAAGTGCGCTTAAGTGCCAAAGAGTAAGTGATTTTTTTATTTTTTTGGGTGAAAGAAAAATTACATAAATTTATGTATATGAACACTTTAGCAGCGGTTCTTAAACCCATTCCATCTAATGCAATCCATGTGCCCCGTTTTTAAAAGTATTGTTTCGCTCTTTCATTTTCTTGAGATTTGTATATTACAATGAAAGAATTTTTACCTTTATGTGTCGTTGGAGTGACCCATATAACTGCCGTGATCCTTTCCTTTTTTTTTTTTTTTTGTTTGTTAGGCACGTTACTTTTTTTAGGGTTGCGTACCCAAAAGGTAAGAAACGGCACCCTATTACTAAGGCTACGATGTCCGTCCGTGCTCGATTACTATCTCATGGACCGTAAAAGGTAAAGGGCTGAAATTCTATTTACTAAAAATTAAATAATGTTAAAATATTAAAGGAATCCCCATGCAAAAAACGTATAGGTTTTGGCCGATTTTTTTTTAGAAGAAATACGAAGATCCAAATGATTGTGAAACTTATGATTTTATGGTGTAAAAAAATATTTATAGTGTTTTTTTTTTAGAATAAGTGTGACTTCAAAGCGTCTTTTTAAAAGTGGTGCAGCCGCTTTGAAGACCTCCTCCTGAGATTTAGAAGCATCGAGCAAATTACTTTTTTCAGGATTTGATTATTCTTATTATCAGAATAAAGAACGTCTGGAGGCCCGGGGCTGATTACAGCCGATGGTAAAGTTAATATTAAAATTTTGTAGCTGATCCTCAAGGGTACCGCGGCATACAGTTTAAGAAACACTGTGCTAGAGGAAAAGGTAAAAACTATTGTTGAATAGAACGTTTAAGTGCAATGAGCGGCCGCCGCTAATGCATACATGTAAAGTTAATTAATTTCTTTGTTGGTTTCTACGGTAAATCATGCGGATGTTGTTGTTATTGTTGTTGTTTTTTTTTTCTTTTTTTTTTAAGATTTTTTTTTTTTTTCTTTTTGGTATTGCTTTTGTTGTTGTACTCTATAAAGCAGAATTTGCAGTGCAGCAGAGCAACATCTGCAGACAGTAGACTTCATAGAATATCCACGTACGATGAATCTATTCGTATTCGTATTCGTATGCAACTGTTGCAGTTCTGCACGGCAACATACCGTTTATTTTCTTCTTTTACTGCTTTTCCGTAGTCTTTTCTACATTTCATTTTACTAGTGATTGTTGTTGTTGTTGCTGTTATATTCGTTCATTCTTCATTGCTACAGTCTGTTGCTTCCTAGTTTTGCAGAGCGCGAAAACGGTGGCGCAACATCGGCGCAATGCAACGCAACATACGAGGTGTGTCCCAAATGTATCTTACATGGTACCATAGTAATATAAGTTTGTTTTGAGATTTGTAACATATATATCTGTATAACGGAGACCTCTTAAAATATATTCTTTCTTATATTCTTGATTAGCTTGACGTGTTGAGTTGATTAAGACATCTGTCTGTCTGTTTATCTATTTGTAGACAAAATAGTCTCTCAGCATTTGAGTGGCTTGAGACCTTTAGGGCAGTAGCTCACATGCATAAATCGGGATTGTTTTCTTAGTTTATCACAGCTGCCATACTCCCTTGTTATCAGACTCTAATTACTTTTGTAAGCCACAAAGATCTTTTCAAAATTCTATGGCAAAGTTATGCAGGTCTGGAACTTTTAGGGCACCTTTCGTATCGCGAATGTGGCATGTGATTTTTCAGTTTAAGATTTGTTGTTGTTATTGCTGTTGTTGTTGTTGTTGTTGTTGTTATTTTTGGTTTGCTACAATTCGTTACGTTTGCATTATCTTTGCTACCATCAGCAACAGCAACAGCAACCGCAGCACTGGCAGCAACATCAAACTCAAGCACCAGCAACATCTCAAGCAACAATACAAGCTGCAGCAGCAACAACAACAACAACAACAACAACAATGTGCAACAAACATATCAATATATACAAACATATACATATACCATATACATGTTGTTGTTGTTTCTGTTATTCAGTTTTTGATTTGCCATACAATCGGCTTATTAAATAAGAATTATTTGGCCAACACTTCTTATCTTCTTCGCTTGTTTTTTTGTTTTTTTGATTTTTTTGGTATTTGAACATTTTGCCTTAAGCATTTTATTATAGTTTGCAATCAAGTATTGTAAATGTTGTTGTTGTTGTTACTTTTGTTGTTGTTAATGTCGTTTTTTAATGTTATTATTATTATTATTATTGTGACTGTTGTTGTTGTTGTTGTTGGTGTTGTTGTTATTGCAGTAGTATTTGTCGTTGTCGTTGTCGTTACATTTAATTAGGCGTAACAAATTATAAGAAAAACAACAATAACAATAACATAACACAATACAATTGTACAACACAAAAGACTCATCAATTGAAATCATAACAACAAAAGACTTAAGCAACGAACTTGGTATCTTGGATACATTTGTGTTTTATATGAAGAAGAGTTTTGGTGTATAACAAGATATTTTTGTATTCGCAAATCAATTAAGAAGGAATAAACTTCAATTCACTGAATATTACAAACCCCTGACATGTAATCTGAAGAAATAAAGGGTCTGCTAGGATAAGAAATCATAAATAATATTCAAGGCTTGTTGGATGTAAATGCATAAGTTTTCTGTAATCAAATTTAAAAGTTTATGGTATCTATGCAAATTTTTTAATGTTATCAGGTTTAATATAAGAACATTTGTTGGATTTTGGTTAGATTATCTTACCAAATTCCATAAATAATAAAACGTAGTATAGTATAAATAGTTGGTCAAATTTTTTGAATTAGTGTGTCGATTGCCATGTGAAAACACTCTGTAAAGTGTTCTAACTTAGTGACATTATTTAGTATGCAAAACCAAAGATTGCTTTGTTTAATTTTGCTTTTTTTTTTTTTGTATAGGAACTACTTTGTTAGTACAGTAATTAGGAATTCTGTATCTGTTATAGTATCCAATATTCAGACATACTGTGCTAATTACCATATCAAACCGTTTTTTAAAGTATCAATTTCTTTATCTTGCTTTCACTTAATGAAACATTAAAGTACCTTAGCTCAGTGAGCGAAGCCTAGGCTACTTTGCTTGGGGTTTCCGTTGGTAATAATTTTTTCAGTAATCGGGGAATTCTGAATATGTTACACTTATATTATCCAATTCTAAGATATACTATGCTAATTGTCAATTCAAACCGTTTGGAGAAGTCTTCATTCACTAACTTATAGACCCTATGTTCATGTTACAAAAGCTCTATAAGGATTACCAAAGGAAGCTGTTTTTTTTTTTGTACTAACAACTACCGCTTCTAAGAATTATGGATGTGACACATTAAATATAAATTAAAATAAATCGTGATTATTTTGTTTATTAATCATGTAATTGGTCATAACTTTAGTAAAACATAATTACATTAATAATGATGTCTCCACTGAGACCCAATTTGTTAATATCTGATAAAATAATTGATCATAATTAGATATTCTATTTAATCATCTTAACATTAATGAAACATATTGAAGTCAATCAATTTAAATTTTTGATTATTTATAAATGCCTACGTCATTATTTAACTTGATTATTCCAACGAACAGAGGGCAGTTTGTCAAGCTCAGCAACAGACACATCGTACGATTATGGAGTCATGATAATCAATTGGCAATTAACTTGCAGGACAATAGCGTACAAACACCTCGCCTGAAGGAAACCCTATGGATCTTCTGATCCTCTGATAAATTAAATTAATAACATTTGACTTTACCTTTATTCAAATTTGCCAATTGTCGTCTTTTGACAGACAGCAAATAAAAAAAGTAGACGAAAAATAAATTGTTTAAGAAGTAGTTATTCTTCATTATTATGTTTATTTATATAACATTTTCGGATCACTTAACAGAAAGTAATAATAATTCTTTTACTACATGTAATTATGATTATTTTAAAGTTCCTTATTATTTGAGTTGGTAACAAGAACCAAAATTTGTACAAGGGTTTCCTTTTTATAATTTAAGAATGGATTATAGCATTTTATGGGTGTATTAAGTTACACATGATCAACTTTATGATTGGCATAGGTAAATAGATCATTTTTTTGTATATTTTAAGTGGCAATCAGTCAGCATCATTTGAGTTCTTAAGCATGGAATTTTCTACTTACTACTACTTATTTGTCTTATTACATTAGATGAAGGAATCGTAGAAACTAGTCACCACTGCAGCACTGCGGTCTCAATGAAGGTTATTAATGGTTTAGTTTAACACTTTGACAGTAACGTATTGAATGAATGAATGAATGAAGATATCAAATCATATTTCTTATTTGCAAAAAATATATATATATACATTTATGTATATATAAAATATAACTTAATAAATTATTAATATGAAATTATACTATAAATTATTTTTTTGCTGAAACCACATCTTGTTGCAAAACAAATAAAACATGTAGAATTGAATAAATAATTCCAAAGAATAGAATAGAGTGAGAGGCTTTAGGTTCTGTTCTTTAGTCAGCAGTGTTTCAACATTAGAATACTGTTGTGATGAGATAGTTTTTGTTATCTTGTTATGCAAATGTGTTCTACTTTCTTACAAAATTCATTTATAAATTTAATTTATATAAAAAAAAAACAAAAATAATAATAAAAAAAATTTACAATTCTTTTATTCAGTTGGAAATTATATTTAAAAAAAATTATATATTGTATATATGTATATATACACATAATATAGCGAGAGAAAGATCAAACCGCTGCCGCAGGGCAACACTTCATGATGTATCCGCTATACAAAAAGGTTCAGTGGAACTCAAGTGTTAAGTCAAGTCATGTGAAGTGCTTATGAAGTAAAAGTGTGAGATCGAAACGACTCATCAAAAATTAATATATCTATATACATATGTGTACACATACATATAAATTAAAGAAAGAAATATGCAAAATAAATTGAAGTAAAATTGAAATTTATAAAAAATTTTGAAGTAAAAACAAAGTAAAATATCACAATACTAAAAATGTGCATTATGCGTAAAGTGCTTAATGTCGAAAATAAGTGAATCACATCAAAAAATTAGTGAATATACAATACTATCTTAATTAACAAAAGAAATTCAATTAAACAGATTTACAAGTCAATAAAAAGATTCAAATCATAAAGGCATGTAAAAGAATTTTTTATGATTATAAAATATCCATTTAAAGTTTCAACCATGCATTCATTACATGAAAAGTAAAGTTAATTCTAATTAGAAAAACGTAAAATTATATATTATTTACAATATTACAATTATCATAAAGAATATAATTTCAAAAGTGAAGTGAATATGCTGCATCAGACTTGCCAATTAAAAGTAAATCAACATAAACTAAAATTAAAACAAACGCAATCCAAGAAGGTTCAGGAACTTGCAGACAAAGAAACGCTCTGCTAGCATTTAGATAATTGGTAAGTTTTACTTTTTATGCAATACTAAAACATATAAAATAATAAAATATTATAAGTTTTTTAAAGTAGAAATGGTAATTAAATCAGACTTAATGTTTTGCCTTTATACATTTTATACCCCAGTTAAGCAAATAAAGAACTTGCTGTGAAACAATTTATTATTAGTATAATTAGTAGCATTTATTAATTATTAATTGTTTATGTGATCACTTAAGTACAATAATTGGATATGATGCTATGTTGATCTGGTGATTGTCATTGAAATAGTTTTATCATATTGTAAAAGAAAAGTGCTGCTTAGATGAAAAGAACTTAAGGTCTCAGAACATAGTTGTACAATTGATGCTGACTTCTGTTTTGGATAGGAACTACCACTTTCATGAATAAGATCCAAATTTTAGGTCGATGGTTAAAAACATGATGGATTGATTTGAATAGATACAAACAAGTCAAGCTGATAATTTTCATAGTGTGAAACATTGTGGTCATCATCCGTACAAAATGCAAATGTGTTCACTTAATTGAGGCATCATAATCTTAATAAGCCACCGTTAATCGTTCGTATTTACGAGCACCACTCATTAATTTGGAAATTTAATCACAATAGAATGTTCAATCATCTATAGATGGGATCATTTGGCTTACAATCTTCTGTGTCATGCATTAATTCTCCTTCGTGTTGTTTCATATCGAGGACACTCATGAAATCTTAGAAGTAATCTCAGCATAGTTTACAGCATGCCAAGTTCATGAAAGTACTGTCTTAAGCATCTGTGGCTAGTTGTGAATTGTATAGTTTCTTACATCTCCGGAGCGACATTTAAGCCATTCTACGATATTTGGAAAAAACTACGAGTATCTTCTCTGATCTATTCCAACGATGTTGCTAAATGTTTAAATACCTGACTCTAATCTCAGCGATCATAACCTTTCGAAAGCTTCTCATGCTAACTATGTATTCTTTATAGCCAGAGATCCCAAATCTTTTGAAAGTCTTCCTTCTAGTACACCCACCAAGCCTTCTCCAAATGGTTCTGCATACGAGTATACTCAGGTTTGTAATTCTGTGAGCATTCTTTATTCCTCACCGGTGCGCCCAGGTCGGAATTGCATAAGGCAGGATTGACTTACTTACCGAACCTACATAGGTGAACCCAAGGTTGCACTCTAGGTCTCCCCAGATTTGGGAGAAACCCAGCCAGTTATATAATCACTATGTCTGACTTCTTTCCTCTTTTGACTGTTGAATTTTACTTCGATTGTTTCTATTTTAGATATACGTGTATGTGTGCTATGAAAATCATAAACATATGTGGAAATCATGAAAAATTTGTTTCTATTGTACTTAGTTAAAATGAGCCTGCTATTATTTTTATAATTTTTCAAATTGCTCATATTTCTCTAGTTAAAATGGATCATCTAAATGCTAATCTTTATAACACTATATGAATGCAGATAGGTTACTTCAATATCATATCATGTCATATCAGGTCAAATTATATTTTCAATCTGTTCTTTCAAAAATTATTGAATTATTAGTAACCAAAAGATAAAATAGCTGAAATAATATCAGTTTATTTTTATGGAATTATAAATGCTTTCTTCTTTAATAATCAAGTACATATTATAATTCGGTACGATAATTTCCTACCAGTCGTTAGGCATAGAAAGTATATTGTTAAGTAGAGGTCTTTTCTTAATGCGACTTAGCTGTCATTTTATGCAAGTTTATACTTAAAAGATATCAGTTAGTTTATTAAAATATTGGTAAATTATATATTTCGATATGTGCGACTCCATATAAATTCGCATAAGTCGAGGTGTGCGAACGTATTAATTTTTGAAAGTTTGGGAAGTAATATTTGCGAAGTGTCCTATAATTTTGATAAGCACCTGACTTCATATGATCCCAATATATTTGGTTATATACCAAATGGTATTACGTGGCCTACAGATAAAAACAAAGTTAAATTCTTCCAAATAAGTTATAGATCAGCAAAACAATACAAGATATCATAGTGTCTTAGTTACATTTATACTATGAAACCAATATTGAACAAAACTTTAAAATCCATTGCACACACACGTATGAATACAACTAGAAGTAGGTTTTTTTTTTTTAAAACAAGTATATATACTTATATCATATATGCTTAGGCAATAACTTATTTAAATTTGATACAATTATGATAAATTGTGTATGTTTTTACATTTATATAATTTTTATATACCTTATTTCTGAGTATATAGGAAATAAATTATGATTACTTTATAGTTTAAGAGATTCAGTGAGTACAAAAGATTTAAAGTTTTTGCCATAGACAAGTAAGTCCATAAAGCGATTATTGTTATTGTGTATTATAAAATCTTGTTTGTTATTTGTCAAGACTGAAATTATTGTCAAAGTGACTTCTTCTTATTGTATATTTAAAGAAAATTATTGTAGATTGTAGTTTGTGGAGTTTTTGTTGTTATTTTCATTAGTGAAAGTCACCGAGCGTAATAATTGCACACACAAGACAAATTTCAAATCAGTCGCGCGTAATGCAAAAATTTAATAGACACTTAAAGTTAATACAAGAAAACATAGATCCAACAAATGGAGGAGCTACCCATATATTGTATTTTAGTACTTTACTATAATCATGTTCATACTTGTTGTAGTTACACACACATGTCGTCGTCAATCTTTTAAATGTGGCAACAACTTTTTATGTAAGATTGACTTTCAAAGAAATGCAATGCAACTCATACTTACGAGGGTGACTCAAATTTTATTTCTATTATTATTTATTTTTTTTTTATTTTTTTTGAGTTGTGTGATGAGATTTTATATAGAAAAAGAAACATTTAATCAGTAAAAACTTATTTAAAAAATTTATAGTGTTTCTGACTTCAAGAGATTTTAGGATTTGATTTTAAGTTAGTCTGTTTATCATTTTTTTTATTGAGAAGTCAATTGATCTTCAATAACAGACTTCGTAAAGCAACATCAAAAGATTTATAACTTGCAACCAAATCCTTATCTAGGGTAAGGGACAGATAACCATATCTCATATGATCTATGATGTCCATTTAATTAAGAATATATTATTATATTTCAGGAGCAAATAATTATATATTATTTTATATAAGAAAGTTCATTGAAGGCACAGCAGTCGTTACACATACAATATATTAATTTAAAAATAAATGAGATCACTAATAGAATCACCATTCCACTTCGCATATACCGATCTGCAGTCTTCTGTTTTGTTTTTTATGGGATGTCATCTTTTTCTTTAGGTGCCCACATAATCACGTCCACTCAATTGGTTTACGATTTTATTTGTCGCAATAATATGAAATAGGTATTGTATATTATCACTTGAGACTGATAATCCTTAGAACTAAGCATTCGATTCCCCATAATGTATAACGAAAAGTTAATTCAATCATATGATATGTCCATCTTAGCAGCCGCCTACTATCCTCTATTTTTTTGAGATTCTGAGATTAAATTTATCTGAAGCTGAAACTTTGCATAGTATGTTCTATTTGCTTTCTTTAAATTTCTTATTTCAGCCGAAACAAACCTATTGCTGATATGATCAGTAAATGATCAGTGATTGTTAATGAAATTTATAGTATTTCAGTCTTAAAAAGATTTAAGACTTTGTAAGTCTTATCAGACTGCTAATCATTTTATTTAACTGTTGTAGAAAACTTTCGATTTGCAATTCAAGAAATTATAAAGAAATATACAATGCAATTTATCAACGATTTCAAGAATCTATTTCTTATTCCTAACTTCTAGAAGGTTCAAACATCTTATAACTTATGATTTTGGTTGATTTTTAAATTAGCAACACTTCTTCTAGTGACTGTCGTCTTTGTTTTTATAGTTTTTTGCCATAAAAGAATTAAAATTGGAATGGATCGAAATTCTTAATCAAACTCCACTTGGTACGATGCCATGGTGTTTTTTACACTTTTTGATTCGAAATTTGCTTTTATTCAATTCGATTAACACATTGTGTAAAAACACATGTACCTTTTCCGCTTACAGAATTAAAAATAGCACACAAAGGTTAGTTCCTCATTGGCTATTACCATTCCATACTATAGTTTAAGAAAAAAAATCCCCTTTTACTCATGGTTACATACTAGCATACGAAACTTATTATAACATTAATACACTGATACCCTGTACAACGACATTTCCAGCACAAATGTAATAAGCGAATCCGTTCTTCAGTTTATCCGTCCAACGTGTCGACCTAGTCCCCCAAGGCTTTAAGGTTCTGGCATAAAATTTCTTTTATAGCCACCATTTAAACAAAATTATGAAACTGAAACTTTTCACCTAGTTTTTTCCATTTGAGCCTGTGTATTCTGAATGCCATTACCTATATAAATTTATCATTTACCTTCAAATGGTTTTGTTTTACATCTTTTAAAGTTAGATTTGATTGATTTTGTTGAAAATGTTATGTATTAAAAAATACTTTTTTATTTCTCTATTGAAAAGTTAAAACATTTTAGTGTCACTTTAAATTATGTCTTTTTCTAAAAATCGGTAAAATAATTTCTAAACGGAATAACCTCCCATATAGTAGTTTTATTACACCTTTCATTCCACTATCTATCCATCCAGCAATTCATCCATCCATCAATCCATTCATTCATCCGTCAAAACAATACAATGCAATGCAATCCATTTATTATACATCAATAGTCTAACAAATCTAATTGGCAACATTTAAACTCGTCTAACTATTTACAACTAAAATTGGACCTCTGGCTTTCGTTAGTCGTTACTATCTTATTATAGCCGTGCTTAGATATCAGCTACCTGTCTTTCAGTGGTTTGTTCGATCGGTTGTTCGTTCGTTTATTCGTCAGTTAAAGATAGTCATTGGCACGAACACCAATTTAATAAAATTATGTTGTTCGCGGCTATTACCTTCTTTTTTTTTCTTTTTACTATTTGAAAGAAAATGCCAATACAATTTCTTCATTGGTTTGCTTTTAACGATTCAATATTAGTGCTAGTGAGTTCACGCTTATATATGTTGCCAACATTTAAATGTACAATGTTGTATTTCTATCTAATAGTAATAAATTTAAAATCATAGTAAAAAATATACATAGTCGCATATTCCTGTCTGAACCGATACGCAGAACTTCTAAACCAAGCAACGGATTTCAATATGGTTTTTACTATTTTTTAGAGAATTTCTTGCGGAAGGTTAGTATGTATGAAATATTCTAATCAATACTAATTAAGTCTCGTATATTTTTTAAAGTGTGGCCTAAAGGCATTTTTTTAAATTTAATCAAACATATCTTTTTGATTGTTCGTATTTTTTAGAATCAGTAATTCTTTGTTAATATTAAATCAATTTTATTTTCAAATTACCAAGAAGGTGTTCAAATATATTATAGGACGTAGAACAAGAAACGCAAATAGACATCGTTTGCTTCAGAATGATGAAACCAATGAAAAAATCGAAATGAGGCCTAATGTCTAATCCTCCCATCCAAAGCATAGACAGGTCTCTAGTTTTATTACATGTCTCTTCTTCCTATAATGTTTACGGAAGGCCACCAATGAAATTTGGTTCTTAAAAAATGTTTTGTTGATGTTAACATATAAGAGTAAAAGTGAAATAGGAAGGAAAGTTTACACACCCATTTACATGTGTTGTTATTCTTTTATTTATATAAAAGATCGAATTAATCATTTTCCCTTTGCTGATTTTGTCAAGGTCCCAATTTATTTTCGAAAGTATAGTAATAAACTTTTTAACACATGTGGTAGACTTAAATTTGAATGAACGAGTGCACTCACATCTTTCAGTAATCCTAGTAATTGAGATTAAAATAATTGATACTACTTAATTTGAAATTTATGGGACTGAATTGCATTTAACGTAGATGTTTATATGGTGACGAAATTTGTTCATAAAAAAATGAAATGGTACCGAGACTTGAAAATGCAAATGATCAGAGATGAGTTCATTAGGCACCACAACAGGCACATTTCATGTTTGGAGGACCATGACCAGACTCACGAGTCGCCTGAAAAGACAACATCCCCTGAACCAGAGATATGTAAATCAAATGTGATTTTGCATTTTCATACAATTTGCCTACTGTTGTCTTTGACAGACTGATTGCAAATACATATAAAGAAGGATAAAAAAAAATATAAATTCAAGTTGAGTTATTAATTTCTAAGCAACATAGAAGAAAATGATTAGACATTTTTTTTTTACTTTTGGTGCATAACCATAAACAAATGACCTCTAATTTGGTATCAGCGAATCTATATATATATATAAATAAACCAGTGTACCAGTGAATCCATGTTTCGTCGACGGTCACGAAACGACGCAAGAACTCTGCTGGATTGCGCTTAAACAGCGCCAAACACACCAGAGACGAATCACTGAACGGTATTGCTCTTTTTCCATTTTTGTAAAACTGACCGACACGCTCGCTTACAAAGGTTATCAAAACAAAACTAATGAAGGGAATTGACTGAAACTTTAACAGTAGGCTACTAAAAGAATGTACTGCACGATAGTACCAGCAGCGCCATCGGGCGGTGAGGCTAAGTACTTGTTGATTGGCCCTCGTAATTTGTATGTACAAGTATGACAATGAATCTGTGCTTGGATTCCTTGATAGGTGATCACATAAAACGCTTAAGACTTTTACTTTCGTCAGTTTATATAAAAATTTTACTAGTTCAACAAAAAAAATTTCTTCAAAAATTAAATTTAGTAAGCACAGAAACAACAGATTCAACTTACTAAGCGTAATCGCATTCAGACTTTGTTTACATTTAAAATGTAATAATATATACTTCAACCGGACTAGCTTGTTAGCTCAGAGGTTACTGCGCTGACATCCCAAGAGTTGCGGGTTTGATCCCCGCTCAAGGCAAGTTTGGTCATGCAATTTTCTAATTTCTTCCATTCCTTCTTAACTTTCCCTTGAGCTGAAGGCCACTGTTGCTATTGCTCATATTAAAATACTATGTTATAATTTGTTATTATAATGCTAATTCCAATAAATAAAATAAATAAATATACTTCAACCGCTTCAACTTCCTATACAATTTCTTGGGGGCAAGTGCAAAAACATCATCAATCACATGAGAATCATGAAATTCCAAATGTGATCTAGAGACCAATTTTATTTCATTTTTTTTTTCGATTTATAGAATTTTTTTCATTCCTTTGTATATCAAAGACTTTATATTGACTTACAAATTTCTGGTATGTAAGTATAAAAAATGAATGAATTACATATAATAAAATGAACAAAAAAATCTGGAACAATTTACACTTTATATCCATTAAAACTTAGATCCAATTACCTTCTTTTGTAATTCCATGCCATGATAATTTTTTCATTATTTATTTGTTTAATTTTCCCTTATGTGGGAACGTGTGGTAACTTTTTGTAAACCATAATTACACACATAAATGCTTACAAACTAACGATATCGTTTAGATACAAATATTTAACAAAATGAAAAATTCCACTTTGGGAACTTTTAAGTATGCATTAGGCAGGAATTCAGATAGGAAGGTAGACAGGCAAGCAAGCAAGCAGACTATGGAGCCAGTCTTGTCTTTGCCATAAAGCACTGCAATACCAAAGATGACGATATCATAGTAGCAAACTATTGCAATAACAAAATACAATACTTTGTACATTTTTACTTTTTTATTTGTTACTCCTTTTTCTTCTGTTTCTAAGCTTTTTAATGAGTGCGTGTATTGATGTTGCTGTTGTTGTTGTTGCTGCTTCTTTAGTTTTGATGAAATACAATAGTAGAAGTACTATGTGTGAGCATGTACATATGTATGTATGTATCTATGTAAGTTAGTTGTGCTTATGTTATTCCTGTGCATATTCGTGCAATCACATCAATGTTTGCTGTTGTTGTTGATGTTGATGTTGATGTTGCTTTTTTCTGCTTTCTTAGTACCTTCATACTATGAACATTCATGCACTTTTTATGATGCAAAAGTGAAAAGCTGTAATTAAACCAGTCATTCGACAAAGACAACGACAAGGCACAGTGGAAAAACATAGACTTTAATAATAATATTAACCACACTCACAGAAATAAGCAAACGGGAATGCCGCAAATGTTTGAATTAGGTAAAAAAAAAAAAAATGATACATTCGAAATACTCCTCTTTTAGAGGAACTAAGGAGGTTACTGTCATTCATACTTGTAAGGCTGATGCATACAAACAGTGAGAGAAAGATAGAGAGAGAGAGAGAGAGAGAGATAACTAAATTAGTTATTTGGGTCTAATAACATGATTTAGATACCAAATCAAGAAATGATCTGTAACCATAAGGGTAACTAACCAAGTTTGACAATAAAACAACCAGACTTGTGTAGTTAACCGTTTTATTTGAAATTAATACATAAGCATGTAATTACTCACTATTCCCTTCAATTTACCGACCTTAATGCTATAAATGTTTATCTATTATTGGAAATTGTTCTCAAAGTCTTCTTATGTGCATTCTAAAATCCTTTTATGCTCATTTGCCCCTGGTAAAAGCATATAAAATTCATTATCAGGTTAGAAGAATAAAGTAGATAATCTACCTATGCTGCACTTTTTTTTTAATTGATGGTATTTATTGAATCTCCTATATAAATGAATAGGAATAACAATAAGGTTTCAACTCTTAAAAACTAATACATGTGTGTCCTTCCTACAATGAAGGGGAAGGGGTTCACTTAGCACTACTAGACTCTAAGTAAGCAAAAGAGCAGCACGATCATTGTGAATTAGTCGTGATGAGTTCCTTGTTTGGACAAGGACTCTCGCTAGAGGATTAACATGTCGAACTAGTTCCTGATATACCATGGAGCTCCCGTAATTGTTCTTAGTATCTCGGATTGTGCTCTTTGTATAACTTCAATATTACTCGCGCTCGCGGTACCCCACAATTCAAAACCATAAGTCCAAATTGGTTTAATAACAGAGTTATACAGCATCAGCTTGTACTCAAGTCTTATGTTACACTTAACATGATAAAGAACACATGATTTCTTTTTGTACTATATACTATATAATTTGAATGGATTATGCAATATACAAATATTATGTGTTTAGATGATGTAGATCAGTATCACAGAGTCCAAGAAAACTAGTCTCTACTCTTTGGATAAGACTATTGTGTATGTTCGGCATCTTAAATGAAAGCGAATGGTTCATGTGATTTTATCTATCACCAAGTAGTAAGTCGCATAGTTTTAAAGGTTTTTAGTTTATTATTGTCTTCTTTTAGCTGTAGATAGATCATTTGTTCCATTAGTCGTATTCCGACCTCTAAAACTCGTAGTAACTATAAGTAAATTATTTTCGTTTCTTTAGACTTTTAAGACTAGTTTGACTTAAACTAATCACATTTTATGTTCTTTCTCTAATCTCTTTTTAGCGTAATCTAACCATCGCATCATGTGCATTGATTATAGTCGGCAATGGCTAGTCAAGGACGAAATCAGAGAAGGTGATAGCGATAATATCACAATCACCACCACCACCACCAGCACCACTACCAACATTAGTAACAACAATAATAAACCAACAAATAATTTGTTGGCATTGATGCAGCAGCAGCAGCAGACTGCTTTATACGAAATGACTGAACAATCACAACGACAACAACATCATCATCATCATCGAGATCATCACCAACCTCAACATCAATATCAACAAAAAAAACAACAGAAGCAGCAGCATCGACAGCAACAACGGCGTGGATATTTTCAACATTTTCAAATTAGAAAAGTCAAAAGACATAATGTGACATCGTCATCGTCATCGTCATCATCATTATCATTATCATCATCATCTTTGTCGTCATTGTGCGCCTCCTGGTCATGGCCACATATGGTCCGAGTCAAACTTTGGCCTAACCAAATAGTAGAAGTATTACTAGCTATAATTTTAGTCAATTACTTAGTAATGTCGGCATCAATGACGTCGATAATGGTGACAGCAATGGACGCTGATGAAGCACCCAGTTTAGATGACGACATCATTTATCGTAATCCCAATAGAATGGCTTACTTTGGCTATAATCTTGATGAATTACAAACGGGTATTAACAACCAAGTACCACGTAGTCAAAATTTTAAAATCAGTCCGAAGCCATGCACATTTGGACGCATCGAAGGCACTTGCATGTTTGTCTGGGAGTGCATTAAGTCAGAGGGTCATCATGTTGGCATGTGTGTTGATTCCTTTATGTTTGGTTCATGTTGTTCGCACAACAACAACTACAACGACACGGACAACATGATCTTCCCATCGACAATGTTCGCATATACAAGACCATCGAAACCGTCGATGGGAGCAGCAGCAGCAGGAGCACCATCGATTACCGGCAGTAATTTTTCACAGCGGCCACGACCGCCACACATGCCAAATAAACCCATCATTAGGTGAGTGAATAATATAGTAGAAAAAAGAGAAGAAAGAAGAAAAGAAAAGATAAATTCAAATATAAAGAAATAAAATTATAAAAAACAAAAAAACATATAAACATATTTTATAGTGGTATGACTACGATAGAGCGTCCACATGGAGCTGGTACATTGGTCATTCGCCCTTCAGGTCCACATCATCAGGGCGCTTTGCATAAGCCACAACATAACACGAAGCTACCTACAACAACAACAAGCAGAACAACAACAACAACATCAACAACCAGAAAAAGTACAACAACTTCAACAACACAACGTACAACTGTCACAAATTTAGCTGATCTTACGGAACCGGATCATCACCATCACCAAGATTGGTCTTCAAATACGATAATAGCATCAGCAGATCAACAACATGAAGCAGCAACCGGCAACATAATACCAACGTCACCATTAAGTAGTAGTAAGTGCCATGCTCAAAATCATGCTTGAAGCAATATTTGGATTGACAATAATTCTTCTCACAACACTAGACACTATATGGCATTCATCTTCGTCATCGTCGTCATCATTGCCCTCATCATTATCATCATCATCATCTGCGCCTTCATTTTCATATTCAGCATTGCCTTCAGCGACGCAGCATCATCATCATCAGCAGCAACAACAACAGTTCCAGCATCAGCAACACTGGCACATGACAACAGAACCAAACTTTATAACTAAACCACGACCCCCCAGTTGGGAGAAACCAACATTATTACGTCCCGCTAAGCCGCAAAAGCCAACTAAAAAACCAATTGTGTCTGAGAGTTCTGCGTTTGCAACATCTACGTTGCTGCTGATGCCGCCGCAAACACCTTCTTCAACCACTGATGTTTATACAAAGCCGTCGACAACTAAGCCGCAGGTGTGTGAGCTTGCTGATTTTTTTTTTTTTCCTCCATAACTTCATTATACTTGCGTCTTGATAATTTGTAGCAATGTTTGTAACACACATTAATTGAATTATGTAGTAGTGATCAGATTAGAAATTTATGCAAAATAGATATAGGCATCCACCCATCCTAACTGTCTTTTTTTTTCAATTTTCCCTTCAATTTGGAGATAGTGAGCAGAAATTCTGAATCAAATATTTACTTTTTCTAATTGCATTTATAGCCTTTCAAATGACATCTGTAAAGCTTAAATTTATAAACCTCTCTTAAAAATTTATTAAACATAGTCTATAGCCAGTAGTCCAGTGAAGCAGGAAGCTTGTGGGCCTTTCTTTAATTTAGAAAAGAAACTTCATAAAGAAATTCTGAAAGATCTATTAACAAAATGGATAGTCATAGGAAGTCTAGTCAACTTAGGAGAAAGTTTGGACTGTAAAATATTATTATGTACAATATTATAAAAGAATGTGCTCCTACACAAAAGGATATCAACCATATATCATCAAAGTCTTCATGTAGTCATAGCATAGCATGTTGGCAGCTTGGATTTTTTAAATTTAGAAAAGATATGATATCTGTAAAATTTAAAACAATGCACGTATCTTATACGTCTTCCCACCCATAGCTAGTCATATCTTTAGATGTGATTTAAAAAAAAAAAATTTTAAATATCCAGAGGTATTGTACTTCTATATTCAATGCTTTTAATTAAATTCTTTAGTGTAAGCCTAGGGTATCTATACTTCAGTAAGCCCGATTTTAATATATTTTTCTCATGTTTTTGTTGTTTTTGGATTGTTATTGTTGTAAAACTAATCCGGGGGGCTTAAAGTGTGTGAAGACGAAAGCGAAATAAACAAGTCGTCTGAGGAGTCAAGTCGAGGACAATTACTTGATCGCAAAACATCAGCTCCCTTCTTTTACTCTTAAGCCTCTATATCAAGAATAACAACAACAATAACACAAATAAAACAACAACTTGAAGAACCTTACGAAGATCAACAGCCCTGGGGGACATTTTATTGTTTGCTTTTGCACATAACTGATGAAAGATGACTTGGTTTGGGAGTGGTAACCACGCAAATATAAACCAACCAACAGGTTGCTGCCACAAAATAAAAAATTGAATTCTTTGCATAAAAAAAAAAAAAAAAAAACAAACAAAACAAAACAAAACTAAAGTGAACTGAACTCTACTGAAAGTGGGATAGGCTACCTAACATTCCTGACCATTCAACAGAAAATATACGAGTATATAACGTAGTACAATACTTACTTTCCTTCTTTCTTATGTTTTGTTCCATTCTCCATTAGACACAACAGCAGCAACTTTTGCCAACTGCTTCATTATCACCCACGTTACCTTGGCATTTAGCACCGGTTTATACCAAACCGAGTACAACAATCCGTCCTACATATACGCGACCAACTACCAATTGGTTTTATAATCAAAATTCAACAATCTCAAGTAGCATCAGCAGCAGTGGTCAACCCACTAAGACGACAAAGCCAACAACGTTTAGCCACACAGCAATAACAACTATGAAATATCGGCCAACAGCCAGTTCAACAAGTACAACACAACATGCCACACATGGATCAACATTAACACCTACACGTCCTCGTCCACGTCCACCACCATCACCATCACAATCCTCATCAGTAATAACATCTTTACCACCGGAAAGGCCAAACTCTAGCACAACCACAACAGTTTCTTCATTATCGGCAGTTGGCGGTACAAGTGCCGTTTCAGAATCAGCAATCGAGAGCAATGAAATTACTGATGTAACCAGCAGCAACAGCATCACCAGCGGGAGCAACAATGAGAATAACAATCAACATATGTTAGGCACAGTTAAGACCATCACAGCGGCACGTACCGGTATGTGGTAATTTAGTACGGTTGCAAAAGCCATAATTTCCTTGAAATACAAATCAATTTTCTTTCTTCTCTACTCCAGAGTGTGGTGTCCCAGTGCTGGCGCGTCCTGAAACTCGCATTGTAGGTGGCAAGAGTGCAGCCTTTGGTCGTTGGCCTTGGCAAGTCTCTGTAAGACGGACATCATTCTTTGGTTTCTCCAGTACTCATCGTTGTGGCGGTGCATTGATCAATGAAAACTGGATTGCAACTGCCGGCCATTGTGTCGATGAGTAAGTATATTAAGTAGATACTGTGCTGCTCTTCTGCTGTTGATGATCATAAGATGAATTTCAATTTGATTATATTTGATTTTTCAATTCTTTACAGTTTACTCATCTCACAGATCCGCATTCGAGTCGGTGAATATGATTTTTCTCATGTACAGGAACAACTGCCATACATGGAACGTGGTGTTGCTAAAAAAGTCGTTCATCCCAAATATAATTTCTTTACCTATGAATATGATTTGGCTTTGGTGAAACTAGAGAATCCTTTGGAATTTGCACCACATGTTAGTCCAATTTGTTTACCAGAAACTGATAGCTTATTGATTGGCATGAATGCAACTGTTACCGGTTGGGGCAGACTAAGCGAAGGTGGAACTTTGCCTTCTGTCTTACAAGAGGTAATTTTAAGTATTTATTATAATATTTTTTAAAGGCGTTGGGCAAAAATTTATACAAAAATTTTGAGTGAAAAAATTCAAATCGTCATCATTTCATGAACCACACTGGGTAGAGACTTAAAAATTTCACACAATGTCTATTTCTATTGCCATATCCCCAACAAGTAATACAATTTTTTGAAAATCCACAGAAAAGGTCTCAAAAAAAAATTACATTTCCACAACAACAACATGCAGTTTGTGTGTAGAAAAATGTTCACAACAACAACATACAAGCAAACAGCTTGCGTGTTGTACAAAAACAAGAACGAGAAACACACAGAAGCTCGTTGATAATCTATTTTATGTGTAACGTAAGCACATCAACAACAATTACACATGCCAAAGAAACCAAAAGCAGTATACAGACGGACAGGCAGACTGACAGACTTTGAGATGATCTCTCTCTGTCTGTTTTTAAGAAGTTTCACTTCTATCACGTGTGTGATGTCACACGCTCAATTTTTTTTTTTCATGAGTCTAATTGCATACTTATTTTTCCTTTCTGCTTTTTCACTGACTGCTCATGGCATTCTTTCATAAAGACGAAACCGTTTTAGTGAAACACCGCTTAATTGCATTTTTCCCATAAATGCTTCTCTTTATTCTCTTCTTCTTTTTACATAGTGTTTTAAATGAAATCAATGGAAACGGGGTAACTATTTCTGAATTGGTAAAAAAAAAGAAAAAAACACGTTATCCAAGAGAGAAAGTTCCCGAGATTAATGAGTACCTACTAAAGATATATCACATAGTTCAATGTTTTCAATTTTCTTTTAAATTGATTCATACAAATTTCTGCATTTTGGACGAAACATGGAATTATTATTGTATAATTCAAGTATATAAAATATATTAAATACGGAAGCTCCGAAGAAGGTTAACCAAAAAGTTGAACGAAAAATTGATGGAATAATTTGCACCGATTACCTCTTAATGAATCAATCGGCCATTTCCATAACACTTTCAAGAATTAATGTCTCTCTTCAGTAAAGGAGGAAGTGATTTTCAATCAAAAGAATGCGTCGTTTAAATTTACCCGGGATCGATGACCAAAATCAATGAACTTCGCTATAAATTGCTCCCCAGCACATCCACCAGATTTAATCTGAAGAAGTGGTTGCAGCAGCAAAATTTTTCACCATTTGCACCAGACATAGTGTCGGGACTTTGAAAAATCTTACATTTTAAACAGGATCAATAAGAAAAAGTAAAAAACTTGCCTCTCTCCATAGTACTGTTATTTGTTCATTAAGCTCTCGTACTTTTATGCTTGTAACCACTTGAGTGAAGGGTATTTCATAATTAAAGAAGAGACAAAACCTGAAATTTTATTGTCGTTGTCTCGTATTTTTATAGATTTTTTATGCTTGTTTTCTTTTTTTTTTTTGCAGGTTTCCGTTCCCATTGTCAGTAATGATAATTGCAAGTCTATGTTTCTACGCGCTGGACGTCAGGAATTCATACCGGATATATTTCTTTGTGCTGGCTATGAGACTGGCGGACAAGATTCTTGCCAAGGTGATTCAGGTGGCCCGTTGCAGGTGTGTATTATGGTCATTATGATCATTTTAACGAGTCAGTAGACAAATAAATAAATTTATGACTTAATCTTTTTAGGTGCGTTCACAAAATGGACGTTTCTTCTTGGCTGGTATCATATCTTGGGGCATTGGTTGTGCCGAAGCTAATTTGCCCGGTGTTTGTACACGCATTTCAAAATTTGTGCCCTGGATTTTGAGTCATGTGAAATGAAGTCGAATAATAAAAAAAACAAAACAAAACGAGTCGTTTGTAAATAATAAAAAATTCTAATTATCCTTCGAAATGAATGACTGAAAAGTTAAGTTTGTTAAGGATAATTATAGATTCATTAATTTTCATTGTTGTTATTAATATTTTGAACATAATTTATAAGCATAAATAATTTTGTGATTTATATTTATAGAAGAAAAACAAAAAAGAGAAAAAGAAAAGAAAACCATCACTAAACAAGAAATGGTTTAACTCATAATTAGCTGCAATTATAAATTAAATAAATTAATTAATTATTTAATGTTTTATATGTTTAGATGATGATGAAGAGTGGAGGAATTGAAAAGTTTTAAGCCACGTTATATTTATTTGAATAAGTTTATTTATAAAATAAACAAATGTTAAATGATATTTTTATAACAAATTTATTTAAATTAAAATTTATTTAAAATATTTAAGTTTTTGTATATAAACAAAAAACACGAATGATAAAACGAGTCATAAGCATGCATAGTTGTTGTTATTTTAGTGACAAATTTGACAATTTTTCTATTGTAGTATTTTTATACATAAATGGTATTTTTGTAAATGTTTATCTTGCCCAAAGAAGCAACATAGGTAAGAAATAAAAGGAAAAAAAAAATAAATAAATAAATTTATCAGAAAAAATACAATAAAATAAATAAAAAACCTAAAACAATTATTTTACTCCCATTTCACTGTTTCATGTCCTTGGTTGCCTATAAGGATATTATTGTAAATTTAAGCTTAGAAGTCTCCTTGTTTCAAAAAGTCTTGCTAGTGGTTTTCCAAGCGACAATTTTGTCTATTGTCAAAGCAAAAAGGGGAATCCCATACTATGCGCCTTGCAACTGTTCAGTTGCAAACTTCTTTTCGTTGTAAAAAGATTGAAAAAATACTTAAAATAATAGTATTTTCTTACAACTGAATTCATTTTCAAAAGTATATAAAAGAAGGAAATTAATTTGACTAGGAATTTTTGCAAATTCTAAAGATAACATTCGTTTATAATTGTTCCGACGAAGATATGTAAGTTTCATGTTGCTGCAGTGGATATTGCATCTCATACTATTTATTGAACCTTGGTCTATCCTAATTGTAAGACGATGGATAGTTTAAGGTGAACGGTAATAACATTTGCGATGCTTTCTGGAATATTGAAATGAAATGCTCAAATATCAAAGATCCCATTGAATGTTTTAACGAATTGATCGATGATAAGATTATACAAAATATCTGCGACGACTCAAATTTATATGCGTCACAAGCCAATGGCATAGAACTAAAATGCAAAACGGCCGAGAACAGGCGATACTTCTATTCTAAAAAGTAGTAATAATATGCAAATAATGATTCTTATTTTATTTAAAATCTATTTTAGTCATCTCATAATGCTGCGGTTATCTATAGCTAGTAAGGATTCCTAATAGTTTAGTATAATTCTCATTACACTTAGGGATTATATATTTCACTTGATTGAGTGGTATGCGAAAATCTCAGTTAACAACTGTATTTTTAACAAAATATGAGGAGCATGGATTCAAATTTTTTCAGCCCTAAAGTTGTATTATTTTGTATATAAGACGAAGGTTGGAATGAGAACAAATCAGGCAATTTAGCCGAATCGCCCTTCTATTCATTTGTTTTCAGTCAAATCTAAGTTAACCAAAAGTGTTCTGGGCGAGGACTTCTTGAAAAAGAATAGCTGGTGAGTAATCACCACGTCTCAAGCTAAACATCATTTGCTTAGATTTTTGAGTAAATACAGCGATGTTCAAGGTTTGTTCCAATCAGTTAAATTGATTTGAAGCGGCAAGTGCGTTGTATAAATAATAAACCCAAAGAATTATGAAACTCACACTTCATTAATGCAAATTTATTTCGGACATAAATAAATATAACAAATCATATGACTATGACTCTCATATCGAATTTTCACTTTCGTTTACTTGTCACAGTTTTTTCATTCAACTTTAATTGTAATTCTACTAGTTTATTGCATATTCCGCCTTTTGTAATTTATGTGAATTTATGAATGATCATCTTTTATTCACTTTTGTTTAGGCAGCAAAACACTTTTGGCTTCATCATACAAATCAAGTGCCATATATTTCAGATCTTCCAATGAGGTTGGGAATTTGCTAATTGTCTCTACAGGCACTTCATCACCAGGCTTTACACCTTTGATAAAATTATAGGCAACAGCATATAATTTCCGGCCTTCAATCAAAGCAACTCGAGCTTGGTGTTCAGCCTGGCGTGGATAACATATGGAGGCAACGGTACCTGCACCAATTGAGGTATAAAGCACTTTCTTAATGAAACCACCACGTGCAGCAAATATGAAACCAGCCAAGCCACCAATAGCAATAGCACCGCTACGTGGCAGAGTATTCTGAGGTTCATTCAAATAATCAACAGTTTGCATTGAATGCGCTTTAGCAACATCAATGTAATCCGAAAGGACATGGGCTTGTTTGGCCACAGCATTATAGCCAGACTGGACTTCGGTACGCACAACCCGTACGCCACTCTCAATGTTTTTGAAAATTTCACTTTCCGGGCGATGGCGCTTTGGTTGTGTTACACTGTCAATAAATGGTTATTGATTATAATGAATAAATAAATGATGTACTAACTCACACTGGTGCTGGATAAACTGGCAATTCACTTGGTCGACACACTAAAGGCTTTGGTGCGACACTTTCATCGCTGCCTCCGGTGGCTGATTTCACCGCAACAGCAGCGAAAAGTAATGATTTTGTGCCTTTTCGAAACATATTAAAGTTCTATACAAATATAACAACGTCTCGTTTTACATGCAGAGGCAACAAGAATAAATGCACTAATTGCGTAAGTGAGCAAAAACAATACGAAAATGTATTAAAAATAGCCAAATAGAAATGAAGGAAAACAAAAATTTAATAACATCTCATTATGAATTTAATTTAAAAAAATTAAACTTAAATTTAATATTTTTGCTAATTCAATTAAAATATATTTAATTTTTTTTTATAAAATTGAAAATAAATGTAAAGCTAAATGTCATTATTTGAATTAATAACCAGTTGGCAGCTCTATTCCATACAGCTGTTTCTTGCATACATTTGCCATTCACCATAAAGCAAGTGTAATTAACATTAATCAGCTGTTCGACGTAAAGAAAAAGAGGAGCGTTGGAATGTGAGCGAATTTATTTATATACGTACATTTTAGACAAAACACGGTTAAAATACAACGTTTGTTTATATTTTTTAAATGAACGGCATCTATTTTAAATTCCTAAAAACTGAATCTTTCAAAGAAATCAACTAATCTTCAGCTATAACTGCACAATTTTGCACTAAATAAATACGCACATTACTTAAATGCAATTCTGTGAGCACGCGACTTAGATAAGCGAAAGCTTCTTACTACTGATAAAAATAACAATAAATTGATATCAACATTTTTTGCAGATGACGACAAAATCATAAGACCAACCAACCAACAATTGTGACAGTGAAATGTATTAAATAACATTACAAAATAAAACAGAAAATTACAAGATGAATAGATGAAAGAAAAGAAATAACGCCCACCAGTGAAATACCCTGCCTACCGCACCTTTTATTGGAAACAAATTATTGGAATTGATTTGAACTAAGCTAAGCTGAACTCAACTCTAAACCCAACTGTGTAATTATTATTTGCTTTTAGTGCTTATGGAAGAGGCGGTTAACTCAAGGTTCAGGTGCGTTGAAGTAGTTAACTTTCACTTTATGCCTTAAATGGGTTTCTTAACTTTTACCATACTTATTTCTTGTGTTTTCAAAGTGATGTCGATGAATATGGCTTCAAACGTAGTGTTAATTTCGATTACAAATCGTATGAGAAATTTATGGATAAATACTTGAAAACCTTAACAAAACGTCGCATCAAATGGGAAACTATACTGAATCAAAATCCCGATTTTACAAATATCGATACCAAGTTGAAACGTTATATACGAAAAGGTATACCGGCACCATACCGTCCCGATGTTTGGATGAAAATATCCGGTGCATATGAAATGCAACAACGAGAACCCCACTTATATAGGAGTCTATTGCAAATAGAATATGAAAAAGATATACGCGATTCCATAACAATTGATCTACCTCGTACTTTCCCAGACAATATCTATTTTGAAACGAAAAAGGAACGTTTGTTTAATATCCTAATTGCTTACGCTCATCATAATCGTGATGTTGGCTATTGCCAAGGACTCAATTATATTGCAGGCCTATTACTTATTGTCACCGATGATGAAGAGAAATCATTTTGGTTATTGAAACATATCGTTGAAATTATTCTACCGCAATATCACACAAAATCCATGGCAAATCTCTTACGAGATTTAGCTGTGTTCAAGGAATTAGTAATAAGACGAATGCCAGCGGTTAATCGACATATCGAGAATATGTCATTACCTTATGCTGTGATAGCAAGCAAATGGTTTATTTGCATATTCGCTGAAGTTTTACCAGTTGAAACAGTACTACGAATTTGGGATTGTGTATTTGCTGAGGGTTATAAGGTAATTATAACAATATTATCTGTAATACATGAATACATTAATTACATAAAAGTAAGCGATCAGCATAACGATATTAATTGGTTTAGCCATATCTGTGTTGTTGTCTGTCTGTTCATCATTCTGTGTGTCCATTTTCTTGTCACTAAAAGAGCTATAAACCTAAAATATTATATTATTAGGTTTACGGATTGAGAATCAGGAAAAAATTCCGTCTTGTTCGTCATATGGTTTTCTAAGAGTATTTACGGGCTGAATTCCTTTTTTCTTATAACAACAAAAAATGGTTTAATGGCCCCAATTGAAGTCTTTGGCCTCCATTTTCATTGTTAAGATATATTTTTTTTTATTTTTAAGGCTACCAAATTTTTTTTAAGATGATGATGGTGATGATGTTTAATAGTCACTCTACTCCTTATATTTCGCTAATTAAGATGTTTATCTTTTTTCGAACTTCTTTAATCATCTTTTACATATGTGTGTGTGCCTCTTTTTACACTTCTTCAGAAGTCTTTCACCTATGTTTCCCCCTTTTCAAATTT
Source organism: Amiota minor (assembly GCA_037043295.1). Lineage (NCBI taxonomy): Eukaryota > Metazoa > Arthropoda > Insecta > Diptera > Drosophilidae > Amiota > Amiota minor. Next base: position 97,806 of record JBAMAW010001695.1, read on the forward strand.
CTATAAGCACTTTTGTTTTTCTGATTTAAAATTTCTTGATCCATATTTTACCTATGTTTCTCCCTTTTCAAACTACTTGAACCATTGTTTACCCATATTTCTCTCTTTTCAAACTTCTTGAATCAACTTTTACCTATGTTTGCCCCATTTCAAATTTCTTGTATCATCTTTTAATTAAACTTTCGATAATTATTTTTATTTGCAAAAAGTTTTTTAAGATAAGGAAAATAACTACGCTGCAATACAATCGTTTTCGAGATGGTAGAGCCTAATATGGTAAATATGGATATGATTTTTGAATATGCATTTTCAGTAACTTAGAAGATCCTTTCTTATTATTTATATAAGAAAAGAGAAATCCACTTTTTTCTTGAATAAATTTTACAAAAAGAAGGTACGCTGAGTACTTATTGTATTAGTTCCATGGTCACAATAGAAAACCTTCAGTATCTCTCCTTCCCTTGATAATTAAATCAAGATCCTCTCTTATAATTTATTGTATAATGGAAAACTTTTTAAAAAGGAACTATATTTTTGTTTTTGTTAAGGAGGAAAAAAAAATACTACATAGTTTATTGGTTCCTTGGTTATAATAAATACAAAACCTCCAGTAACTTTCCTTGCCAAGATTATTGAGCCTACGTCTCGGAAGGACTCGAGTTTGTCGGCCAAGGATCATCATCCTACCTCTTTCTTTTATCACATTTCAAATCAAACAATTCCAACTATCAATTGGATTGGATTGGATTCCTTTTTCTCCAAGAGCAGAAACTTAAAAAAGATTAAAATTTTGCATGTTTTTCTACAGATTGTGATCTTTAATTTCTCAGTCATTATTTTGGAATGTGGAGTTCCGGAGTATCTCCTATCCAACTAGTGACATTTTTATTAGTTTTTAGTATATTTTTATATGAAAAGTACTAATTACTTATTTAATTTTACTTTACAGATTGTTTTTCGTGCCGCTTTAGCCATGTTTAGTACACACAAATCGGCCATACTTGGTTGTGCTGAAATTTCAGCTATGGCAAATCTATTTCGTGACTCTATGATCCATGACAACATCGTTACAGACTGCCATAGTTTTATGCAAGCCATGTTCTCTATGAATTTAAAGCGTAGTGAACTTGAGAGTTTACGTAAAGTGTGCGTTGGACGCACAAGCACTTAAACTAAATAGATTACAATAATAAGTAATAATAATGTTGTGTGAGGCTTATTTACAATAGAATTTGTCAAGTGCAGCAGGCATCATTTTAGTTATTTATTTATAAGCAAAAGCAATCGTTCGTTGTATTTTCATTGTGTAGTTTAGTTTACTTCATTTTATACATTAAGCTTTGTTAGATTTTGGTGTGTGTTCTTATTTTTTTTATTTAGTAGTATATCTGCCAGTTGAGATCAAAACCAATAATAGTCTTAAGTTAAAACACATAAAAATGTAATAAGCAGAGAAATTAGAAATTTAGCCACTGAAATCTGAACAGCAATATGAAGCATCAATTACTAGAGTGTAGGCAATTTAAAGTTAAGGCAATGTGAATGAAAAGCAAATAATTAAACCTTCCTAGAGACAACTAAAAAAAACAAACTAATTAAAATACATAATAATAAATACCAAAGCAAAATTACACGACATATGAAAACTAACATACATATTCGTAACCAATCCCTTCCTTAAGATATCTTAAGCAAATGTTATACATATTTAGATAAGTAGCACTAGTTACCAAGGCGCGTCGTCTCTCTCTTTAGATCAATTTCGATTCATTCAAATTGTAATCTGTGTTGTTTATGTGTGTGTTTTTTTAGCATAGCTAAATTAGTTTAATGTTAATTATGATCTGTGTGTAGTTGAAGCATTTTTCGCTTGGTCATTCGTTCTAAGAAAAATTTGCATTGTTAAAGAAAAGGTAAAAGCAGATGATTTTGTGCATTATATTCTTAATTTTTCTTAATGATTTTTATATATTTTTTATTTAATGATTAATTGTTATATTATATTTAAATGCAACACTACATATATAAAGTATATCGATTGATGTTTGTTGTTTAGTATTTTATTTTGAAAATGTGTGAAAAAAATTGGAAAACCAAACAAATAAAAACAAAGTTCATTAAACAATAAAAATACTCAGTAGCTTAAAAATCATAAAAGGAAGACATATTTATTTAGTTTAAGAGATTACATAAAATAATCACAACAATATATTGTATTAGAGATCTGTACTTCTTAAACAAATGACTTAAGGATATGCTGGTATATGACCACCACACATGGGTTCGGAAGACAAAGCCAATGATGTCAATAAAGTACGTCGTCCAGGATGGACACCAAGATTCTCCCAATTTATCCAAGATAAGCGAGCAGTTAAATCTTTAAAGCAAACAAATTTATCTTCTATTAAAGATGCACTTTATAATCAATCAACTTACCACTTGTATTCCAATTGGCACGATCTGCTTTAATCTCACCACGTAAACATTTCTCAACATAAGTTAAAGGATCATAATCTGTTTGCAATACTTCCCGAAGCAAGGATATGTAGGCAATAGCTAAACGTAATGTATCAATTTTACTTAAACGTTTTTCATATGGAAAAGTTGGAACATGAACGCGTAACTCATCAAAGGCTGCATTTATGCTACTGCAAAGCGCACATTAAGTTTAATGTAAAAGGAATAAAAGAAATAAGAATACCTATGAGTAAATGATCTTAAGAAACATATATTTATATGGTCATTCTACAATATTCAAAGTGGCTTGTCTTTTAATTAAAAGTTTTGAATGAAAGTGAAACAAATTAAAAGACCATTTAGTGTACCCAGTCGGTGCAGACCTCTGGATGCGTTTCCTTTCGCGTACATTCGCCTGTTGCCGTTGTATTTTATATGGTGTAGCTGATGAAGATGGTCCGTAATTTGAGCCACCACCATTGCTGTTAGCATTTGGACTATTGCACAGCATTGGAGGATTATTGGAATTGATGTTGCCACTCGTCGATGAATCCAAAATGTTTTCTAAAGAAAATTATTTTTGTAGTTCAAGTAGTTTTCAAATTTACTCTGTGTATATGATGAAAAATGAACCAGAATTATTATGTTATATTTATCTTTCTATGTTAATAATGATGAATTCCAAAAAAAGATAAATAAAAGTATGATATATCTATGTTGCTTTCTAATTTCATATATCAAAGATTTAAGAAAAGGATATCGATGATAAATTTTAACATTCCCATAATTCATTCGAAAGAGGGTGGTTTGTTCTAACGGAAACTTTATTATGATTGTTCGAAGTGTTATTTATTTTTTTTTTATAATTTTTATTTGGGATATATATTTTTTTGACCTTTAGGGATCTTTCTGGCAATAGCATGGTTCCACGCTTATACAATTTTTGTTCTTTACGGGCAAAAACCTGATCCAAGTGATTTTTGACTTCCTCATTTCAAGTAAAATTTTTACGTTCTACAAAGTCTTGTAGGGACCGAAACAAATAATGTGGCAGTATATCCCATTCAAGATGTAAAAACTTTTGGTGAGTTAACAAATTTGCTACTCCTTTCTATTGATCATTCTGGCCTTTTCTGTTTAAGTGAAACCTTCAATTTCACCAGCTGGTGACAGTGTAGTACTTCAGAATTGATCTTAATATTCCTTTGAAAACCTACCAACCAGATAGCATCACCTTTCACCTGATCACGTTTACTTGCCTCCATCTCTTCCCTTCTATCAAATAAAATTCAAGTGCCTTTTTATCCTTTATCGCTAGATGTGTAAAGTTTGAGTGAAACGAAAATTTCATTTGTGTACTCACCACTGGCATGTTGTAAATATTGTTGTTGTATCTGTCGCAAATTATTAGAATTAATGCGTAAGCCATTCCCACCTCCGGTATTTGTACTTTGTATCTGTCCAGCGTATAAGCATGATGGCAAATCATTGATCATATCATCATCAAAGTGTTGAAATGAAAGGTGGCTGTAATTTACATAAATCAATATTTATTCTGGGTAAATTGTGAATTGCAATATTTCAGAGTGTTAAATTTTATAATATACTGAAACAGGATAATCAACTGAAAATTAGTTCGGCAGGTCCCAGGCCTTTGCGATCTTGTAACTAGAAATTTATTAATGCACTCTTTGATATAGAAGTGGAAGTGGCATTTTGATTTTTAAAGCGAAACTTTTGTATAAATCGTCAAGGCTTTTTGAGTGAGGCGCTTGTTTTGCGATCTCATAAATTAAGCAAATGTGTGGTGCTATAACTATTTCGGTAAGTAATCGATAGGTTTTTTTTTTTTTTGCATCATTGGTAAACAACTGAGTAAATAGGACGAACTTAGTAACAGAGAGAGAATTGTCTAGTCCAAGGCTGTCCAACCTGCTTGCTTTCCTGAGTCACATTGGAAGAAGGTGTGGTGATTCGGGTTGCAAATAAATCAAGTTGGCTTGAAAATAACTAAATAAAAAATCGGTTCCGGGCCGTTTATATGGGAGTTAGCCCCCTGTCCAGTGGTCCAGTTTGGGTGATTCAAATAAATGTACAGCGCCTATATCTAAACTTCAGTTCAATAGTGCAAAAAACTAAAACAAAATTACTATTAAAAAACTGAATTTTAATGGGCGTTTATATAGGAAGAACCACTCCTAATGGTCTGATCATACTAAAATTTCGACACTATAAGTTTCTAATCCATTTCCACTAACCATGTACATTTTAAGATCGTTGGGCTACTGGATCGTATAGATACCATAGAACCTCATACGTTTGTTCCCTTTAAATTTTTAATTTTATTTTAGTTTTACACATGAGATAGAACCCGAGGGTTCGGAAATGCAAGAAGTTATTCCGTTGAGCCGCACGGTACAACCCTGGTCTAGTCTATCTTTGCTGACGATTTTATTAGCCTTCTTTTGTTAAGTGAAAATTGTGGCGTCGCACGCAATACAAAATGTAAATACACCTTCGCTAAAACTCCGTCAAAAATAGGTTTCTGTTTGGTACCCTTTGGGTACGGAACTCTAAAAATTAGTGGCAATAATCGACCATTGAATGGCATTACCCCGAAATTCTGCCCTATAATTTTGATAAGCACTCTCTGGATATACTTATTAGAAGATTACTTTGAACATTTTGATGGTGTCGCTCAAAATTCATCGCCATTTTGTTTAGGATAACACTTAGATGACTACCGACGGAATGATTTCAATACAGTGTTTTGCTTTCATCAACACTCCGTCGGATAATGTTTGCCTTATTGGACCACACACACTTAATAGATGTTGATGTACATTTCAGTTTATTTAAATACAATTTTTGGGGTTTTAAGTTCTTAAATCTTTTCACTTTCACAAATTACAATATAATTTCCAAATTATATTAATTGTTTACATTAAAAAAAGATTAAATTGAACTGCTTTCCATATTTCTCTGAGCAAATTTAGTTATTGTCCCATCTCCTGTACAGTTTTTAAATATAAAAAATTAAAAGTGTTTTCCATATATATACCTCGGTGGCGATGATGAAGAATCTGGTAATTGATTTCTTGACATTTTAAAAAATTAAAATAAGTCACGATTTTTTAATTTATTAAGAACCGAAAGTTGCTACACCTTATTCCAATAAGAATTTGATTGAAATGAAATCACTACTTGTGATTTGCTTTACTTTTATACCAAAAAATTTCAAAATCCAATTGAGGTCGCTTGGCCATTTTCATCCCTTAAAAACATCCTTAGCAAGGATTCGCTATTTCGTTTCAAATGGGCGGAGCTTCTGGAGTAAGTGCATATGAGAGAGCCAGAAAGATGAGGAAGTTTTTGACTTTGTGTGCAATTTGATTTTGTTGTGGTAAGACCCACAACACGACAAAATATATTTAAAGAAAAAACTTTACACTCAAACCATTTGGTGAAGGAAGATGGGAATGTCTGCTTGTGACATTAAAAGTTTCGATTTGATTTTTTAAAAATACAATGCTAGTTTAATTTTAATTATGTTTAAAATTTATTTATGATATTTCCTTTTCTGCAATGCTGAATTAAGCGGTTATGAACTCTCCTCATTTTATCGATAACTTTTGCTACGCCAAAAGTGTCTTTTTTTAATAAATATAACAACTACATAAGATCGTCGAACGTTATTCTATTCCTTTGAGGATATAGTCATTTGATTTTTTTCTCCTTAAAATTAGGTTTAAATTGCATTTTTCTTGGGCTTAGCCCACTATCCTTATATTATTTCTTTTAATTAATATGAATATGAAACATCAGATTCATTTCAGATTCTTCTTGTCTCTTTGAAGTGAAATTACTTTTACTTGACCGGTCCATCCTGTTGAAACCATATCTCGTCCGGATCTATGTGACCCATATTTTCAGGCAAGAAATCATTGATCATGGTGGGGTAAAGATCTCCATTGACTGTAACGCGAGCTCCGGCCTCTTTTTTGAAGATGATGCCACCAGCGTGTAAACGGCACCAAACGGTGCATTTTTCTTGTTGTAATGGAGTCTGTAGGGTCTCTTGTGGATTGGTGTTATTCCATATGTAGCAGTTATGATTATTAACAAACCCGATAAGCCTCATCGCTGAACATAATTTGGCGATAAACGACGTCCAGAATGCGCTTCGTCATATTCCCGAAATCATTTTTAAATGTTAATGCCATGTATTGTTCTTTTGAATAAAAAAAAAATGATTACAATTTAATTAATGTGTTATTTTTTACAATTTCAAGTTCTATCAGGCTTAAAAACAACACCCCTTACGAGAGTCTATGGTGTAATTGGCGCTGTTTAAGCGCAATCAGGCGGAATTCTTACGTCGTTTCGTAACCGTCGGTACACACCAGAGACGAATCACCGAACGATATTGCTATTTTCCCATTTTTGTAAAACTGACCGACACGCTCGCTTCCAAAGGCTATCAAAACAAAACTAATGAAGGGAATTTACTGAAACTTTGACAATAGGCTACTGAAAAAATGTACTACACGATGGTAATATTCTTTTGTAATCGCAACGCCATCGGGCGGTGAGGCTAAGTACTTGTTGATTGACCCTCGTATGGAGAGATAAACAAACTATTTCTGTTGGGAACAATCTCTGCATGACTCTCCACTTCTCTATGTCAATTGTTTCTTATAAAAGTTCATAGGGTACAATAACTTATATAAAAGCGTAGCAAAAGTCAACATGTCTGGCACCTGTTTCTGACATTTTTCCATTATCCATGGAGCACAACGGGATGCCGCCATGTTTGAAATGTTCAAACAAAGTTCATCCCTTACATGAAAATAGAATAAACCGATGCTGCTTATGTTGTAGGTGGAGCCAGCAGGATGCCAGCTTATCTAACTTGTATCTGTTAGTAATTTGAGCATGAAATGATGGTGCCATCTACGCACTTTTTTAAATGCAAATTCTTGTTATATAACTGTAATAATTTTAAAGGATTCCCATGAAAATTAGTCTCAATTAATAATTTGTGCAATTGTGCAATTTCCAGCACATTAAACAAACCACACACAACACCAAAAGTAAATTTGTTCTGGTATTTTAATGCTTCACAGACTTACATTCATAACTGAAGCATTATCCATACTATTCCATATAGATAGTGAAGTAAGGAAGAAGGGTGTTAATAGACTAGATACATTGAAAAACAAATGTCTGCCACTTCGACTCATCCGTTCGCTGTCAATGGCAATTGTTTGAATTGAATTATTTTTATTTGATGTTTGGGTTACCACCGACAAATTAGCTACGTCAATGACTGTAAACCTTATGCTTACGAATGCACGCGAACACCCGTCGAAACCACCCACTTTTCTCTGGCACACGACCTGTCACATTGTTCTCATTGTGAGTGCGTGAGTTCATTTCACGTTTAAATGGAATACAAAAATCTCGGTCAGCCTAAGGCGCGAAAAACCAAGTGAAGTCGGGAACAATATGTTAGCCGGATGAACAAACCTTTTTGATTGCTTTTGAAGCAGCATCCAGCACCCTTTTTATAGTTCTTCCTGTCCTTTCCTCTCCACCACATCCTCATCCCTTTCCTTTTCTTCAGTTTTAGTTCGCACGCGTCATTCGCAAGTTCTTGATGACAGTAATCAGTTTTGATGCACCATCATCCATCGACATCTATGGATCAAGGATCTACAATTTAGTTTTATCATGTATTTCAATTTTCAAATCTGACATTCTTAAGTGAAATCTTGTTACAAACCAATGTAAACACGATTGTTAATTTGCACACGTCGAGCTTGTTGTTGATCCTTTCCCTCCCCTAATATAAGCGACAATTATGTTATGTTCCTTGTATCTTTAGCGCGTGTCCTTCTGGTGTTCCTCATTGTACAATAGTTGATGTTATTGTGGTGTTTATTTGGCATTTGTAGTGAATACTGAGTCAGGTCACAATTAAATTATCAGATTTCATTCAACGATTGCCTGCCCAAGTTTACTTTAAAATTATTTTCATGTCCTCTCAATTGCATTTATTTCTTAGTTTTTAGATGACCAAACAATGAATGAATATACCATAGGGTGAAGTGGTGGTGGTGTTAAGGTGTGTGGGAAAGAATAATATTATGGTAACTTCAAATAAATGAATCCAAGGATTTACATAAATAACTTAATCAAAATTAGTGGTGTTCATAAATTTGGAGATCATTTAAATGTAAGTCAAACTCTTGAAAGCAAGAGGAGGTGGATGAGAATGAATATGAATATCAATCCTTTAAGTGTTTAGGTTTTTTAGGAAGAAATAAAAAAGAGACATGCATAAATTCTATAAGATCTTCCAGAAGTGAGAAATTATGTCATCCTTTGAAGTTTACAATGAAATCTTCAAATCGAAATAAGAAAGCCATACTTTTGGGAGAAAATGTACTGGCGGACTAAGGGTTAGGCGTAGGCTGCATTCTAGAGGTCCCCAAATGTCAAGAAGAACTATTCGAATTTTGAACCAAAACCGAAAAAAAAAAACGGTTTATCAAAACATTTCAGTATGGTGATTGCAAATTTTCTACCAGGGGGTTATGTTTACTGACCAAGACTCCCATTGACCTTAGCGTGCCAGAGCAAAAGTCCATAACAAACAAAAAAATATTTAAAACAAATTAACTTCAATGAAACTCCATTTAAAAGAAAATGTATGGTTTAGGAACAAGAGAATCTATTAAAAACATCAGTTCGAGGATTATAAATCTAAAAACCAGAAATATAATACTTCAGAGCTGTAGATCCCAATATTAGTTTGAACTATTAGGACTTCAATGTTAAAAAATGGGCCAAATGCGAGTCAGACTCGTACACGGAGGGTTCCGTACCAGATTGGGGTTTGTATGCGAGGAACCCCCTAGTGGTCCGATTTGACTGTTTCCAATAAATGTACCGCGCCTATAACAGAAACTTATGGTGTCTTAAGTTCAGTGAAGTAGTTCAAAAAACCAAAAACTTTTTCGAATAAGAACTTGAATTTTAATGGTGGGTTTGTATGGGAGATACCCCTCCTAGTTGGCCGATTTGGCTTCCACCAGATGTATCGCGCTTATATCAATAACGTATAGTGTCTAAATTTCAGTTCGATAGAACAAAAAACAAAAAAGTTTCTCTAATAAGAACCAGAATTTTAATGGTGTGTTTTATGGGAGGTACCCTCCCTAGTGATCCGATCAAACTGAAATTTCGGCAAAATAAGTTTCTGATGTATAACCAACAACCACCCAAACTTAAAGATCGTGGAATTACTGCCTCGTACAGCTGCCATACAAACCAAAATGTTTCTTGTATGGGGACCCCTTAAAATTTTTGAAAATATTTTTGTTTTAGTATTTGTTGCTGATTCCTTTTGGTACCGTTTGGGTCCGGAATCCTAAAAAAGCAATAAATTTGAAAATAAATCCATAAGAAAATTCTTAAAAATAAACCAATAGAAAAATCAATTCAAACCAGATATTCTTTTTCACATCAAACTTTAGCCTTTTATTGTAAATCTTCCTTGTTATCTAACAAACCTCCAACATTTAACATTCACTTAACTCACCAACACTAACAATTTTGGACAGCGTAAATATGTTAAAATTGTGTGATTTGCACTGATTTCTATATTCCCAAGAGGGATGAAAATAAACTTCTGTTTATGACTGCCATGTCTGGAACGCATCGATTAGCACCAGTTACGAGTATAAAAATATAGCCTGCGGTTAATGGTAGCAGAGCAAGGTCGACCCCTTATCATTATCCCTCTTTCTGATTTACTCGAGTGGGTTGTTGTTTTGTAATGGTTTGTGTATGTTTGAAATGAAGTGTGTTTGTTTATTTGACTATTTGTATTGCTCTCAATTGGTTCTTGCCAACTTTACTTCACTTTATTTTACTTACTTTGTTCGGACTCTGTTATGCAATTACTTGTGAAATTGTTTATTTTGATGCTTTTAATCTGCGTGGCAAATCAAAGCAAAGCAAAAACTGAAGCTGATATACCGTTTACATCATGGGAAAATTCAACAGAAAAATATAGCTAAACTTCTTGGAAAATCTGTAAAGGAGTCAATGAATTTTATTTACATTACATCCAAAATTGTTCAAATTGTGAAAAAAAAAAAGGAAAAAATTATAAATAAAATTATTATGGTAAGGAATCCTTTATAATTTGTTTAAAATTCAAAATTTATACCTACAGATTTATATATTAGCTGGATTAGTAGTCAACAGGCAGAAGTTTGTAGCAAACACCATACACGTTAAACTCCAGTAACATTGAGTGGATTATTTATACCACATAGTGTTCTAGTCAAATTCTATGGTGCATATGATAATCGAAGGCTTCCTCCACATTAAAACAAAACAGAAGCAACTCAAAATAAAAACTTGAAAAATGTATAGAATCCTTGGACCAGGGTCTCAACTTAGCCTTGAGAAGAAAATTTGACTTTACAATTCGAAACTGGAATGAATGTAGGCAGTATATCTTCAACATAGATTTCAGCCTGCGATTCTAAGTAGTATAGCAAATCAGGGATAAAATAAGTAGAATGCCAGATATTGTATATCAATAAGTTGCATAATCATACCAATGATCTAAAAATAAATCAGTTAAATAATAGTAATGATTTATATCTTGGACCTTCCACATATATAGATTTTAAGATTTAAGAATTATATATAGTAGTAATGTTGAGCTTGCTGGAGCCTCACCATTCATGACAAATAAAAAATATTTAATTACAAGACAAATATTAATTAAGTTTTTTGTAACTTTAAATTGACAATAAGAGTTTTACATCAAATGATAATTGTCCAGGACAGGGACATTTCATTTGTTGAAATAATATCAAAGCTAAAAAGATATATATGAATCATGGACCACACAGTCTCTACTGGCTTCTTGTGAAAATAAATATCTAGGACAGACGGACTTGGCTTAATCAACTCATCTTTTCGAGTAGATCAATGTACTGTAAAGGGACTCCCATGTCTCATTCTGTGTGTTACAAACTTAATGGTAAACTTATAAACTATTCACTGCGTGAAGAGTATAATAATGAAACTTCATATAGAATTTTTCCTCATTTATTTAGAATTTATTTTTTCATATTTTTAAAACTCTTATATATATTTTTTTTTAAATTTTTTTTTTAATAAAGTTTAACATTTCTTTATTTGACTTTTCATTTTGGAGCTTTGCTAATCCATAGCGCCATCTATGCTCCCCATTTTGTTAAAACAACAGCGCCATCTATGCTCCCCATTTTGTTAAAACAACAGAGCCATCTATGCTCCCCATTTTATTAAACAACAACAACGCCATCTATTGCTTTAATTTGGCTTTAAGTGATGCCAAATGGTCATTTCTTTTTCATTCATTTCAGAATTTTCTGAAACGGTTTCAGTTGCTTAACAAATTTCAATGATAACGAACGTTTTTTGAATTATTTTTTTTACATTTATCAATTCGAAAAATGTGAAAAGATCATTAAAGGAACTGATAAGAATATACAATATAAATTTAAAATCAAATCAAAAAATAAATGTCTAAAAATGATTTAGTGATTTAAATGTGTCTTATAAATATTTCGTCTTGTATCTTCTTGTACTTTATATGTAGTGTAGTTGATGTGCTCATTGTGTTTTTTACGTGACGATGAATTAAATTAGAACAAATGCAATGCATTTTCCTGTGTGTGGCACTTGACTTGAATTGTTTAATTAATTCACATTTGTTTTTTCTCCGCATTTTCTTTCTTTCTTTTTCTTTCATTTTTGCATTATTTGCGCAATGATGCAGTGGCGTAGTTTATCATCAACAACAACAAAGATTAGTTACAATTTGTCACGTTCGACGGCGTCTACAATGGATTGATTATATGGTAAATAAAATATAGTATTGTATTGTAAATACAAACACGATCACGTCTTAGAGTATTTACACATAAACCTAAAATACATAAATGAAAATGGAATAAAATAAAATAATAATAATAAGTACCAACCAACTAAGTAAATATAAGTGATTTTGCATTCATGCGAGCAACACGTATTAAGCAAAAACCTACAACACCAACAACATTTGCAACGCTTGTTTAATTCACGAAAAATAAAATAAAACAAAAATAATACAAAATAAAATATATAAGAAATTCTTAATAAAAAAAGGTGTAGTGTTTGTTTTAGGTGAAGAATGTGTGATAAAATGAAATGAAAATAAAAGAAATGAGCAAAGTGTAAACGCAATTCATTGATTAGAATTTTTATTGTGTATTTCGCTTTTAAGAATATCAACAAGTGAACGACAGAAGAATAAAAAGCTGTCAAAGTGTTGATGATTGTAAAGAGTAAAACATCAATCATCATCATCTTCATTATTTTAAGTGAAATGATAATGAAATTAAATAAGCTTGAACAAATGATTGAAAATGTAAAGAATAATATACTCGTAATAAGTAGTAGAATAATAAATAAAAACAATGCCATGCCATTGCCTATTTAAGTGTTTCAATGTGCGAATTTGGGGGCCACCAAAGAAGCCGATAAGACTACGACGACAACATCGCTCTTCTTTTATGCCGGTTCTTCTGATTGTTTCTCGTAGTATAAATGGAAATCAGTGTATTTAAAACAAATAAATAATGATTTAAAAATAAAAATTAATAATAATAAATACGCAATTTTAAATTTTATAAAAGAAAAACTGATAACAACAACATCAAATTTGAAGGGCGCCAAGTCTCACTAAATTTATTAATATTTATAAAACCAATTGACAACAATTTTAAATAAATACAAAATAAATAAAATAAAAATGGCTTGCAACATCAAGAAACAGAAGGAGAAGCAGTTGCTAATTAATGACGTTGTCGGCGGTGATATTATTGATGAGGAATTCAGTACTCCGAATGATGAAAGGAAAACATTGTTAGAAAAATCTTATTTGAATGCAACAAAACTTTATAAAGGTTTAACTGATAATGGTATTTATTACCATGATGACAAAAGTGGAGGTGTTCTTGATGATGATCCTACTAATAGTGTAAATAGTAAGTATTTTAATGTTTCTGTATTGACCAAAACACATCCATTGATGGGGTTAAATACTAACGAACCTAACAAACCAAAAACAAAACAAAAAAAGAAAGCAAGAACATTCGTAAACACTAAATGAAACCAGTTTCAATTTCACAGTTGCATAAGATAGATAATAACAACAGAAACAAGTATGAAATTTTAAGTTATATAGAATCGACTATTGAATAGCCTACATTCATCTAATATTAGACAGCGTTTAGAAATCAATGGGAATTAAATAATTTAAGATTTCAAATACTTTGTGAAAAATATTGTATAGTTTTATAGACAAATGTGGTGCTTTGGGTCATTTTAATAAGAACTGATTTGACTTTGTGATTCCCTAAGTGATGCTGACTGAATATTAAAGCATAAATGTCTTCAGAGTCTTGAAAAACATGCAAATATTACTGTGTTATATTGAATGAACAGTATTTGTTCTTAGAGATGACTTTGGATGATGACATATATGTCTGTTATGGGAGGCTGTGGTATCGTCGCATCCATTGTTTATAAAAATTTATAAATTGAAGAAAAGTCTTAATTAGGAGCCTTTATAAGGGAGGAAGATGTTTTGGCATAAAATTGTTTATGCAAGATCTTTATTAAATGAATTTAACTATACCTTATACTTAACCTCTGGAACTAATCCGAAGAATAAACACATGAAGCCAGGTCCCATCAGTGCAATTTTCTCGAACTGCCCAAATCGTCGAAGAATGTTTCCCGAAAAGAAAGGTTCGTTTTCTGAGAATAACAGGAAGTTACATAAGAGGTGTTAAATTCTTTCTGATTCTTCCTCATGGCAACAACTGCAACGGAAGTCACCATAAATAGGTTTGAATAAAACAAATTTGATCTGCATGTTTCAGTGTTACAAAACGATTTGTCTATATAAAATCTACAGAACAAAATGAAAGACTTGTTAGTACACAATCGGATGAACAGACAAACAGTGCTTGTGGTAGTGAGTTTTAATTCTAGGGTTCTGTGATGGTTGAAGAATCATAATAAACATCTTTTAGTCATGATGTAATAATCGATTCTATCTCATAGAAGGGCAGGAATTTGTCTAGTATTTATTTCTAACTCAAGCTTTCCTACATCTCTAATTTCTATTTCCTAATTGTTACTTACATCATCAAAAAGTTCATAGACTCTTTTTTGCACATAGATGGGTGGGTAAACATGGGTAGAGTATAAACACAACAACGAATAAAAACTGCAACAAAATCGTGGCATAACATTATTTTGTTTTACCATAAATCAATGACACTTGCTACACAAGAAAAACAAAATAAAATAAAATGCAATAAAATAAAAATAAATAAAGATTAGCAAAATAAAAAAGTAGAAGGCATAACAAAAATAACAACAACAAAATCTCAAAAGCCGTTATGCATGCAAGTAAACACAACATTTAAATTGGTTCATAAAAAAAATATTAAAAATGCAATTTTATTTTGTTTACTTTTATGTTTCACTTTCCTTTTCTTTTATTATAATTAATAATTGTAAGACATTTTTAATTAATTAAAATTTTGTTTTTTATTTTTGCAATATTTATTTTTTCTTTTTTTTTTTTCATCGTTTGTTGTTTGAAATAAATTTTTAATGAGTTGCTTTGCAGGTTTTTATTTTGTTTGCTATTTTGTGTTTGATGCATGAAGATCTACTGCTTTTTTTTTGTGCCTTGAGGTGAACGAACGTTGAGTGAACCAAAGGCTTTGTATGAATGAACAGAACGCAATGCACTCACAAACTGTTCATGTTGAAAATTTTGAAGCCTAACTGAGCCATGGGTGGCGTATACATGATTTATTATAAATAAAGACAAAGTCATAGAAAACAAAGACATAGAAGAAGAAGAAGAATTATGCCATTTATATTATGTATTTACCTAGAATTGTTAAGGAAAATAAAAATAACACATTGAAATAGAAAATGTGTAAGTGAAGTGATAAAAAAAATAAAATAGGAGGAACATTTATTTCTTTCTTGGCGAGTATATATGGGATTAATTAATGTTTTTAAGAATATTATTCCATTCTATTGTTTTTTGCATAATTTGGAACAGATTTTCCTTGCTGGGGAAATTTAGACCGGAAATATGCCAAAGGGATTTTCGATACAATTTAAATCAAGAACCTGAAGAAAAATGTCCCTTATATAGTTTTTAGCTACAATAGCATAGATGTAAGCTTCGGGGCATTGTCATGTAGATACAACCAACGACGCGGCATGTTCCACGCTGCGTATTAGTAATATATTTTTTTTAATTATTTGTGTTAATCCCCAAAATGGTTTAAAGTTTTTGTCTAATCGGGAGAGTTTCTTATTCTAATTTAATTTATTATGTGTGAAGAATTGCTTTGCGATGTTTTAAAGTGGTTTTTAATATTGATGATTGAGTTTGTTATTTTTGGTTATAGATTGTTTGTTGCATTACAAACGCTGGATGTCATGAAGTCAATCAAGGAGTCAATTCCATAAAAAATAGATGTTGAGCTCTCATTGTAGACTAATATGACAAAATACTTTAGAGAAATGTAAAGTTTGCCCGTTTGAAGTTGTTAAGGTCCACTTTTATTTGTAAACAATGGGTAAATGATCAGAAGAGAGGTGTTTTTGAACTACTGGCTCATTGAGGAGTTAATATAAAAGGTAGAAGGTTTTGATTTATATCACAACTTGAAGGAATATATATGGGATCTTTGGTGCGTAAAATGCTGAAATTGCCTTGAGATCAGAACACCTCCTAGGATGTACATTTGTACATATCTGCCGTCAATACGATGCAGCTTAAGTAAGTCTGACTTGAATACATATTTATTTCTTATGTTTGGTATCATTAGTAAGAATACATTTGACAAGTATTTCGTAAAAGTTTCAAGAAAGTAAACACAAAAAATATTTGGGAGCCAGCTGCATATATTTTCAAATGTGTGTCATTTAGATGGATAATTATTCCGGCAATATGCTTTTGTTCAATTTCGTTTTTAAGAAGTATTTATCAAAAAGGTTTATATGTTTATATATATTTTTTCAATTTCCTTCTTCAAATTTATTAATCCAAACCAAAAAAAAAACATTTTTAAACAACAAAAGACAAAAAAAAGTTGACTGTATTTAAATTTCATTTCATTGTGTTTTGAAATAAATTTTAATGTTAATTTTTTACATTATATTTCTTTACCAAATTTCTCATTTTAAAAAATTTCTTCACATTATTAATGTGGTGGTAATCACCCATCATTGCAATTTTACCGGTCAAAAATTTTCACGCAACAGCAACAGTTTTTCCTTTTACATTAACAACAACGGCAACATGCTTCCTGCCGCCATCCTTATCTATCTTATTGCCTTCATAATTTTCAACAACAATAGCACTCACATGAAAAAGAGCAAGCAAAAGAACAGCAAAAACTCAAGTAAAAACAAAGTCGCAAAGTAGCATCGAAGAAAGAAAAGAGTCTAAACTTAGTTTGATTGCGCTCTTAACAGCAGCACAACAACAAAAGCATTCATTTTCAATAAACCAAAACATAAAGAGAGTGTAGTGGAAACTACGAAACGAACAAAGAAGCTGAGACGTAGCGCTTTCAGCGACGATGTCGACGGCAACAGCAGAGCGAATACGATGAACGCAGCTTCCTCCAATGTTACTTACATACGTAGTACGAACGAACTTATTGTTGTTCGAATTGGCCTAGTGGACAAGTGCAACCGAACTACAAAAACAATAAGAAAAAGCACACTATGAAATGGTGAAGCTCTAAAGCTAGCGCAGCAGCAACAGCAGCACAAGCATATGTATGGTGGCAGCAGCAAGGCAAGCTAGTATAGGCAGAGCCAACAGTAGCATAAGCATATGTACGTATGGTGGCAGCAGCAACAAAAGCATTTGATAACGGCAATAACGCCAGCAAGTCTATGCAGAGCCCAAAGCATCAAAACCTTATGGAAGCAGCAGTCATCTTCTCTAATACATAGACGAGAAGGATGGATGATGGCTTCGATGTCGCTGCTGATGCCTTCGCATTTGATTTAATGACGTCCACTTGTCGTTTGTTGTCGTCGTTGTCGTCGGTGTTGCTGTTGCTGCTGTTAGCTTTGACGACGACGACAACGCACAGTGGCAGAAACATCCAAACAGGCAGCGCTTTAGAAAAATTTTAAATATTTGGAAAGTTTAATTTGGTTTGGCAAGCTCATCAATTCTATTCCTGCTTTTTTGCAGTGCAAAGTTTATTGACAAGAAAAATTTTATTTTTGAGTTTTAAATTGAATAAGTGTTTTAGCTAAAAGTAATAGGTGCGTTTTAAATGTGAAAAGGTGACAAGGTGACAATTAAGAAGCTTCAGGTTAATGGAAAAACAACAATAGGACTGTGTTTGAACCACCAAAATTAATCGTCGTCCAGTTAAGTCTCTTTTGGAGTGCACAATCAAAGACTCAAATAAGAAAAGTTGCACCTATTGTTCATGAGACCACTCACAAAGATCTAATAGTAACAACGCGCGTTTGTTTAAATAACGCTGGAAAAAATTCATGTTTCCCAGGTTGTTTCGACGTTGGGTTCAAAATATACAATAGCATTAAAAGTGCTTAAAGTTGTGGACTCAAAAGCTGCAACTGATATTCCCTTTGAATAGTAATTCTGCAAATACAGAAAGGATTTAATATACTGCGGTAAAATAAGCGGCTTCCTCAACCCTCTTCTGCTGACCCATTAAAATAATTTTTGGAAGAGTGTCTTAGCTCGAATAAGGTAAAGCATATTGAGCAGCAAATTGAACAAATATGGCCAACAACATTAAATTTACTCCCAATAATCTATAAATTCCATTTGAAAATGATCGGTGAAAAAGTGTTTAATGTCATTTGTGGAAGTTGTGTTGCGACTCCAGCCCCAGGATCATTTTTATGGGTATGGACTCTCAAGACTTTATGCATGAATACTTAGTTTCGAGTGCATTATTCATGTCGCTTACAGACTACTAATAAAAAAGTGGAAGATTCCTGGAAATGGCAAGGAAATTGTTGAAACAAGGAAGAAAAATATTCAACCTAATGCAAAATCGGCCTACCTACCGACTTTACTAGAAGGGCATGCGGAGTTTTAATTCATCTGCGTATCGGACACATTCAATTTTCACACCAACACCTCCTCAAAAGATCAGTTCGCCCTCCATGCCTTCTTTACTGAGCCGATCTCACCGCAAATCATGTTCTGGACTCTTGTCAACATTTGGAAAGCTTAAGGGTCTCCTTTTTTGGATCCCCAGACCCATCAAAACTTTTAAAAACTCCCTCTTCCTTAAACATTTCCAATATATATAAATATTCTTTAAAATCCAGCGTTATAAGTTAGTCACTGAACGATAAATCATTAAATTAATTATTATTAAATCGCGAGTCGAAAGTCCCAGTAGCTAGTCACTCGTTATTTAATATTAAGTTTAGTATTATATATTAGACCTTATTATGATAAATAAAATGAATAAAATTCAATCTGAACTGAGAAAGCAAATCCGCAACCAGTACAAGTGCAAATAATTAGAATGTTTCGGTGCCAATTGGAATGATGTCCGAAGAAGGACTTAAAGTATTGTAAAAACCATAGGAATATCGTTATTATCGGCTGAATCACACTCGTAAAACTTCAAGCCATTTATACCATGGAGATAATAAAGTACCTCAAAAAAGTACATTAAAATTGATATCTCTTGGAAGTGAATGAGTTAACTGAGAGCCATATATCCGAAAGTTCTGATTCGGAATAACTTTTTTAACATAAATAATTAAAGAAATATTATTTCATTTTTTTGGATGTTATTAGCAAAGCGCCACCAGATTAACCATTTCTCCCACTGTGCGACGCTGCTTTGACTTTAGCTTTGGCCGTGTATCGTTATTTGAGCATAACATAAAAGTACTTGGCATTTATCCGACCGTTTCAGTTGCTCTCGGGAATTCAATGTGTGGACAGCAGCGCATTGATGACAATAATAATAATAATACTAACAGAGAAGAGAAGTCAAAATATTTTAAAAAAATAAGAGGAAGAAGAAAATACAAATCTCGCACAAAAAACGAAAAGAAAATCAACAAACAAAAAACACACAAAAATCAAACATTCAAAAAGTTGGACAAATAACAACAGAAAAGTTTTTCAAAAAAGTAAAAATTATTTTTATGAACTTGTGCGTATTCGGCGCGCTTTTCTTCTAGTTGAATATGTAGAAAATCAAAAAAAAAAAAAAAAAAAATTATTTAAAAAATTTCAAAATAAAAATATATTTAAAATTTACTTCCGCTGAAATAAATATTTTTTCGTTATTAAAATTATTAGATATAAATTAGAAAATACTCAATAGTATCTTCTATTGGAGTTTTGTTTATACAATTGGACAATTTTATTTGAAACAAAATAAAAGCAAGCACTAAAACAACAACAGCAACAATAATAACAAAAAAATAATGAAAACAAAAACAAGAGTCAGAATGAGAAGAATGAACATCTGAAATCATTGAAAATACTACAAAAAACACGCGGCAAATTTACAAAAAAAAAAAAATAAACCAAAATAAAAAAAAAAATAAATAAATAAAATGAAAAGAACATAGAAGCCCAACAACAAAAAAAAAAAAAAAAAAACACCCACACACTTAAGATACTCGTACTCGTTTACCGTTCCTTAGTTTAATGTGTTTATTGTCATCTTCTCATACATAGAACTTAAAAGCATAAAAGAGCAAAACAACAAAACATTTCCCGCTGATAAATAGCAGCTAATCTTCTTCACCTACCACACACAATTTTCACTATATTTTCCTTCTTTAAATTTTCTTTTATTTTATTTTGTTTTTTTAAATTTTATTTATTTATTTTTTTTTTTTTTTTCCTCTAACAAATGTTAAGCATTTGTTCCCTTTGTTGTTATTCTACTTTAAAAATCATTTTCATGTTTGCTTGTTTCATATTTTTATTTTGGAACATGAAAACACACACGTTTTTTGTATAAAATTTTCGCGCCAATTGACATTTGTCTACCTCACTCGCCTTTCTCCCTACCTTTCTCTTTGCCTGGTCTCTTTCTGTCTGCTTGCTTGTCTTGTCTTGTCTGTCCGTCTTTCTGACGTGTGTCTCTTGGCCAACAAATCAAAATCATAAAAAATGAAATACAATAAAATAAATAAAAAAAATTTCAAAAAAGAATAATAAAAAATACAAAAGAAAAATTTAAATAAAATAAAAGAAAATATTTTTTATTCAATTAAATTTATTTGACGAAAAAAAAAAGGAAAAATGCTGCAAAATTTGCAACAACTAAATTTTTTTAATGTACAATAAGTAAAAAGTGTGTTTAGTTAAAATTAGTTTTGTTTTAGGATTTCAAAGAGATTGTTTTAGGACTAATAGAGTCCAAGTTTTAAGTTCTCAGAACTAACTGAATTTGTTTTGTGTTAAAGTTTTTCAAATTCCGATTTTTGGTCAGAGATTTTTTTCTATTTAAATCTCCTGTTTATTTAAAAAAATGTAGCATAAATTATTCTGAAGATAAAGGCTAAAGAAATGACACCTAAATCAAATTAGTTTGTTGTCTGAAAGATTTAAATTCTTTGTATTAAAAGCTTAATTGCTCTGATTGTGAATAGTTAAAGGTCTCCTATCTGAGTTGAGTGTCAAAGGTTAGATGCAATTGATTAGATTTGACTGAAACTAACACATAAAATTTTATATAAATCTGAGGATACAAAAAATAATTACCACAAATTAAAAGGTCTCCTTTGTCTAATAAATCGATAATTGCAGTCTTAGCTTAGCTATTTTGTAGAGTCTCTGGTGCATGTAGACTGAAGTAAAATGCCTCTTTCTTTATTTGATATTTAAGTTTAGTTATGTTGTAGAATTTTCCTTTTACATTCTAAGGTAACAAAATGTTTATACAAATGTAGAACATTTATATTCTTAGTGTTCATATAAACAAATAATTCTTATTAAAGTTGTTATTAATGTTGCTATTGTGTGCTGATTGTATTCAAAAAGAGGTGTGTGTGATCTTTCGACAACGAAGTCAAGTATTTCTGGGAATTGGATTTTGTGGTTTGTTTTGATGAAACTTAAATACTTTTAGTTTTTAGGAAATTTTGTTTAAAACAATGAGAAAAGCTTAAAAACTAATAAATTTAAATAAAATATTGATCAATTGATCATTTCTGTATAAACTGTTTGTTCGTTCGTTCTTAACAAAATAAACCCATCATAAAAAGGTATGATATCTTTATTATTTACATTATATATTAATCATTTATTTATATTCTATTCTATTGATGCATTCAATTCAATTTATGTATCCACTTTACTTTTAATAGCAACAAAAGTACTTTGTTTTACATTCATATAAGAACATACTGTTTGCCTCATAAAGAATATTTAAACCCTTGATATCCTCATGTTCTTTACCATTTTTGCTAATTTAATCTTTTAAACATATTTCTAATAATAATATCAGGAATGAAATACCTTGCGTATACATTATATTGTATTTGTGACAATTGACTTGATTTTCTTTTTATATTTTTTTATATATTTTACATTATTTCCCAAACTTATTATCACCTTGCTATGATATTCGGAATTTATTGAATAGTCCATCGAGTCTTTTATCTATTAGAATTTAATACGAGCGGATTGGGAAATGAAGCAAATAATCATGATCAGTTTGACAAAAAGAATTTTGAAAGTCATGTCCGAACGTCTCTTTGATTTTTTTGATAAACAAGATCCTCAATTATTACACGTAAAATGTTATGATGAAACATTGCAAATTTCTATTATTTCTTTGCAGCCGCCATGATCTAACTGAATCTCTTTAGCATTTCATAAATTTTAATCCATAATCTCGATCAGGAGTGAATAAATTTAAGTACATCCAAGGATTTGTCATTTTTCCTATATATTTTCTTTTCATTTTAATCTTATTTTATATAAACTTACAATTTTTATTGCTTTAAATCAAAAAAACAGCCATAACAATGATAAAATTTACAATGCGTCGTATACGTAATTTTATGTGGTAAACACTAATCAAAATCGTTTTCAATTTGATATCGCAGCACAAGAAATCATAAAACTCTCCTCCTATGCAGAGTCATCATTATCTGTTGTTTTTATTGCCTCCATCTTCACCTTGCTTGTATGCTCAGTCAATCAAATTCACTCATGTAATCAAATGTCGTTGTGGGAATTGGGAAGAAACCAATCAAAGAACATATGTCGTATACATAATATCATTTATGTTTTGTCTTTAAACGGCAAAATAAACAAACCAAAGAAATCACATCCATTGAACCATTTAGGCAACCACAAAAACAATAAATGACTAAATGAATGACTGAATAACTGACTGAGTGACTCTCAGACAAACTGACTGACTAAATAAATGAAGTAATCAAAGTGTAAAGCTACCGACTTAAGGAAGTTTACCCCAATAAATGGGGCTATTTGTGTTTTGTAAATTTATTCGTGTGTTTATGTTTTTCCTGTTCACATATATACATACATAGACAGAGAGTGTGTGTGTTTATGTGTGTGTGTATGTCTGTGTTTGTGTTAGAAATGAAGAGTATGAGTGTGTGTATTTTGTATCCTTTTAGTGCGCATTAAATTTGATCAGATACGGTGAAATTATTCCATCAACAAGAAAAGCAAAGCCAACAAGCAAACAAGGAACAGCCAGTAGAAGCAGCAAGTGCGAGTCACTATGAAAACAACAAACAAATTCTATGCTAACTGACTGACTGACTGACTGACATACACTACAAGGACTTCCGCTAGCAATTTGCATTGCAACAACAGCAACAACTACAATGACAACATGGGCAATAACAACATACAGAGACACACAGAGATACACACACACAGAGACAACTAAAGAACATAATTCTTGCCAATTTCTGCGTGGTGTGCATGCATACGCAACCGGTTCTCGCTTCTCAGCTACTCGCAATCACTGTTGCCTATTTCAGAGCCTGCAACCAAACTCACAGATACTCACCCACACATGGGTATTTTCCTGTATAACTTCCCGCCAGCATCATTTCCTCTGCTTTAACTTCTTGTTCTCTTTATCCATCATCCGCAGCATCACCATCCTCATCCTCATCAGCATCATCATTTGATGTTGTTGCTTCGTTGTCAATGCTACTAAAACGCAACACACTACACAACATAAAAAAAAATAAATAAATAAAATCAACTTATTTTCTCGTAAGGTAAAAACGTTCGTCGTTACTTATATGTATGTTAAAACAAGGACAATATGCAACGTGTTGCCTACTGCGACTGTTGCACGCCGCTCCACAGCACGACACGACACGTATGTTCTATGAGGACCTACACCTCCTTCACTTAGTCTACCCAAGTTATCCAAGCTACGGCGCTATGCTTTCGCACTTTGCTTGCAAAACTTCTACCCATACTAAATCTCCCACACTGCCAATCTCATGCTCATATTCCCTTTAAGAGGCTACTAGACGTACAATAATATTGAACAAATATATTTCATATAAATATTGAGATTATTGTTGTACGTCCAATCTTATTGGATAATATTTATCCCGGAAACGAAACGAAAAAACGTGGAAGTGGGCGAAAGGCCTCTTATATCTTTACGACAAAAAAAGATTTTCGTGACAGCTCAAATATCATACTGTCTACCAGATTTGAACAATATCTATCATGCGGAAATCTATTTAGATTTGTAAAAACTTGAGAGAAACCTTTAGGAGAAAATAGATACTAAGCCATCCTGGAATTGTATTGTTCTTTACTCTCCTTATCAAGATATCCTTTTAGGATGGTCCAGCTACCAACCAAATCATACATCTCAGTTTTCCAGACAGTTTAGTTAAAACAGAATTTGGAATCTGATCGGAGTCCTAACAGGCCACTGCATATTCCTCTTAAGACTTTTGCCATAGCTGCAGAAATAAAGAGGAGACAGAAATCTATCTTCACCTACTAGTGATTTCAACTCCTGAATAGAATTTGATGAGTTATTGAACAGTATTATCTATTATGAGTATTTTGCAATAAATATCCAAAAGTTTTTGATTTTCCACAAAATAATACTCAAACTCACCTAAAAATTAACACAAACTCGACTACTGAGTGAATAATATATTGTTATACATACGTCTACTAGCCACTTAACACCGACTCAAATTCTCTGACTCGCACTCATTGACACTCACTGACACTCACACTTCCTTCCACTACTTCCATTGTCAACGAATGAACGAGTACGAACGCATGAAGCTTTGGACGTGTGTCGCCAGTGGCGCTTATTGTTTGCTTGCTTGTTTATTTGTTGTTGTTGTTACTCCTCATCCATCGTTCTTTTTGTTATTATTTGTTACTCGGTGTTGTTATTGTTTTTGTTGCTC
Source organism: Amiota minor (assembly GCA_037043295.1). NCBI lineage: Eukaryota > Metazoa > Arthropoda > Insecta > Diptera > Drosophilidae > Amiota > Amiota minor. The sequence continues at coordinate 122,844 of JBAMAW010001695.1, forward strand.
GTTTAAATGAAGAGCAAAACAAAGCAAAAGGCAAAGTAAAGTATCTAGTACTTGGCCCAAGTAGGCAGGCAGCCATGAGGCAGACGTGCAGTTAGGCAGGTAGTTAGGTAGCTTTTCACAACATTGTCAATCTGTTATCCTGTCAGTTTTTGTCTTTATTTTCCAGCGTGTGTGTGTGTGTGTGGATAAATTTGTGTATGTGTATGTGTAATACACCTTAGTATGCATATTTTTTGTTTTGAGAGTAAAATTCACTTGGAGGCAATCAAGAAGGCAATTACTTGAACTCAATGGTGACACAAAATTTATGCGAATAAATTTGTTGTTAGTGCTGCTTTCTTATATGGTAGTCCTTTTAACGTCTCCATCTTTATCTAAACATATTAACATCTTCTTCTTTTCTCCTTTTTTGTTATTACAGTTCACTTTTACTCTTTTGATTGTGGTTGAGGTTTCTCTCTATGTTACTGTTATTGTTATTGTTATAGTTATTATTTGTGTGTTTGATTGAAAGGAAGTTAACTTTTAGGTACTACAATATAAAAAAAAACTGTCAGAAGGTAACTCCCCTATGTAATGTATATGCATGTATTTAGCGAGGTTTAGCAAAAATAAATTTTTTTACCTTTTTCAATCTGCACAAAATACAAGCAAATCACATTTGGTTAGCAATGAGTTGGAAAAACAGATTCACTCACTCAATTTATATTGAAATATGTATATGTACAAACATCAGCATACTAAATTTTATCCTCCCAATATGCCTTAGGTGTACTACAGTGTTCACATCATACAATACTCGTACATCCACCACAGAATCAGATTAGAATGCTTGTTGCTATATTCATTCAAATTCATTCAATCTATTACTATTTTCCCTTTTTATTTGCATTTTCATTTATACATGTATTTATTTAGTATTTCTAAAGTATCTTTTTCCAATGTGTTTTTCCTATTTTTCCTCTGTTATCAACAAGCAAACATTTGCAACTTAATCAATAGCAACATTTCTAACTTTTATGTCCTGTTTTTTCTATAATAGAAATACAATTCTTTATTTGTTAGAAATTCATATCCAAAAGCAAAAGCAACAACACATTAAATACAACAACAATGACAACTAAATATAATAGCATAGAATAACTCAGCAAAATAACAAAAGTAAAGTGGCTTTTTTTCTTTTTTTTTTTTTTTTTTGAGTTAGTGGCCTAAATATCATAAATTTTACTTTTAAATATGAGTAGTGTCCTTTTTTCTAAGGAAAACATCTTGTTAACAGTTATAATAATATTGTAATATTGTAGGTAAATAATGCTGTTAAATGGACAATAGAATGAAGTGAACAAATTGGTTTAGAGGAGGCTTAAATTGAATGGAATTTTTCTTAAAAATAAAAATTCTTTTGTAAAATATTTTATCAAGAAATTCAAGAATAAAAGATTCTCTAAGTTGTTTGGATCTAATTTAATTTTGACGCTTTATATTCCTTCATCAGGTAATAGCTTTAGTAATTTGTATCTAACATTTAAATGGACTTTAATTCAATTTTAAATCCTTAGTCATTCAAATTATTCAAATATTAATTGATTGGGCCAATTGTAAGAAACTAAGCTAACTTTTTGAAGAAAACTTTAACTCTTTTGGCATAAGACAAACAACAATGAATCTCATCCATTAAATTGCACAAAATGACTCGTAAGAGATGTTCAGATTAATTGCTACCAAATGCACATTATAATTTTTTCTTTCTTCGCTTGGTATCACATGATCATTGCTTTAGTTAAACTTCACTTAGTGTATTTATTTATTTATTATTAAAGATGTTTGTAGGATATTTTTGTATGAGAATTTTATATAAAACAACATTCCAGATTTCAGCTTTCGAACTCTTAAAGTTTCTGAGAAATACAGGGTGCGCTTTCTTTTATGTCGATATCTAAACATTGAATAAGTTTGACATTTCTAAACCGATTGACTTGAGTAGACATATCTTTGTTCAATCAACAACAATCAATTTAGTACAGTATTAATCAAGAATAGCTCCACACAGAAACAGCACTCCGAAATAGTGAAAATAATCGTTCAGTTGTGTTAATTCTACGTGCATATCGTCAAAAAGATCGTGGCCATCAGGTACCGGCTGACAACACTATTCGTCGAATTTTGTTGAGCACGTGGTAATGGGAGATCGTCGACATGCCGTTCTTCAACAACCAAGACGTTCCAATGAACTGGTTGAAACAATCAGAGAGAGCTATGACCAGAACCCAGAAGTGTCATATCGTCAACACACTTAGCATTTTGGTGCATTTTGAAGGATGATTTGCATTTGTTTCTGTATAAAGTGCAATTAACTCAAATAATATTTCCCACGGTCAAACATTCGCTCGAATGGTTGACACTGAACCAGATTATTGAAAACAAATTTTAATGACTGACGAGACACATTTCACACTCTCTTGCGGCGTTAACAAGCACAATTGCTGCATTTGAGGAACGGAAAATTTACACGAGATCCATGAAACACCATTGCATGACCAAAAAGTGACTGTTTGGGCCGGCGTTTGCGTAATTATTGGTCCATATTTTTGTTCATAGAAAACGAAACAGTCGATGGAAATCGATTACAAATGCGTGAAAAATTGTTAATTGTCACTGGTTTCAACAGACCTCTAGATTTGAACCCTTCGGACTTCTTTTTGTGGGATTATTTGAAAAGCAAAGTGTACTCCAGCAAACCTCCAAACTATTATCGAGCTCAAGGCAAGCACTCGTGTCGAAATCATAGCTATTGCACTCGAGGTACTCGAAGGCAATTCTAAGTTTTAAAAACCATTAACAATAATTGTGATTTGCGGTGTTATTAGTACCGCTTGTATTTAAAAGCTAGTGGCTACTGTTTTAATTGCATTTAGTTTAAGCGCAAATAGGGTGATAAATTTAACTTGTAAAAGCAACAAGACAGAGCGCATTAACCTGCGAACAGATCAAAGTCAACTTGACACATAACTTGTGAATCAGTTGACTGTCATTTAGGGCGGTTGCAAGTCACATCTAACTGATAAAACAATGCATTATTAACAAAAAATGTACAGCAAGCATAGCATATTGATTCTCCTGTTTATGCCAATCAATAAAAAAAAAAATATTATTAAACTCTACTTCATGTCTCTCTTCCTTAAAACATCTCCACACACATATTCTTTGTCCTTTTACTTATACAGTCACAGAGTAGAAGAAAAATTATACATATAACACAGCATAAGAATCAATAGCACGAAAAAAACGTTGTCACAAAGTTTGGTCTTCCTTAAAAAAAAAAATCGTCTATGTATTGCATACTTTCCACTCTTTCTACATTACTTGAGTTGACTAATTAGTTAGTTCAGATATCCTGCTTACCATAAACATTTTAAAGTATTAAGTATGAAAAATCAGAGATAAACTTGACCAGATAAAATTGTTCCATTAATTAATTAATAATAATGTCGACTTTTCTCTTCAAAACAATAAGTTTGTCACTTAAGATTATCACATAAGTATAACAACAAATATATGAAATCAATCATGCTTTTATGATGTTCTTATAATAGATACAAGATAATCCAAATGAAATACTTCTTTTTAAAAAACTGTCAACACAAAGTTTTCAAGTTTACAAATTTGAATTTAGAAAATCCTATTAGCGTAAATTTTCGGCATGAAAATCATTAAAACTTATTCACGTTGATTTCCTCTAAATAAACATTACTTCCACCTAATTTATAACCAAAAGTTATTTAGGAAAAACGCATTCGGATTACTCAGATAAATAAATCAATTAACAATAATTGTTTGTGATATGTAAACATAAAAAAATCGGTACAAAGCACGTTCAATAATTATTTATTATGTAAATCAAACAATAAATTTTGCATTTTATTTGCTAAGAGGTTATTTGATAAATAAACAAATCCATAAATAGAAAAACCTCAACAAGCAAACAAAAAAAAAAAGAAAATAAACAAAAAATAATATTAGAGAAACAAAGAGTGAAAAAATAAATACTATTTAACTTGACAAATTTATGTGAAGCATTTCAAAACAAATCAAAATGAATTCATTTCATTTTAGAGGCAAAAAAAAAAACTATAAATATTTAGCTATACAAACAACAAATACAATTAAGAAATTTACACATAAATTCTGATGTTTTTTTTTTTTTTTTGTTTGCAAAATAGATATTTTTTTTATATTAGAACACCCGAAAATTTGTCCAGAAAAAATCATTATTTTGAAAAAGTTTTAGAATAAACTAAATCAGTTTAGAACTATTTAAATTTTATATACAAAGATGAGCGTTTCTTAAAATGTATTTCGTTGATCTTATGGACTATTACATAACTTTAATCCAATTGAAAATGTTAAGAGTATACTGGCTACAGTTACAGATGAAAAGTTTACCATTTTAAAATGAAAATGGAATAATTTGAAACGAAATATCCTCAAAAGTTGGTTTTCATTCCCTTATTCCCTTTATTTGCCACTGATTTTATATAACGAATTGAACTATATTGCATATAACATAATGATCTTCAAGACTTATAAACGTAGAGTAACAGAATAATAGCCAATGCTTCTGCCTTTCTGTTATGTTACTCGAAGCTCTTGTATGTCTCAATATTAAATTTAGATTCAACAAATAACTTATTATATCTAAGAATTCATTTACATAAAATAAAGTATAACATTGCGCAAAGAAAATAAAACAAAAAACATTTCAAGCTCGAATAGATATTTAAAACTTAAATAGGCCAAAATGAATCCATTGAGGTTTAATCTAAGTATGAAGTTCAGTTATTTTTATTGCAATAAAAAGCTGAATCAGAGTATTTCACCAAAAACTAAAAGTATTCCTTTAATCCAAAGATTTGAATTAATAATAGGAACCTTTTTTCGCTGTAAATTTTGTTCTTTCTCTTATCTTTTATTGAAAATAATATTGATTTGGCGAGAATGAAAAGTAAAATTTTTTTCGTGTCGTATAATTTTGATAAGTTGCATCTAAGTATAGTAAGAATACTTTAGATGGATTTTCTCTAAATCATTAGCAAATCATGAATTATGAAGATAGCTTCAGCATGTTTAGGGTTCCAGATCCAAAAGGTACGAATCGGAACCCTATTATTAAGGCTACGCGGTCCGTCTCTTCGAGCGTCCTCGGGCTATATCTCATGAACTGTGATAGGTAGAAATTTGAAATTTTCACACTCAATTATTCCAAGTACTCAATTTGGCTTCAGACCTCACATGAGCTGCATAGACTTGACCAAATTTAAGCAGTATCTCAAGAAGGATAAGAAAAACATGAAGACATATATACAGTGATTGTCATCATATGGCATAATGGATTAGTGCACAAACTAATCACTACAAACACACTCGTTCACATAGTTAAAATTATGCATAGCTTTCTCACCAACTGAAAATTCTTTATTGACGTACAAGGTGTTCAGTCGAGTGTCAACAGTATCAGTGCCGGAGTACATCAAGGTTCGGTCGTGAGACCCATTTTGTATAAAATACTTTTATATATCCTTCTAGACAACTGCATCACATTCTTTTTTGTTGATGATAGAGTCCTTTATTGCTTATACACAACTTCTCTGAAACACAAAATACACTTCAACTCTGTCTTTTCTACTTCAGTTCTAAGTCTATTACAAAACGTGGAAAATTAAGCTGAACGCTGAAGAAAGAACAATTTCTTACCAAATGCTTATTTGAGAATTAATAGCAAGGACATACCCTGGAACAACAAGAAGATACATACGGTTCCACATAGACAGCAAACTAATATTCAAAATTCACATTGCCAAAACGCTTAACAAAATCAGTACTATTCGTATACTCTCATTTGATTAATCGGAAGTCACAGTTGTCAGTGTATAACAAATTGTTCATTTTCAAATCAATATTTATCCAAATCTTGTTATATGGATCTAAAGTTTGGGGTGACAATGCTCACAGACATCAATCACTGAATAGTCACAATGCACTTATATAACACACAATTTGTTAATAAGGTTACCTATTTGTCATGTGTACTAACATTTAGGCACGTCTCACTAAGTACCAACCCTAGTTGCAAGTTAGTTATAGTTTAGGGTTATGGGTTCTAGCTGTAGGTCTTATGACTTACTTAACAATTATGATTTTGTTTTCCTTATTTTTCTTACGTCATGATACATTATTTTATATACTTACAATTACTATTAAAAATAAAAATATATTTCCAAAGCAGGATTCGAACCCTATGCCACCTACCGTCTAACCCATAGAAAAAAAATCTGACGATTCTATTTTTAGAATCATTTTTTGAAATAAAAGAGCTACGCTCTAAAAAATAACCTAAAATCACCTTTAACACAATATACTATTTACATGGACTGGTCATTTCTGATCTTCATATAGAAGTGTAGTTCTGTCATATAAAATATAAATAGCAATTTAATGACTTCTGTAACAAATCATCTGCTTTTATTAAGTAATACAAACAAAACTGTTTTTAATTAGATTGATCGTATAAAGAAAAAAAAATATCTAAAGACAATTTTTGCATTACAAATGAAACGTTTTTCAAATGAAAACATCATATAACTGACACATACTAAATTACTGCACTTGATTTATGGCCCAACTTTTATATTATTGTAGTTCATATTTTTACTTATGTTAAACATATTGTTTTAAATCGGAATAATACAATTATAATAATATTGAAAACTATGTACATTTTTTCTTGAATAAGCTCGCTTCATTTCCAGATTCTCTATAATATAAGTCAATTATTACTTGACACTTTATTTTTGCACAATAACTTCATATATTTAAAAAAAAAACAGACACTTTTTGGATTTCACTTTTCTCATTTGGATCCTTTCCAAACATGCAATGAATTTTTAAAATGCAAATCTCCCAGACTAGTTTCAGCTAATATTTCACTTATCTTTTTCTCAATTACTGGTATGATTTCTTTAACTTCTTATTCTCATATGGATGGTTAATCTTTATTTCAATTGGTTTTAGGTAAAATTCTTAATACAATAATATTGTATTTTCTTAATGTTTTGCAAGTTATGACACTTTTGATGGAACCGAAAATGATATTTTTCTCTTTTATATTCATTTTTTGTATATTTTCACATGCAACGGAAACTTATCAAAAGGCAAACACACAGACAGACAAACAGAAAAAAAGGAAAATGTCTGAAAGATAAAAATTATACATACGCATTTAATTTCGCTTTCATTGCTTTATGCTTTGGTTTCATATTATTACAAGATTCTTTAGTAAAGTAAAGCGGCATAAGCATCTGTTATAATATCCAAAAGCCATTCTATTTTACATCATTATTATAATTTTTTTTTTTGTGTTTTGTTTAATCATGCAATTATTAATATTATACAAACTATTATGTGCTTATGTATGAATGAATATGCTAATCCCTCCACCAACCCATCACCATCATCACCAGCAGTCATTTTAAACATTTAAGTTGACATATTTCGCTTTGAATTACAAACAGCAAAACAAAACAAAAAAATATTATAGTAAAGTGTAAATGATACCAGCAAATTAGCTGCGGGCAACAAACAAACGAAAATAAGCGTTGGCAAATAGTAGCAACAAAAAAACAAAAAAGTATACGCAGTGCAGTGTAGAGAAACGAAAGGAGAATCATTCAGTCAGAGTCACTCATGAAAAGAAGACAACTGGCGAATGAATGCGAAACCACATTATTACACATAAACATACATAAATTCATTCATATTGCATTCTAAGAAGGAAGAGTAGGTAAATGGATAAGCTTAGGAGCAGTGGTTCCCAAGCTTATGTGGATAAATTCTTCTTTGTTAAGTTCCCACGGTTAGTTGGACCTTTGAATTTTGTATGGAGGCTTCTTTTTCTATTAGTCGGCAATATCTACTTTTAACCGATCAGTTGAGTATTACAATCAAACTAATCAGTTCTATAAATTACAAGGTAGAGAAAGGACAAAGGGACCTGGCTAAATCCAGGTCTACGAATAACGACTACAAAATGGGAAACAAGAACAACAAACAATGAAGACTAAATGTTGATAAACTAATTAACTGATTTGCAACCAAAGCCAAAAAAAGATCTTTATGGGATTCACAGTTCTATGTATTTCACTCTTGAATGTAATAATACCCTTTCACAATGGTAAACAATATTATTGTTCAGAAAATGGGGATCATTGCTAGTCCAAAAGTTTAAGAACCACTGCTTTAGAGACTAACATAAAATCTAAAGATACATATTTATTCACACGAACGCATGTATTTGAATTTGGCATTCACTGTCAAATCGCGATGACAACTGCACCGACTGCTGTTGCGTCTTTTATGAGATTTTGAATGGGGTGGGATGAATGACTGTGGATGGTGGCATGAATGTGGTTTGTTTCGGCATTGTTTTATATTCTTTTGTGCCGTCGTCGTCATCATCATCAAAAGTGAATGCACTTTTATGAAATATTTTTGCGCTTTTTAGTTTTGTCTTTCTGTCGTTTCTCTTTTTTTTTTATGATTATAGTACAACGTGCCCACAATTCACACACATTTAAGTACTAACTATGAATGATGAGGACTACATAGTAATTGAGAGGAAAAACAAAAGTAATCGTGCATATTTTTTTTTTTATTTTTATTTATTTATTTGTAATTTGTTCAATTATTATAAATTTCATGAACAATGGCTTTTTAATAGGTTTCGTTCTGTTATTTCGTTTTTTGTTTTATTGTTGGTGCTTTGGGCAAATTAATTTTGTTGTCATTTCATTTCGATTAAATATTTTCACGCGCCATAATCTAATTGTTTTATTCACATAATAAGAAATTGAGCTGCTTATTGATCTGGCAGCAGGTTTATATTGTACAAAAAAAAAAACAACGAACTTGTCGGGGGGGTGTAAGTTAAGACTGCTTTGAAACTGAGGTAGAGATTAATAAGCGATGAATCTTTTGTTTTGAAGTGCTATACAATATAAAAGAAGCATTGAAATTGATATAAGGAAAGCGTGAATACAATAAGAAATCAGTAAGGATAAACCACCAATGAAACTTCTATAAAGTAAAAGGTGAACGCAAAACAGCATGGAAATGAAACTGTGGTCATGGGAACTTTGAAACTTGTGAATAGGAGGTAAATACTAAGAAAATAGGGGAGGGATATACTAAAGGGGTTTGTCTTGCTTTCTCCAAGCAACCACTAGATAATACAAACATTTAGAGCCCAATACATTTTGTTGCACCCGAGGGTTTATAATCCGTTGTGCCTTGAGACAAGGGTTGACCCCAGAAACTACTATAGAATAATTGTGTAGGTGAAAACTTAATCAGGAATCTTGTAAAGAAAGAAATAATAGTGAAAGGGATAAACATTAGGAATAGGGTAAAGAATACTAAAGAAGAAGTGAGACTAGTTTGAAAAAAATGTGAATATTAAGTAGTGGGGAAGGATCAGCAATATAACTATGGGAAATCAATGATGAAAACTACCATAAACTTCCATAAAGAAATGTATAAAAGAGGTACAAAATATAGAAGAAGAAGCTATAAAACTAAAGTATCTTGAATGTTATTGAAAAGAAGAGTAATGCATATAAAAACTGGAGTAACTTTCAAGTGATATATATTCTATAATAACTATGTATTACAGATGCTAGATCTGTTGCTCTTCGGTCAAAGAGTGCCTCCAAATCATGAGAAGGCCTTGTAAATCAAATTTCAAAGAAAGCTAACAAATGTACTTTGTTGAAAGAATGTGAACCTTGAGCCCACTGTACGTCCAATGAGAAGAGAACCCCAAAGTGTTGATTTAACAAGCCTCACCGCAAAATAAAAACAAACAAATGCATAGTTATTCTTTCAAAAGAATCCCTTTAAATATTCTTTGATCCATCTTCAGTATAAATATCATACATTTCTGAGTTAACTTCTGCAAGCGAAGGTTTTAATATTGTGACTATTGCAAATAATTAAAGACTCACAGAAGAAGAATTCCTAGATAGAACAGCTTAATACTTATGCTAAATGAAGCTACTATGAGCTACTATGGAAAATAAATAAATAGTTGACTGGCTCGTTGACTCAGAGGTTAGTGCCGCCCAAGGCAAGTCTGGTCCTGCACTTTTCTAATTTCCTACTTTCTTCTTATCTTCCCATTGAGCTTAAAGACCTTTGTCGCTATTGCTCATATTAAATACTACGTTATAATTTGTTATTATAATCCTAGATCTAATAAATAAATAAATAAGTAAATGCATAGTAATAGAGAAGCTTTGAAGTAGCTGCGGAAATACTGAAACTGCTGAAAAAACACGCAAAAGTCTATGACTTACCTATATGACATATATTGTATATCAGTCAAAAGAGATCTTCTTAATCCAAATCACTTAAAAGTCATGTGGATGCAATGTGCAATAGTAATTTGTGACTAGTTTATAGTTTAAGAAGCGTGACTTAGTTGATATTATGGAAATTAAAATTTTCATTGAAAAATATTCTCAAACCAAGAAGTTAAAGTATTTGTGTTGAACAAATAAATTGAACTTTCTAGTCGAAACGAGTCTGAGTCAATCCAAAAGAACCTCATGATTATATGATGATATTTGCTATCTTCAGTGTCTAATTGAAATATTATTCTTTAATGGGACATATACGAGTATATGTACTTTTATATAGATACATAAGTACATACTTTATGTGCGGATGTCTGTGTAGGGTGTGAATTTGACAAAAGAGTTCTCAAGGCACACATATACTCAGATGTATGTATGTTTGTTTATTCTAACAATTGTATCTAGATACTTTTCACATGTATGAAGAACTGTGCGCTTAACTGGCATTGAATTTTTAATTGAAACAAATCATTATTTTTTCAGTATATTTTTTTTAATTTAAACTCGAGAAAAACAAAAGCAACAAAAACCATTTGTGTTTTGTAAGAAGATAACAATAGACAACAACTGAAATGTACAATATATTCTATATACTCGTGTGTACAATATTTATGTGTGTCCATTGTATCTTTTACTACTTTCAACTTTATAAATAAAAAATAATAATGAATAAAAATATTATAAATAGAAACACTTTGAATCGTCGTTGGTTGCTTCGCATAGAGTGAGAGCTACTGTCTGTCTGTCTGCACCCCTATGAATCGATTTAATGGTTTATTACAATGGCACCACAAACCAAACTATCCACTCATTTGTAATTAATATGGAAATACATCCAACAAACATGTCTAACTGAATACCAAATACAACACATAAAGCTAAAGTATTCATTTGATCTTGCAAAAAACCATCGTTAATAATTTTCCAAGTGATTATTTATATTTCTCTCCATTTGCAATTGTTGCAAGTTTATTTAATATTCTATAGTATTACAGAGGTAAACCTACATATGTAAATACGTCAACAAAGTATACATCATGATTAATTTATAATGACTGATTAATTTACTCGTAATGATTACTTTCAAGATTTACTTTCAAGAATTTAAATTGTTCATTAACTACTAAACAAGCTGCAACTATGAAATTGATCTTCAATATTTTAAAGAAACATGACAATTTAATAGCCAATTATTTGTTTAAAGGTGTTTATAAGTCCATTACTGGATTGAGAGGTGGCGATCAATTATAAAAATAACAAATAGTCTTCGAAACATTTTCTGACTCGAATTTTGCTCAACAATTCTATGCTCGTCATTGATTCTCTTGATTTTCACATTTTAATTTTAAATATCAGATTAAATAATATAAGAAATTTAATTTCTATAGATACACATCATTTCTTAATCTTGTAAAAATAAAGGAAGTTCTATCAATCCAAAAACGAAGTGATCCAATAAGTTTGTATCAGGGATTCTATTTCAATGTGAATGCAGCCTTAAACCATTACCAAATACTTCATCATGACGAAGTACACCAACGAATAAAGTTTAAAATTAATTAAAATTGACTACCAAAATTCTAAGTCGATGTCTGCAACTTTACGTGCGTTAATGCCAATTTTTGAAGGTAATAATCGTCCCAGTAGACAAGCAATTCATAGTCTAGTGAACAAACTCGAGTCTACATATTCGCTGTTGGTTGTTCCCGTGCCAGTGAGACTACGAGTTGGTCGATGTTTCGAGAATATTTTTGCCGTGCAAGCGTCCATTGCAAATGAACCAAATCAGTCGATTTCATGGCGTTCTCAAGAATTGGGCATCTCTCAGTCCATACTATGGCGTATTTTGCAAAAGAATCCTTATAAGATCAAGTTAACTCAAGAATAATATTGCACAGTCCCCATAGTATTTATCAAGCATTTACTTGATTTCTGTGATACACAAAAATGATGAAATACCAAATTCACATTCTTCCATTTTTTGAATACAAAAAAAGATTATTTATTGTTGTTGTTGACAATAAAAATGAAACAATGTAGTCAGTACTACAATATTATTGACACTTCAATAGAAGATAAGTGGTGAACTAAACTTCAAAAAAAATGATCGATGCTACGAGCGCCATCCCAAGGACTTTCTAGAGACTTATTGATCAACTGTCATTCAAATTCAAATATGTAAAGCGTTTCTCTCCATACAAAAAAAAAAATGTATTTTTATTCTATTTATCATACATCAAAATTTTCAGACCTTTATACTAAAAGAAATTGAAAGATTTACCCAAAAACATTTAGTAAAATACTTACCCCAATAATCTCATCATATGCTTACTGAAGTCTTTGAGGTAAACCCACCAACTTAAGATTTGTTTACCCTTAGACATTCCATTCTCTAATTTTAAGATCAAATACAAATTTTCCTTATTTTGACAAATTCAATTCTATCAGCAAATCTATTTAAATTCTGTAAACTTCATGTACACATGCAATAGTTATTACTTAAGTAATTTAAATGAGTTTTAAATGAAATTTACTCTTCTTCCCTTCTCTAAAGCTTTAAATCTGAATTTGACATTTAAAATTTTTACCTTATAAATTTATACTTAGCAATTTTTAAAACATCTTCCGTTATATCAAAAAAGCTATAAAACTTGCATGCTACACAGTTTTACACTTCGTTGTTTCTTGTCATGAATGTCATGGATGCACAATAAATCAATTTCTATATTTAAGTAAAAAATAAAATAAAATTTGTATTCTAAAATTAACAATAAAAAATTAAATTTCCATTGCTGACAGACAGATAATCTTCACTTAGATTGTTCAAAAGGATTGTTAAAATTGTTAAAAGATGAGCTAAAGTTTTTTGCAAGATAAAGAAGACTTTGGAAAATCACTTCTCAAGAAAAATTACCATTAGTACTTTTTATTTGAGACAAGGCCTTCAGTTGAGCTGTCAAATTGGAATATCAATAACAAAATGTTTTTATATCGAGGTTTTGTTTAGGAAACTCAATTTCTAAATATTAAAGAACTTTATAGTACTAGATGATATTCTTTCAATTCGTTTTAAAGAATTGATATGAAACATAAAGTTACCATATAAAATAATACTTCATATTATTGGGGATAGAAAGGTATACAATTTCCATGATAACTAAAATAGTATTTACAGAGATAATTCTCTCTTTTGTTTATAATTATTTATAAAATAAATTTCACGCTTGATTTGAAAGATTTGTTTGTACAACTTACATTGAGTAGTAGAATTGTGTTTGGTGCATTTTTAATGTGAAGTAGAATAAGGAAAAGTTTAAGTTTTTTTTCCTTTACTTACTCGTAAGAAACTTTCATTCAATTTCTTAAGATTATTGTCTTTCATTCATCTAGAAAGAAAGAAAGAGAGGGAGATAGATAGAGAAAAATGCTGAGGAAACAAAGTTTTATTCGTTTTCTTCTTTATAAAACTATAATACAAGAAGTAAAAGTTGTTCTTACTAGGATTTTCTATATAGAAAATTATGCTAGTCAAGTCGAGTACAATGAATGCGTATTAAATAAAAACTATTGTTTCTTATTGTGTTTTGGATGTGGAAATAACTTTTTGCTTTAGTTAGTTAAGTTTTTCTTTAGTTCATTTCCTTTAATGTAAGACCACAAAAGCTCTGTTCTCTGTTCTTAATCGTCTATAATGTAATTGAATTCCAATTTCCTTATTCGGAAATATAGGGTTTTGTGTTGTGTTGTGTATCGTTTACTTGTAATAAATTAAATAGAATCGCTTGATTTAGTTGTGCCTTGGCTTAGTACACTACTCAGTTGTAGTTACCAAGGCTTGGGGTAAAATACACGTATGTATGTATATGGATAGTTGAGTGGGTGGGTGCGTGGTTGAACAAACTTACGATGAATGGGACGTGTAGATTGTTTGTGCTGCTTAACCATTTGCAACAGAAAACGTGACATTGAGTTTCATTTCTCACTCACTCATGGCTAAAGTCAAGTTAACTCATTTTAACTCTACACAATACTACTATTGTATCTCGGTCACTCTGATGATGGTCTTTCTCTTTATGTTGTACTTATTAGACTTGTTATGGTGCGTGTGCTCTTGACATAAGCAATTAATTAAATTTTCTGCAAAACAAACTTTAATGCACTCAGATACTTTCTAATATTACTGTTTTTTTTTTCTCTTTTTTCTTTGTGTTTTTGTTTTTAGTTCCTTTGTGCAAAATGCACAAAAACGAACCGTCCCCGACGCAAGACGAGGATGATGAAGCTAAACGAACAACAACAGGAACAATAGCAACTGATGCAGCTGGAGCAACAACAGAAGCCACAACAGTGGGCAGCATAAACACCACCAATTCAAGTGTTGCGAATGAATCCCGCCAGTTAAATTCAAATATTAAATGCGATGCGAAACGACCGAGTACTGGCAGCAGTACAAATGTCCATAGTCTCAAGGCTACCAATATCAATGCCAACAGTGATGAAGATGTTGATGGTGGTGGTGGCGGTGGTGGTCGTGGTGGCGGTAGAGGCAGCATTTCAATCGATGATCGAAATGAAGAGACCGACATTATTGGCGATCTTGTTGGTCACTTTGGAAAATGGCAGTTCCTTATGACAGTATTATTGTCATTATTCCAAGTACCAAATACCTTTCACATATCCTCCTCCGTCTATCAGGCGGCTAATAAGAATTATTGGTGTCAGCGTCCAGCACATCTACAACATATACCCGTCGATGTCTGGCGAAATGTGAGTCGCTCCTATGACAATTGCTATCAAGAGGCAAACATCGATTGGAGTACAATCAGCAATACAACAGCATTAACCAATAATCTACAAATTCAGGTATATTTTAATACATACAACAAGCAGAATTGATTAAGCCAAGTCTATCCACTTGATCACACTAGTTTAAGCATGCTATACTCTAAGTTTTCCAAGCTGTTGGTAAATATCGAAATCAAAATTCTCCGATATTTGGAAGTATTAGTTCCCGTCAAAAATTTACTTTAAAGCTCATAGTAGTTTACTAAAATCTTTTAACTACAAACAATGTCTGTCCTTCCTTGCTTAAGGCATGATAGGCTTTCTGAATTCTAAGGCATTTCGAATCCTAGATCTCATCTAATTGGAAAGTATTACTACAATATTAAAATAGTTTCCTTTCAAATCATTCAAATTTCAAAAAATTGCGCGTGTGCCATCGTACACGTGATAGAAGTGAAACTTCTTAAAAACAGACAGAAAGTGATCATCTCAAAGTCTGTCAGTCCGTCTGTTCGTCTGTTTATTGCTTTTGGTTTCTTTGGCGAAATACATATTCTGTGAAAATTTGAAGTATCTACCTAGTGCGGTTCATGAGATACAGACTCAAGAAAAACGTGACGATTTATATTTTCTCACTCAAATTTTTAGTATAAATTTTTGCCCAACGCCGCTAAAGTTTCACTTCAATAACAACTTAATATGCATATAATTATAATTGGATTGTGAAAAGTATTTAAGCTTCGGTTAACCGAAGTTATTGTTCTGACCTGTTTTTGTTATAAATTCTATATAATCTCCTTTTTAACACTCGCATATAGCAACTGCTCATACAACGTTCTCAATATGCTCAAACAAATGACAGTAGATATGCTGGTCAAATGATTGCATGTGTTGCCTGGGATTATGAGACAAATGACAATGTGGGCAACACATGGACATCCCAATGGAATTTGGTTTGTGAGAAAGAGTATCTGAAAAATGTCGCTGAAATGTTTTTTCTACTTGGCGTTGCAACAGGTGGCATTATTTCAGGCTACCTTTCGGATAAATTTGGTCGAAAAACAATGCTCTTCATATCAGCGCTTTTGCAAACAATTTTTGGTAAGTTTACAGATTACAGAAAATAGAGAACGAGAGACAGAGAGAGAGAGAGAGAGAGGAGAAAGAAGAAACCATATACAATTTTTGAAAAGCCTTTTGACCTTATGCTTTTGCAATGGCGCAATATTGTTACACGGAAATGGTTAACATTGACTATGAACTTGACTGTGGCAGTGACTATGTTAGAAGGACAACAACTGATGATGATGATGATGGTGGTGATGGCATCTGTCTGTGTCGGTTGTCTCGTACTCTCATCCTCCTCCTCACTTAGCAATCACCTTTGTGGCAGTTGCATTTGTGTCACATAAATTGCACTTGATTCAATTGTCGAGCGCTTGAAAGGACACGACTTTGAGGACGAAGATGAGCTATAAACAATGAGTAGTGGTAATAATGGGTGATGAGTGATGGTGATATTTAGTGAGGAACAAGACTTTATGACGTCGAACTAAAAATCAATGTTTATTTCAAATTTATTATTATTTTCTCTTATTTGTGGCCATCGTTATCACTTCAAATTGCATCTAAAGACAATTATAGGGTTTTATCGAATTTTGTTTTTCCCTCATATGAGTTTACGTTTTATGTCAATCAATCAAATTGTTAATTTAACAATTGAAGGTTACAGAGGTAAAGGTAAAGGTGTCTGTAGATTGAATCCTTGCATAAATTGATAGGAACGACGTCATATAGAATTTTATTTTTATATTTCCTTTAATGTTTGGAATGTCCTTCTATGTAAGCTTTCCGCTTTCATCATACATCAAATTTAATACAGAAATATAATTCTACATTATAATAGTTTCAAACTGATAGTTTACAATTTTCTTTTCATCTTTTACTCACAACCAATCTCTAACTTTCTCAAGTATCACAATAGACCGTCAGACTCGTAGGTGCACTCGAACTTGTGGCAAACAGACTTTTTATCTTTTAGTTAAAGATCCCAAAATATCTATTATAAAATAACTCTGGATCTTTATTAAAATATATTAAAATACTTACATATTTTTTCTATCTAATGATTACTTCTTTTCAACAGGACTTGCGCTGTATTTTTGTAGCTCCTTCGAATTGTACTTAACGCTGCGTGCTCTACTTGGCCTCGTCTCAGTGTCAGTGACATATGCTGGTCTCATATTGGCTATTGAATATGTTGACGGCAAATGGCGTACAATTGCTGGCATGTATAATTTGTTTCCACTGCCAATCTCATACATGCTTATATCTGGAATTGCGTATCTGACGCAAGACTATCAACGACTACAACTCTGCATTGGTTTACCGGGCATTTTTCTTTGTTTTTTGTGGTAAGTTTAATATAAACAAAAATATCAAATGCTACTTGAAAGTTAATCAAAAGATCATCTATAATGAATTGATACTAATATGAAATTCGAATGGGTTTTTCTCTTTGTTGGAACAAAATTGACATTGACAAAATTGCCTTGTCTAAATGAGTCCTGTTAAAGACTCTAGATTGTAGTCTAAATTATTAAAGAGTGTAAGGGTACAGTGGATTTTAATATCTATAGAAAACATAATCACAAAATTCAGAAACTTTACAAAACTCAGTAGAGTTGTCGACCTAAAAGATTAATCACAAGCACACATTACCTTTGCGAACTGCCATGTATGAAACGATCCAAAAAGAAAATAAGAATTATAAGAGATATAAGAAATATTTTATCATCGAAATATTCTGTCCTAGATTGAAATGTTGTACTAAGAAGACACTAGTATAAATCTATTTCTATTGAAGACTAAGAGAGTCAAATTCTGTATAAGAATAAAACCATTTCAAAACAAACGAAGATCAATTAACGTCCACCGTGATTAAAATTTAATTTCAAACTGATTTAGGTATAATTTTTTTTGTTTTTTTTTTAGTGGCAATCATTCAAATAGCACAACTTTTTCGGTTTTGCTAGGAAAATATGCTTAAACTTAGATTAAATTACAAAGAAACAAGGACGGGAATCTATACACCTCGTGACCCCTAATTACAGATCTTTCGATATCATGGCATTCATTCAGAACACTAAAATCATCGCCGGAGACAAATCTGCAATTTCATTGGATTCCATGTAAATGCCACCCAAATAACGTAGACTGGTCCAAATTAGGTCCTCACAGGTACACAGCAAGTGCTCAGCTGTTTCCTCTTCTTCATAACAAAATTTACACTAGACATTTTGACTGATCCTCATGTTGAACAGATATTCCATTACACTGCAATATCCTGTCAGGAAGCCAGAGACAATGCGAATACATTTCCGTGTCAGACTCAGTTGTTCTTGTGTTCTCTTGTGTGATCTGGATGGCAATAGCTATGCAATTTATCATCTAACCATTTTTTAAATTTAAGCTTTGTGGATCTCCAAGGCAGCCCGCAGGATGGCTCTGGTCCAATGAGGACATTTGCTGATGCTTTCCAGATGAGAGTAACTGCCTCTTCGTTCCCAAGAAATCCACTATGTCCGGAAATCCAGATTAGCTTCACAAAGTTATTTGATGCTAGTCTTTTAACTAACATCAAGCAAACCAATCTCGAGTTAAACTTGAAAGCGTTGAGGGCCTTACCTTGCTGTCAGAGTGAATAAAAATGTGTTTATTAATGGTGGCACATCCTAGTTCTTCCCTAACGTACTTAGACTTAATTTGTAACTCCATCAGATTTTTACAATTTTTAAATATTAACGACTTGTTTTCCCATTGTTCATTGTTTTCTAAAATTTCCTTCATTTGACAAATTCTTATCAAACAAAAATTATAAATATAACATAGATAAAATATAATATAAATTCATTAATCTAACAGATTATCACTCATTTGTTCTACAAATATACATACTATATATTGTATATCTATTAAGTGATCTAACATTTGTTAATGGATTTTAATTCATGAAAATTTGTTTTGAAATTAATAGTAAATAAGTATAATTAGATTTAAAGAGATTCGCAATAAATTAAAAACGTAATTCATTTCGATGTTGCTAACGCATTTATAAACAAATATCTGGATTGTCTGTTTGTCTGTCTACGATAGGATTTGTAGAACGCGTGGGTGTTTGTTTATAAATTTTTAGAACAAATTTCGCATATGTTTCATGTTGAAATGCTGTTTAGTCTGCATGCCTGAAATCATTTATAAAGATCTTTTAATCTTTAAACATTTTTGAAAATAAAATTATTTTCTCTTTTATACACTTTGATGATGATGATGGTGATGATAATCACTTGTATTATTTTAATGGATTTTTGTTGTTTCTTGTATTTTCAGGTTTGTTGTACCAGAATCACCACGATGGCTATTAGTCAAAGGACGCATTGATGAAGTGAAACGCATCATTGAAGCGGCAGCCAAATTCAATGGCCGCCAACTGCCAAACGATTATCAATTGAAACCGCCCACGCAGGAAGTTAGTTCACAGGATTTTACCTATTTATTTCGTTCGCGTTATTTACGACGCATTTCCATATGTTTCCTTTGCATTTGGTTTACCATGAATTTGGTATACTATGGAATTATACTCAATATGAGTTCATTTGGTGGAAATGTCTATTTGAATTCGGTAAGTGAATCCAAACAAATTGAAATTGATAAACGTAAATACATATAACATTCAAAATTCTATAATAGGCACTAGCTGGTCTAGTCGAAATTCCTGCAATTGCTATAGCAATGTATATAATCACAAAGGTTGGCAAGAAATGGTTATTTTGTGCGACACTCTTTTGTGCTGGAATTGCTTGTTGTTGTGCTGCCATTACGGAAGGTCATGATGATTTACTTTGGTTAAAAATAACATTTCTAATGATTGGTAAATTCACAATTAGTGCTGGTAATACCATAATGCCAGTTTATACCGCCGAATTATATCCAACGGCCATAAGAAATGTCGGTGTTGGTGCTTGTAATATGGCTGCTGGGCTTGCACTCATCTTGACACCATATTTATCACTATTGGTAAGTTCAAAATAGTCTACTCGAAGCAATAAACAAGTTAATAATAAATTAAAATTTCCATTGCAGACAAAAATTGAAAGTCATTTATTAATGACATTACTTACTGCTTGGAGTATTTTTGGTGGTTTTGTTGTACTCTTTCTACCGGAGACCATGTCACAGCATAAAAAGAAAAATCCACCAGTAGAGAAGTAATAATTACATACTAATACTATTATCATTGATCATCTAGGTATGTATGTTCTAGAAATCAGTCTTATCGTATCTTTCACCATTATATGTGAGGTGTGGCTATAAAGTAACGAGACTGTATATAATTTGATTTGGTTAAAGTGTAAAAAAAAGCATTTTATCGAACTGAATTAAGACTGAAACTGTCCCTCAAAAAAGGCCTTTTATTGCAATTAATTGTAGACAAATTAACCAATTAATCGGTTAATAGATGAGTCTCCCAAAAAGATCCTCTGCCTCCAAAAAACAGATTGATAAGCAAACAAGACAAAAAAGTTCCCCAATAAACTTTGGATTAACCAAATCAAATTAGGGATTAATCGGTTAATTTGAGTTGCAACTAATTAACTGATTAATTTATTTTTTAACTGAATACTTTTCGATTAATCGTTGCCATCACTAGATCTGAAGTCTTGTATCATTTAATGCAGATTGAACTCTGTCACAAATAGCATAGATGCAACTTGGTACAAGGTTTATGGTACCAGATGAGAGTAATAAATTGCATGTTCTAACACTTTTTTTTTTCACAGTTTCAATGGTCTAAAATCTTGTTTCTTTTAATGAATATTCGACTTTAGGAAACAGATAAAAATCTCACGCTGACGTTTATCTTGACTGACAATTTTAGGTGCTTTGGCATCTATTTGAACTGATTTTTTCACTGAGTAGAGCATGAATCACAAGGTAGTAATGTTGGTAACAATCATTTGAAAGTTAATGAAGGCCAATCGAATGAATAGACTGAAACTTAGGTTGTGGATCATAAGAAAACAATGAAGATAAATCATATGTTATCACCACCATCAAGATGGCTATGTTCATTGTCAATAGAATTCAAAGTTTGTTCGGACTCGTCTCAATACATAACATGACATTTTATAACTAATATAACATACCAACAGCACATAACACAGATAACATAACATAGCTGTTTGGTTAGATTACTTGCGTGGCATAGAGCAGGTGTCTCGTAGTGTGTTCAACGCGGGTTCGGATTGTTCCGAAGCAGTATTTTCCGCTTACTTATCACATACAATTAAAATTTGCTTATCGTAGCAAAACAGGTGATGTAAAAGAACATCTCCTCTAAACATTTGGTGACCCCGACGTGACATCGAATCCAGCCAAGATAATTTAGTTCTTTCAAGTATCGTCTTAGAAGGAATTCAGTTGTGGTGTGTGTGTGTTTAGCCACCATGCCGGTAAACACAACAGGATTTCGAAAAGAAGCTTCCTCAACATATCTTTCGCTCCGAATACTTTTACCTGTTGAAAGCCCGTGACTTCCAATGGGGGGAGTTTGTTCGGACTTGTCTCAATAACAACCAACAGCACATAAAATCTCCTCTAAACTGGGTGAAAAAGTAACATTTGACTATTATTTTTTTATCAGAGTTTGTCAAGAAGGAGCAACCCAGTTCTCTTGGACACCTTAGAAAGACTTGAACATTCATTTTATATTTCTTTTAATATTGTACATATAACATAAGTTTCAGTAGAGACTTTCCCAAGTTTCATATAAAGTTTTCGGAGAAAAGCGTACAGATCAAACAAAGACTATTGTGTCTACAGAAACAAGAGTGGCAGAAATCGATGAAAAAGGCTTTCACTGTCAATTATTGAATCGTTTTTTTATATCTACACCTTATATTGACTTCTTTATTTATTTATCTATCATCAAATCTATCTAAACATTCATTAATTATACATATCCACTTAGCATACTACTTAGCATTTTAATGAATTCAATGACAATAATTTTATTTATGTGTTTTTAATGTTCTACCTATCTGTATATCTGCTATCTATTTATCTTTCTATTGACAGATGTTAAAGGCTTCTATGCAAAAATAGAGGAAGAAGGGAAAGGAAGAAACCGTTGCAATTTAGTATGTTACCTTGTCACAATGACGCGTATTTAACAGTTATTCAAGTTTTTGGCTGGCCCAAAAATCATACAAACAAATAAATAGAGAGAGTATCTATATAAAAATTATATATAAAAATATCTACAAACACTTACTACATTTATGCCGCCACAGCACTTTATTGGAAAAATCTTCATTTTGCAATTTTTATATATGTTTTATTTTAAGTTAAGCTCGCTTAACACATTCGCGTCCTCGCTCGATTGAGTAGCAAAACAAGTAGTTAAAATTTCATCATATCAAGGTTAATATAAAAAACATAAAATAAATGTGCTTAACAGGCAGGACCTTTTGTTGCACACGCTTGCGCTCAACATTAACAATAACAAAAACAAAACAACAATAAAAATAAGGATAAGAATAGTTGAAACAACAGGACCAAATGAAACCAAAAGGGGACCTCTAGACAATGAAGGTCTCAGGTTGCCTAGTAAGGTTCTGTGTTAAAGAAAAACAAAAAGAAATTGTTTTAACATACCTTTCTCTTATAATTTGTATGTCATATAGAAACAATCCTTTCACACTTTAAATAGTATTTTACAATTCAGGAACTTGAGATCCTACTAGATAGAATGAGACCCTCAATGGATCTTTATATTTGGTCCTGCTTATTAATGTTGTTATTGTTGTTATTTATATACTAGTTTAAAATGTAATTTGTTTTTTATTTGTTGTTTTAAAAATTAAGTGTAAAAGTATTGCTAAATAAAATCTATCTATGTATCTATAAATGTATCTATGTATGTACGTACTTGTGTATAAAACAAATTGTTAAACTAAAGAATTGTTCTATGTCAATATTATTATTAAAATCAACACCAACAAAAAGGAAATCTTAATCTATTTTCAATTCAAAATCAATTGCAATCTCTAGTAAAATGTAGTCAATTACATAAATAAATAAATAAATGAATAGAAACAAAAATAATAAAATATATTAAACTAAAATATTATATATACAAAATAAAGAAAAAATATATAACAAAAATTATACTGAAATATTGGTCAATTAAGTCAAAATTGTTAGTTTATTAAGTAAAAAAAAAAAACACAAGAGAAATTTTAAAAATATTTTGATTGAACAGAAAAAAAAAATAGAAGAAATTGTGTAATGAAATTTTTCATAATGCCAAGATGCCAAGATCTTCCAGTATTCTTCCAATAATTATGTTGATTTTTTTTTTTTTTTGATTGGATCGAATTAGTTCCTGTTTCCAAAACGTTAAAATTTTGAAAGAAAAATATTCTATGAAAAGTATTAGAAACACAAATTCTTTAGATAAATTTTTGAATAATTTTTAATTTTTATAGAAAGATTTGTTTGTTCATCGTACTTATTATTATTATATTACAATATCAACATTAATGTAATTGAATTTTATTTTAATATTAATAAATTTGTGTACTTACATTTTACATACTAAGAGGAATAACTGACTTCACTAAGTTATGGGAAAATTCAAAACAAAGGTTCACCATTCAATTTTGATCTTATTTTTATTTCCGACTTGCCCTCATTGAAAATAAAATAAAAAAAAATAAATAATAAAATAATTAAAAACAAATTAATAGAAAATTTTTGTGCTTTGTTGTGTGTATGTAATTATTATTAATAATAATATTTCTTCTACTTATTATTATTATTATTATAAATTAGTGTAAAATTTAGTAAGTGAGAATCTCTGTATTTTTAGTAAGTACAAAAAACTTAGTTACTTGCAAATGTTAAAAATAAAAACAAAAACCAATCTATTGAAAAATTCGAAACAAAAAATATTTAAGTTTTAAAACAAACAAAACATAATAAAATATAATAAAAATGTTGTCATTTAAACCAGAGATAAAAGAATCTATATACATAATAATATTAAAATAAAAACACACATGAAATACATAAAAAACAAATATAATAAAATAAATTGAAATGTTTATAAAAAGTCTTTCATTTTTAACTGGGCTCCGTGGATCAACAAGAAAGTGTTTATGTTTGTGATAGAGTCAGTACTTGTACTAATTTTATCACTGAGACCGAAATATTTGTATGAAAGCTATGCTATCTAGAAATCGTACATGGTAAGTGAATATGGATCAGGCACTTATACCATCCAAATTTCAGTCTAAGAATAAAAACAACAACAAAAATTTCTAATATGAATTTAAATCGGGGTTTGTATGGGAGCTATACGATCCAGTAACCTTATGGGCTTGATATTTACATGGTTGGTAGATATAGATTAGAAAGCTCTACTGACTAAATTTCAATTCGATAATAGAGAAAACAAAAAAGTGTTTCTAATAAGAACTTGAATTTGAATTTGGATTTGTATGGGAGCTATACATTCCGGTAATCCTAAGGTGTTGAAATTTACATGGTTGGTAAATATGAGTGAGACATCAGTAATATATAAATTTCTGTTCGATAATACACAAAAAGAAAAAAGTTTTTTTTTCAAGAACACGAATTTAGTGGTCCGATTCGGCTGATTTCTACAAATGTACAGCATCTGGCAAAATTTCATCTCTCAAGCTAAGGAACTGAGGGACTAGTTTGCTTAAATACAGACGGACAAACAAACTTATAATACTATTCAGTGCGTCAAGATTATAATGAAAAGAAATGTAAAAAAATTGCTTTGCCATAGTCTCAAAGTCTTAACCAAAGCAAGAGACACCAAAAAAGAATTGACTATAAAGTGTATATTGTGTATAATCTCAGGATCTCCAACAACAAAATTACACACAATTTGAAAACAGAAACACTGTTATAGTTTTAAGTTTTTACTTCCGTCGACAGTCCCAATATTCAATCAATCATGATGCATGTACATACATCTTCACTGTTTTTACTGATAGGAATTCTAAAAAGCGTTTTGTATATGTATAAGTAATTTCGTATCTTATCTCCCTTTGGGTATGGAACCCTAAAAATAAAATTTCTTAACTGGGCACAAAAAATAAATTGTGACTAATAATAAAAATTGTATCATTTCAATAGGCCATAAAACAATTTACTGCCTATGAAATTAGTAAAAATCAACGTTAAAATGGTTCTGACACTGGTAGAGGTCTAAGATAATTTTGCTCAAAAACAATGCTGAACCAGATATGACAAAAGGCGCTTAGGAAACGAATCGATGTGTTCCATTCACCACACTTAATTTCTTCCGATTACCTAATTGACAATTCGGTTTATGATTGATTTACTTTCCAATCAATATTTCGATATATTTCAAGAGCTCGACAATTGGATCGCTTAATCGAATAATTATTAAGCAAAGAGTA
This sequence comes from Amiota minor, assembly GCA_037043295.1. NCBI lineage: Eukaryota > Metazoa > Arthropoda > Insecta > Diptera > Drosophilidae > Amiota > Amiota minor. Next base: position 148,615 of record JBAMAW010001695.1, read on the forward strand.
TCACACTTTTTCTGTAATCATTACTAATCAAACTGAAACAAAAATGTCAACGCTAATAATTATAATTGGATCGATAGATAAAAACAAAAAAAATCGGTCTAGTGCCAGTCAGATTAGCCCACGGAGGGTTCCATACCAAATAAGTGGTTCGAATGGAAGGTACCCATCCTAGTGGCCCGATCAACTTTGCATACTATAAGTTTCTCATCCATTTCCACCAACCATGTAAATTACAAGACCCTAGGATCACTGGATCGTATTTTAATTTTATTTTAGTTTTACGATTTGTTGTTGTAGCTCTACACATTCTGTGGTAATTTCAGCTTTCTACCTACCCAAGGACGGACAGACAGCGTAGCTTTAGTAATAGGGTTCATTTGGTACCCCTTTGGTCTGGAACACTAAAAAACAATATTAATTTTGTACAATTTGATAAACAAATTATAACTTTTCATTCAAAAAATCATTTTATCTTGATGGATAGCCGTTAAAAAGCTAAAGTTTCATTGCAATCTGGTAACAGTGGAGCACTTCAATTCAAAACAAAGAAAAAGCTTTTTATTTTTTATTTGTTGCTAAGCTTTTTTATCATTTGCTAACGAAAAAAACAGTTTATAAACAACGTTTGAAGCCTTTGTGAATATTAGATCGGTTCCGAACGATCAAAGAAGAAGTTTAAAATTTTTGAAAACATACAAATAAATATAAATTCAATAAATAATACTGTTACGAAATGTTCGCGCGACTCTGCATAAATAAAAGTATAATTTTAAAAAAAATCTAAATATAAAAATTTATTAAATATATTAAAAACAATACTTTAAAATTTAGACAATTTATGTGTTTCAAAGCCAGTCGCGGCGGTTAAAGAAAAAAAAACAAAACCTGCATAACGTGATAACAAAATAAGAATCTAACAAATTATAAGAAATTTGAACAAATAATAATGAGTGGCATTTGGCGTCGTGGTTCATTGAGACTTGATTGTAATCTAAGTGATACTAATAATATTAACCACAATGCTGTTGGGACTCGCGGTTCTATGGACTCGAATCTTGAGGGTGGCTATCGTGAGCCGACAACACCAGTGATTAGTGTAATTGGCTTAGATTTACGTCGTTATTCTGATGAACTACGTAAGGATGATATCAAACCATCAGCAGAAGGGTCAAGTGCTTTTAAATGTGATCTTAGCCAGGATGTTGACAGTGATGTTATCTCGAATTACATTGGTCATTATAGTTTATGGAGTTTCTTTTGGACCTTCATGCTATGTTTATTTCAATTGCCAACCACATTTCATATGTTTATGTTTGTCTTTCAGGTGAGTGAGTGTAAATAGTTAGTAGCATAACAAAGAGAACAAAAAACCAAAACAAAAGATTATTTATTTACCTTATCAAAATTTCTACATACTTACTTGATTACTTGTGATAAGTGTGCCAGGGCTACGCGGTTAACATGTTTAACAACTATAAGATTTTGAAACCATTATAAACCGACAGACACAGACAATTATGCTTTCAGATTTGCTAATCTATGCAGGGCCCAACTGGGTTGATTGGGTTGAATCGGGGTGACTGCATTTGCAAAGAAAAACCTTCAAAAATTATTGTGGCCTTTTTTATTTTGGTTTTATATTTTGCATGTTTTATTTTCTTTTACATTTTCATTATCAATTGTTTTTTTTTTTTTAACTTTTTTCTTTATTACACAATTTGCGGTGGTCATTAAACAAAATTAACTCAATTTGAACTTAAATAGCCAATTTTTTGTTTAAACAAATTATCAAAAAATTAGCTCAACGCGCCGCACACACGCATCGCGTATTTGCCACTACAAAACGAACAAATAAATAAATTACTTGTGTGCGGCATAAACATTTGTCGATTGAAGATTGACGATTGACGATGTTAGATACTAACAAATTTACTTACATACAATACTTATTTAGGTATCGTATTTTAATAGCAACAGCGGTAGCTCACTCGCTGTCAATAACACAAATGTAGTTCGTCGATGTGCTGAGGTCGCCATTTATTAAATCGGAAGTTATTACGATATATGTATGCTATTTTGCTATATGCCTCCTCCTTCCTTCGTCATCATTATTTACTTGTATAATTAAATATGCAATGAAAATGCAATTGGATATAAGCAACTTTCTTTTTAAGCTTGGAATCCCTGAGGATATTTTAAGAATTTTATCTAATTAATTATTTTTTCCGCTTGATGTTTAAATTTGGCATAACTATAATTACAAAGAATTACATAACATTTATTTTAATTACGGCGTAGGTTAAAAATATTCTTTAATAGACCGTGGAAAAGATTTACTGGAAGATTATAATGATGGCTCTTTGATCCATGCTATTTTTGCCTAAACTGACAACAACATGGGAAACCTTTAGAACCACTGTTGTGTTAGCACTAGGGAACATCCTACATAGTACATATTTCATAACATTAAAGTCACTTTGTGAATTTACTTATGATTAGAATATCGTTTAAGTGTTTATCTATTGATCTTTGATCGGACATACTATTAAACGCTTTGACTACCTTTTTGGTAAATACTTTCTGATTCTCTTTCGACCACTTTACTGACAAAACTTAATTGTTTAAAACTTTGATCTGAGTAGGACGTTATATGACATTGCTATCATAAGAATCGCTCTTATTCTCCTTCTATTCTTCTAATATTGTTAATCTTTGGCATTTAAAAACCCTTGCTATGGGTTGCCTCGAGCAAATTTTTACAATATTATAAAGCTGAGATTGAAAGTTTTAATCATCACTATACGTTTCCTTCTATGCCTTTTTAAGAAGAGTTCATCATTTAGAACTGCTATTTAGATGCAAGTATTTATAAAAGGCCATCACAAAAAACCCTTTTGTACCTTCATTTAAGCAAAAATAATAACAATATAAGCATTCTTACATTAATTTAACTAATAGATTATTGAATAACCCTTACCCACCTTGGACTTTCTTTGATTGTTCAATTCTCAAAGATTAATTTTCGACTACTTTACTTCACAAATTGGCCAAATGATCAATAAACTCATATATCGCTATTAACTTATTTAAATTCTTCGAATTACTTGATATGTCAAGTCTGTTTTTTTATTTTTTTTTTTTTTTGGTAGTTTACTATTATTTAAAGTTGAGAAGGTACTCTGGTGTATACACCATATTCATCCTTCTATACATAATATTGTACAATAGTCATGTTGGATGGTTATGGTTTTAAATTTCTTTATCGCAGCATAGTTTGCATTTCATATAAACATCATCCTCTCATCCTCAGCTTCTCCAATATTTCAGTATTTTCAACTTTTGCTATGAATCCATGTGCTGAATTCTTTCTTCATTAATAGACATATTACTTTCTCAATCTTTTTTCAATTCTTCTGTTTCTTACAAATTGTTATTTGTCTCGGTGGATATTGGTTTACTGGGATTGTCATGGTGTCATAGTTGTGAAGACAAAATAGATTCGTTCGCTCTCTATCCGCTTCTATGCCAAAATTGTTATACATATACTATTTCCAAATATATTGAAAAAGTTATTCTGCATTAAATTGCCCCTACTTCATTTACCATAATAGATGGTGCTGACGTTACCTCAATACCATTATTTCAATTGTGTTTGGTGACAACTTACATTCCATTTTCAATTCCCCAGAGGTTTTCAATACAGCACATTGAGAATTCGGATGGCTGGATTTAGCTGGTAGTAATTCAGTCCCAAGTCACGTTTATCGGACAATCGTTGATTGTTTTTCCCTGACGGTCGGACCTAGGATTATTTTCCAACAACAATATGAATCCCTTAAGGAAAATGGCTAGGTTTAATTCGTAAATTAAGAGGTGTATCATCGGTAATTGAACTCCTCACTCTATGACTACCTAAAAATACCTTAAACAACATATATTCTAATTATCTTTTAATAAATATTTCTGATGTAAAAGTCTAAACACTTGTGGATAACCTTAGGTTTCTAATCGCATGCCGCTGGGATCATCTTAACTCATCTAAAGCTGAATTTATTTCCTTATTCTCTTGTGATACAGAAAATATATTGGTGCGAATGCTACAACTGCTGCTCAGATTGTGTTGAAAGTACACATCTTATTATCTATTCAAATCAATTCAATTGACCTTAATTAACACATCTTCCTTTCTGGGTTTCTCCACATAAGTTTAGTATATCGCCTTATTTTAGGTTTATTTTATTTAATAATTGGTTTTATTTAGTCTTCTTGAAGCAACTTCCCTTCATCATGCTAAGATGTCTACTTATAAGCACAATTAGTACTCTCTACACTCTTATTAATATTGTATAATAATTATGAACGAGTTTTTATTTCCCAATGACCTACCTTCCAAGAGAACTAAGTTGTTTATATGTAATTGTCACTTATGTCTCTTAATACTAGTATTTGTAATTGTTTCATTGATGAATATTGAATTTTATTAATGAAAAATCATTTTTCCACATTCATAATACGCCCCAATAGCCCTGTGTAGAGTACAGACTTAAGAGAGATACTAAGTATATAGTGAGAGTAGAAAATAAGAGAGAGAAAGAGAGAGTATAATCAACTTTAACTTAATATAAATGACAACATTTAACAAGCTACCAAAAGTCGTGCAACTTGCAATTTTTGCTTTACTTGACTTCACTTACGACCCACTCGCCTGTCTGTCTGTCTGTCTGTCTGACTGATTTTTTATAGCATCGAGTACGGGTTACTTACTTGTACAATGTCGTTTTCATTTATATGATACATCTGAGTATTTCCTCCACAAAACTTTCAAATCTTGTCTTTAATTTCATTGAATGTATGAATATTTTAATCACAAAATATAATCCACATCAGTTCACTTCCGTACAAAGACGCGTTCAGTTGGATTTTTCTTTTAAAATTGGATAAAATTTTATAAAACCTCCAACAAAGTTTAGATTTCAAATTAAAATTCAATCAAAAATGTCACACTTAAATGAAGTTTTAGAACCAATGTTAACAACAAGAAGAACTACAATTTCTTCATTTACATCTGCTAGAAATGCCGAAGCACTCGAGCGTTTACAACAACGGATTCTCGAGCGTTTACTTGGTCATATTGGTCATTGGCAGAGAAGTTGGTGTTGGAAGTTATCACTCTATCAAGGCATTTGTACATTGCATATATTTGTGTTTGTCTTTCAAGTGAGTTGTATGGGTTTTACAAAGAAGTTACAGTGAATACCAAATAAAATAAACAAAATCATTATGACTAATATTTTATAATGATATACAATATATGTATTGTATATAAAAATATATTAAATTAAGTTGAAAAGAGTAACGGGAACTACCAAAACCCATTAAATTATATTAAGTATTAAATAATATTGATCTTCTTGGCTAGACAAGTTTTTCTAGTAGTTCAACTAGTTCAAAATGCCCAAGATGCTGTCAGTGTGACATTCATAGTATCTTTATTATTTAATAATTCATTTTTTTTATTGTATTTTTTTAAAGAATTCCACAATTTGGTAGCAGAGACTATTATGCATTTTATAAGCATGTGAAGTGTAAATTATGGGACATAAACTTAGAATAAAATTGTTTAGACTAACCAATACACCCAAGAGTTTTAAATTTATTATTCTAGTAAATTTATGAGGCATCCATAACTTTCTTAAAAATTAATGATGGTTTATGAGTTTTTAATGGGAAATAAAAATAAAATAAAATAAAATGTAGTAGCAATTACACAAATATCATCTGAAAAATCTAAAGGATGAGAGACAAAAAGCGAAATTATATGATTCACAGAAATTTATTTCTGTCTTTACTACTTAAAAATTATATAATTTTTGTATACAGAAATTTATACTTTTCTTTAGTGAGTATTTCTGTATTTAGAAGAGAAAAAATCATTATAGGAAGGTATAGGAAGATCATAATAATTGGATCATTTAGCCCATTTACAAGATGATTATATTAATCGGAATTGATCACACTTTCACTATCGTCATTTCCTGATCTATGATCTTAAAAGTTCATTCACAATCAAACGCTTCAGATTAATTGAAATTCTAGCCATCTAATTGATCTATGATCTTGAAGATTCAACCACAACTAAACTTTATATGATTAATTGAAGCTTTTACCTACTTTTTGGTTTATGGTTTTTTTTCGAAAACTAAAATATTCAGACTTAAAATAATCAGTTATTTCTAGAATTTTCTTTTTTTTTTTTAAGAAGTATAAAGTCTCCTCTTCTTTTTGTAAAGATTCACAGATCTTAGAAGTTCATCGACTTAACAAAAAATTATATCTATAAACAACTTCTTTGTAAACATAGGAACATCTTAAGATGATATCAAATGGAGCTTCTTGTTTCTTAATGCAAGATTTTACTGTAAATATTTTCCTATATTTATGAGCCAAGCAATAAATGTTCCGTTTTGCTTCAATGCTTTTTTGAAATTGTAATTTGAAGGTTTTGATTCATTTGGTTTACAAATCGTAAAACGATATCAATATATCTATCCATCCATCCAACCATCTACATCTAACGACTGTAAAGGTGTGTGCAACTATTTATTTTATTTGTTTTTATATGCATTTTTTTTTATAATAAAAATATGTATTGTACAATAAAAACTTTATAGAGGAAAGGAGTATGGTATTACAATGGATCGAAATAAACTAAAAATCATTCTAAACAATTAAAATTTTATACAAAGACATCTAGGAAACTTGATTTCTATGCTTCTTGACCATGGTTAACCTTCAGACAATTTACATTATGTTCAATATTATAGAACTTTGGTTGATTGGTTCTCGTTGATTTTGCTTTCAAATTTACAATATTTTTTTTTTTTCTTATTTGCATTTTGTTCTCCTTCCTCTACTGTTAATGAACTTTACAATTGTCTGCATTGCCAAGGTCAACTTCAATTTCAACAAATATGTAGAACATGAAACACAATCAACCCCCACAAGTTAATTAATTAAATGATAGAATAAATATTGAAACTGAGAAAATCTAAAGTTTCAGTACTTTATTGGCTACCAACAAAAAAGACATGTAAAAGCCATTTAGAAGTAGCGATATACACATTTACTTACTTATAATAAAAATGTACAGCTGTGCTTTACTAAACGTGACATGTATTTTTTTGTATCTTTAACTACTATTGTTGTCTGAGCACTTGTTTTGTCTGTCTGTCTGTCTGTCTGTCTGATTATCTATCTATCTGTCTATATCAAACTATTAGACAATTGGAAGAAATACAATAAAATAAAATAGAAAACAAAATCATGAAAATGCCAAGTTGGACAATATGGAAATGATTGAGAAAATATTGCAGAATTATACAAAACACCCATCGATATGCTTCGATAAATATTTATTACAATAAGTATACGTAGTAAGTGACTCTTCGTGAATTGATTTTTTCCATTTCAAAATAAAGTAACAAAATGAACAATTAACAAAAACAAAAACCCTTCAATTTTATAAATAAACACAATAAATAAACAAAACTACAAATTTAATGACAATTTCGTTTAATTATATACTTAATGTTATCATTTTACAGCCCATTAATATTATTTTTTTTTTTTATTTTTATACACTTCGTAATATTTGTATGAGGTTTCTAACTCAGAATTAAGTTCAAAATTTAGTATGATTCTTCTTTTTGACATAATATGTGTACCAATAATACATGATTTATTTAAAATTCCTCGATTACTACAAGTTGTGGACCCTAACTTTCCAATTACTTTCCAAAATGTTTAGTAAAGAGCAACAAACACAATGTTGTATAACAATAAACATAGGTTATACCAAATTTGAACAATCGGATTCAATTGTTTAACATAAAATAGTTTATTGAAGAAAAATGAATTTTTGTATGGAATTCGTTTCTATATGAAATTTGTACTAATTAATATTTCAGGTATAGGTGTAACCTTTGACATGGACCATTCCTGTTGCTGATATTGTTCTGTAGAAGTTCTTCCACTATTGATTCCTTGATTATCAACCACTTTTACTTTTAGTATTCTTAACAGTCCATACTTTCTATGCTAGAAAATCAAATGCCAAATACTATAACCATAACTATATGTACATATAGGTATGAACCATCAATTTGAGAGCGATATAGTTGAGATATAAGTATATTTTTAGGGTTCCAGACCCAAAGGGTACCAAAAGAAACCTTATTGCACAACAAAGTCGTCCGTCCGTCCGTCCTCGGGTCATATCTCATAAACCGTAATAGCTAGAGAGTTGAAATTTTCATAGAATGTGTAGTTCGGGCATCAACAACAAATACTAAGAGTTAAATATTTTCAAAAACTTAAAGGAGTCCCCATACAAGAAACATTTTGGTTTGTATGGCAACTATACGATCCATTAATTCCACAATCTTGAAATTTGGATGGTTGGTGGCTACATATCAGAAACTTATATTCTCCAAATTTCAATTTGATCGGACCACTAGGGAGGGTACCTCCATACAAACCCCCATTAAAATTCAGGTTTTTATTAGAAAAACTTTTTGGACTATTGAACTGAAATTTAGACACAAAAACTTTCTGATATAGGCACTGTACATTTGTTGGAATCAGCCACAACGGCTAACGGGGAGGTACCTCCAATACAAATCTCAATCTGGTACGGAACCCTCCTTGTACGAGTCTGACTCGCACTTGGCCCATTTTTTTTCATTACCGCAAGAGATAAACTCATTACTTGGCTCCCCTAAATCTTTTAGATCTTTTAAGTTGAAGTAACAAAACAGTGTCAATAAACATAACATAAACACACAAAATAGTTCTAGCCCACAATACGAGTATAATCCTTTAGTAGAGTAAATAAGTTTTTGTAAGGTAAACAAACTTATCCGGCCAATATTTTAACACAAACTTAAAGTAAATGAATTTGTTTGTGTATGGGAAACATTAATGATTTCTTAGTTGTACCTTGAAAACTTTACATAATGCCATAAGTACAATATATCCAAAAAGATAGAAGTGTCGTGGGACACCCCTATTGGGGTGAAGGATAACATAATTGGGAATGAAGAAATTTCATAGTTCTTTGTTTTGAAAATCATATTGCATATCCAATATTTTATTTATGCTTCCCACTGCAACTTACCAAATGAACAATAATGCACTCCCTCCTGGCCTTGTTCTCAATATTATTATATACAGTCCTTTAATTTATTCAAAACAAACTATAGTACATACATTGCGCAGCACTTGAAATACTTTTGAAAATATCAAACGAAGCAATTATGATTTCATATTGACTTATTATCTGAGATATGTGTTTGGCAAAGACTACTTGTATGACTTGATACTCCAATTCCGATCTTTCCGGTAGATTTTAGCTGAATGGGTTGTCAAGAAATGGTTCTAGTTCAGCTAAAAAGATTTAACCAAAACAACGAATCAACAAACATACAAAGCAACAGAGGAACTAGTTTGCATACATACAGACAAACAGACGGACAAACAGACAAACTGATATAGGTAAATTAACTTGTCGAGCTGACCAACAACACGCAATACATACTTTATTGGGTGTCATATGCCTCCTTCTGTGTATTACAAACTTCATGACAAATTTATTATACAAATCTTTAAAAATACTCCCGGTGTCCCCGACTGGTCACTAATCCGAATAGTTACAGCGCTCCATGTTTGCTTACTTTTCGTGATAGCAAAACAAACGCCTTACACAAAAAACGACCACGATATTTAAATTTTACAAAATTTATTGCCACAACGTGCATAAAAGAGTTTCGCTCTAAAAATTAGTTCAATTAGACCAATATTTCAGATAGTAGCTACTTTAAAAATTTGGCAAATTTTTCATTTCCTCAGTAACTAGATTGTAAAAGGTATTATTATTATTATTATTATTTGTATCATGTATGTGTTTTGTATGACATTTTTTCCGCAATTATCTAAACATACTTCAATTAAACTTCAATACTAAAAATATCCGCCTGCCTCTGTTTGCTTGAAGGTAAAATTCACCTTATTGAAGTGCGTTCACTTTCATTTATTGTATAGTATTTATTTCACCTCACTTTATTTTTAATATTATAGCAATTCACTACTCAATTTTGGTATTTACTACACTCTCACTCTTACTGTTACTCTTTCACCGGCTCCCACTTACTCAGATACTTACTCATAAGTATTTGTGCACTTAACTTTACTCAAAGTTGATGATGTTGAGTTGCTCAATTTACAGTTTCAACTTGAGATACAGTGAAAAAAAAAAAAAAAACAAAAACTTAGGTATTTTCTTTTCCTGTTACTGTTTGTCTGTCAGCCATTCAATTCGTCGTTTTGTCTTCTTTTTTTTCTGAATTTCTCATAGTGTAAGCACCCCACAACCTGTTGAACTGGCAATAAACGCCTAATAGCCTTATACAAATATTTTATTGTAAAAATCTGTACGAGCGACAATTGCATATTCAACTCACATTCAGGAAAGTCCATTTCCATTGTCAATGGTTTTTATTATTATAGTATTATGTTGTTTAATGACAAATACAATATAACAAAAACAATAATTATGTTAATTGTAATGATGATTATGATGTTACAGTTATTGATTTATTTTTATTATTTAAGAATTCCATGTATTAAAATAATCATTAATTTAAGAAAGAAAAAAAATGATATTTAAAGTCAATGAACTTGACTTGTTTTAACTCTGATTTTTTTTAGTACGCTACTACGTTTAATTATACGAGTATAGCACATACATATATATGTATATTTTTTTATCTTCCCCACAGACTGCCGATAAAAATTATTGGTGTGCTCGACCTGAAAATTTATTGCATGCAAATTTATCTGAATGGTTGAACATAACACGTTTTGATTCAGCAAATTGCGCTATATTGGACTTGGACTATTCATCATTACAATATGGAACGATACTTGGATAAATTTACCTTCAGATCTGATTGACTATGTCAACTATACTCGCTGTACAAGTGTTGAGTTCGATGGTGATGACGGAGGTGCTAATGGTGACAAGACTTTAATACAAGAATTTAATTTAATTTGTAAACGTCGCAATTTGCTGAGTGTTGTGGAAATGTGTTTTTTGGCTGGCGCCGCCATTGGAAGTGTAGCAAGTGGTTGGATCTCAGATCGTTTTGGACGTAGACATACTCTGATGGCCTTTGCAACAATACAAACGACATTTGGTAATTAATATGAATATATTTATTCTATGGAATTTTGCCATTCATTAAATTTTATTGATTAATCCTTTAACTTTACTCGTATTGTACTAACATTGAGTTTGAATACTCGTACTATATGCATATGCAATTTATTGTTGTACTTTTTCAGGCGGCCTGTTGGCCTTCTCAACATCCCTGACCATGTTCATGACGTTACGTGTTATAATTGGATTCGCATCAATGCCGTGACAATTGTTAGCTTCGTGCTTGTCGTTGAATTGGTTTCAGGAAAATGGCGTACCATCGTCGGTATACTGAATATTTTGCCAGTTTCACTCTCATATGTGTTAGCAGCTGGCATTGCATTCTATATAAGAGACTGGCGTCAATTGCAATTGGTTATATCGTTGCCATGGTTGGCATTGCTATGCATTTGGTAAATTTATTGTTACTATTTTGATTTTGATTTTCATATGTTCTTGCTTTTGTAATTATAAACTGCACTCACAATTTACACACTCAGATACACACATTACACAGGGTATAAGTACATAATATGCAGTGGAATATTATCATTTAGTGAATACCCTGTATATAAAATCATTTTAAAGAAGTTAAGTGTGGAAATTTAATAAAAAAATAAATTTAAGTAGTGCGCCTTACCCTCATAAGCACAATATGGAAGTGAAACTTCTTTAGCGAAGAGAATAAATGCTTATTCATGAGTAAAAGATAGATAAAAAATTCTTTACTGATTTGTGTTTACTTTATGAAAGAACGTACGAACAAGTGGACGAATGATCGAAAAATAAAATCTCTCTTTTGTATTGAAACAATATAACACTACTAAAATATTCTGCATTATTGCTTGACCATTCACTTTAGACGTTTCCTTTCCATATTGTATTTGCCTTAATAGCTCCAATATAATAATAACATCATCAAATTTTGATTTTCGTCACATTTCATTTTCATATTCTTTGAATTTACTCCCCCTTCGCTAAAAAAGTTTCATTTCAATAAAGATAAATGTATACCTAGAAATATTAACAAAAATTATATGATAAAACTAAGTTGACAGGGTTTCAATTAAGACCTGCTTAAAAAAAACTTTACCTTATGATGCTCTGGATTGATAATCGACAATGGTACATTTGACTTCTTGTATGTGGAGTTGAAACTATCGAGGTAAACGTGTTATTCAATCTTCTTCAAGCAGAGTTCATGAGCACCCCTTAGGTGTGTAATACCTGCGTCACGCTTTTTACATCTTAAGACTTTTCCTATGAAGTGAGCTACAATATTTGTGCTCAATATTTGGTGTTTATTAGGTCCCACATTGTTTCCCAGCGCCTTACGTTATTCTAAGCTTACTATCATAATTCACTAAAATATAGAATTGAAAATCAATATAGTCAATAAGAGTCCCCTTGGAAATGCATAAATACTTGTATGTATGAATTAGATCTTATACACTTATTATTTTCATTATAGAAAGGGCACCATTTGACCATAAAAGGCTTTAGTCCTGTAGAAAAGTTCATCGAGGAACCATCAAACTAAGTTTCTTACTATTCCAAACTATATCAAACGGCAACAATGAAAAATTGTCCATTGGGGAACATTCAGTATATCAAACTTAAAATTTAGGTCAATATTTTATAATAAAACATATTGAAGTTACAGGTGGTTTTATTATGCGTAAATCTGGAAAATGAGTTGACTTTCAGGATTTTTATACTTATAAATCTACTAAACTTTAAGAAATAAGCATTTCATAAACTGTAGAAATTTATAATAAATTTGGTTCAACCAGAAGTAGCAGAGTTTATGTAATCGGGGATTATATTTCAATATGATCTGTTATTGTTAACCAAGTTATCAAGTTACAAAACCAATATACCACACTTCAGTTGAGCAAAAGGACATTATTATTTTACATCTATTAGTTTCGTCTTGCCAAAACAATATCAAAATAATATTTTTACTGTACTTTGTTGGACTTATACCCTTTTATCAACACATTCGCATGAATGGGTAAGGTTGTTCTTTAACAATTCTTAATTGTTTAAAAAAAAAATAAATAAAATAACATCAAAAATGAGGAAAATAATCAAAGCAAAAAACGTACGTGCAGCATACGCCGCATTGTGCGAGCAATGAAAACGAACAATGGCATATAACATGGCATTCTTCTTTTTCTTTCAAAGATTAATCAAATTCCTTCTAAACATTGACCGCATCTCTACACAGTCACACACTTAAATGACCATCCAAGTAACCAACCAACCAACATACCATCCAAACCAACCTGCCAACTGACCACCAAAGTCAGCAAAGTCAAAGCAACTACAACACTAAATGTAACAGTAGAAAAATACAATAGAATAAAAAAATTAAAGAAAAAAAGTATGAAAAAGATTTACAAAAAAAAAAAATTCTTTGTGGTATTTTCTGCACATTCTTTGATTCCGTTACAACATTTTTTACACATTCTTTTTGGTCATAGAATAGAATAGTTAGGGGACCATCAATGCCACCCTTTGTGGCTTGTCTTCTATCATATGTTTGTCTTTTCCTTCTTGTCTTCTCTTCTCCCCCACTACTTACTATCTCACAGACAGAAGGATAATATGTGAACTTTCACTTGCTCTTTCACTTGCCATTGTCAATAAAAGTTGTTTTTATTGCTTTTTTCCCTTTCTCCCTTTTTTCATCCTGTGGTTTGCCCATTTGCTTTGGTCATTTTATCACTGCGTCTGACTTACTGAATTTAGTCAGTTATTCGTGCTTAAGGTTTTACTTTAGGAAGGACGTGCACTTAAATCCAATCAAATCAAATCAAAATTCCAAATCAATCCAATTAATTGTTGTTTGAGCGAGTTGAGGAGCATCATCCACAGTCCATCTATCCTCAACCTCAACCTCAACCTCATCCTCATTCTCCATATTCTCTACATATATGTACATCATCAGCATCAGCACCTGTGGTGAAGGTGATGGAGGCAGCAAACGTACTGATGGTCAACCGATTGGTGTTAGTGGTTAGGAAAAAATCCTTCATTCCTTCTTCATTTATTGGCTTTGCTCGCTTTGTGTGTATGTGTGTGTGTGTGTGTCTTTAATTCTATTAGAACATAACAAAGCCTATAAAAGCATCATTGATTGATTCTCTTTTTCATTTTATAAAAATAATTTTTTTGCCATTTCTCTTTTGTGCTGCTGTGTTGCTGTGTTGGTCCAGGTATTGGCTACCGGAGTCACCGCGTTGGCTATTGGCTCACGGACGACTGGATGAGCTGTGTAATGTTATCGAGCGCGCGGCAAAAATGAATCGCAGTCCATTGCCCAGCAACTATCGTAAAACTTTAGAAGCTGCTGTACCCAATTCAATGAAGCGAGCAGAGCGTAAACGTGCCAGTACTCGAAGTACCGGCGATATAACAATGGCTAACAATAACAATGTTGCTGCTGATGCTACTAATGTTGCTGCTCCTACTACTGTTCCTGATGATGATGCATGTGATATTGATGTTAATGCAAATCCATTGTTGGTTGTTTTCAATCACATTTATTGGCGTACAACGTGCCTAACATTAATCGTTTGGTTGACACTCATTATTATCTATTTTGGCCTTACTCTCCATCTAAGTAATTTAGGTGGCAATATTTACTTGAACTCGGTAATTAATTTAATTAAACATTTACTTAACTTATCATATAAGTATATAAGTATGTATAATTTTTTATTATGTAATTAGGCAATTGCTGGAGCCATTGAGGCCATTTCCATATGTGCAAGCATTTTTGTTGTTCTAAAAATTGGCATTAAACGCAGTTTAGTCATCTTTATGGCTTTGTCGGGTGTCTGCTGTCTATCAACGAACATTGTACCCCAGGGCGATACACATATCGTCATTTATATCGCTATGATTGCTAAGTGTTTAATTGGCGCTAATAATGCCATAATACCGACATATACAGCAATGCAATATCCAACGATTATACGAAATTTTGGTGTGGGCATGGGTAACTTGGCAGCGGGCATTGCTCTTATTTTAGTGCCCTATTTATGGTTATTGGTAAGTTGGAAATGATTTTCTAAAATTAAATTAAATCATTATAATAAACTGAGTTTTTTTTTCCAGGAACATTATGAACAACTTTTACCATTGAGCATCATGGGGGTCTGTGGCATTGTGGGTGCCATTGCATTGGCACTCATGAAGAATGTGGAGTAAGATGGACGTTTAATAATACAGTCCTGTTTGACCAGAAGCATTATATGTATACTTATCAATAAGTTAATCAATCTGAAGGCAGAACTAAGTTTCATATTAAAACTTTAAAATCATATAATGCAATTTCAATATCGGCACACCCAAATTAGGAGCAAATAAGATTGATTCATATAAAATGTTTATACATGACTATTTTTCTTTTCCGGTCATTTCACTTTTGTCTTAAATTGGAAACTGCTTTATTAAAGTTTTATATCCCACATCCGATTTCCATGAAGAATATTTATATAATCAGACCACTCTTAGCTGTTCGGCTAGAATAAATTTTAGGAATAATTGTCTCAAGGTTTCTTTTACAAAATTTTTGAAGATTATTTTGATTAGAATTTTCATGGGGTCTTATAAATTACATTGTAATAACAAAATATAGTTTACATAACTTAAGCCCCCTACCCGAAAAACTAAAACTAAGAATATGTAACTAGATGGGCATAGCTAGATGGGTTAGTCGACCACCAGATTTATACTCTTCACGCAGTGAATATTATTATAAGTTTCTCATGAAGTTTGTAACGGACAGAAGGAGACATCGGAGACCACATAAAGTATATGCATGTACATATATTCTTGATCAGCTAGACGAGACGATTTGATAAAGCCTTGTATGTCCCTCTGTTCGTCTGTATGTATGCAATCTAGTCCCTCAGTTTTTGAGCAGACGCTCTGCATTTGTCTGAATCAGCTGAATCAAATCATTATAAGGGATACTTCCTATACAAGCCCAAATTCAAATTAAAGTTTTTATTAGAAAAACTTTTTTGTTTTTTGTATTCTCGAAATGTCTGAACCATATTCTCTAACCATTTTGATCTCAATGTTGAAATGTTGTGTGTAAGCATAAGTCATATCAATAATAAAATTATTTCTGTATACTCAATGACAGGAGCATAGGTGTTTTCTAGTGATGCATGAAGAGTACGACAACTTCGGCATAACCGAAGTTAACCTTCTTTTTTCTTGTTTCTATATCATTTTGTATTATTATGTTATATATTTTTATTAAAATGTAGAAACTTTATTTTTTAATAGGGAAAATATCACTTACATCCAATGAATTTTATAGAATCTTAACCATTTTCAACTTAAGTAGTTTAGTAAATAAACCTAGCTGTAATACTGTGATATTGACACATTCTTTTTAAATTTATTTTATAAGAATTTGCATTTGTTTTTATCGAATAAATCTTTCATTTTCTCAAAAAACAAGTTTATTGATTATATTTACTTGTAGAACTTAAGAATATTACTTACTTTTGTTTTAAATTAGTTGTTACATAGTTGATTGAATAACTTTCATACCAAAATCAAGGATACCATTTCAAAATGATGAAATGTGAAGAGCCAAAAAATTTAGCTTTGAAGGATTGTTGACTTGTATGTTCACACTTACATGGATTCTTAATCCCTAAGTCATATAAGACAAATATAGCTAAATAGAAGTAAATAAAAATCAGTATTTCTTCAAGTCCAAGACCACAGTTATAGCGACTTGTGCTTTAAAAGATTACTAAAATGACCACATGTTTTTATTTTTTTTTTTTTTTTTTGTTTCAACATTTTTGTTTTTTTTTTTAAATTTCAGTTTATTTAAAAAAAAAAAATTTCTATCAAGAAAGAACATATTTACGGGGAATATTTGATGACATTGACAGACCGAAAGTTGGATAATATATTCTTAATTATTGTAATAAATCTATGTCATAAGTCCAATGGATGGGAGGAGCCTTTTGAACCTTCTCGGGTAATCGTTTGTAGTAAGAACTATAGCAAACGGATTCGCATCACATTAGAGCATTATTGCTACGATTAGTGTGGTGGTTAATTTATTATTATTATTATATTATTTATAGAAAGGAAGCCAATGTCTTGATGAGCAAAAGAAGACATCGTTGTAGTTTTCACAGCATTCTTTTTGCATTACAGCAATGACATATTGTGACCACGTCAGTTGGCGATTCAAATGATGCCCAAATAATAAACAGATGATTTTTTGCAATGAATAACAACAGTGCTGCGATTTCGCACTATTACTACCGATGTTCCAATATTTAGACCAAGTTTCGAATTCTTCATAAGCACTTTGAGAGGCAGCCGCAGATAGATCGCGCGAAGTGACACTTGTAAGAAATGCTTAAATGCTGTGTCATCCGAATAAGTGCCACCTACTAGTGTATTCTCATCGGTCGGTGGAATATAAGTGTTTATTTATGTACATGAAACAAAATCCACAGAAATAGATGGCGTAGCGTTAACTGCACGCAACAAAGCTAATTGCTGCACAACATGAATAATTTTTTTTTATAAATAAATGCTTTATGTTATCAGCAAGTGTTTGGAAACTTAAGACATACATTGTGTAAATAATATGTATGTAATACAATAACTGGGCATTCTTTTATACAATTTGGCACCACCAAAATCTAATTAATAACTTGGTATGACACATTGTACTGTCCGTTAACATAAGTTAAAGTTTGAATCAATAAAAACTTATGAATCTTACCAAATTATACAATTAATAAATCGATCAAGTTCTACATTAAAATCTATCGATGAAAGACAAAATGTTCATAATTCGGTGAGACATTTTAGTTTTAACACTAGAAATTACTAAAAATAGTCTTAATTCCTTACATAAAATGAATGGATTGATCAAATATTTATCTTCAAAACTTTTCAAAGGAATAAAATATTAAATCGATGTATGTTTAAATTTTTTTTTAAATCAAAAAATAACATTTTATTTTATTTATCATAAACTTCAGACAGATTCCGACATTTGTAAAAGCTCATTATCATGCAAAAAAAGCTTATATGTTAAGCTGCAGAAAAGTTTATGTTAAGCTACACATAAGCTTTTTCTAAATAACTTTAACTACAGTTGAGTGTAAAATATGTGGAAAAATATAATAAATATATTACAATTAAACAAAACAAACTGATTAACCTTTTGGCAAATCTTCGATTTGGTGATCTTTGATATGATTTCTGGATTTTTCATTCAAATAACTTATTTAATTTAATGAATTTCAGGTAAATGGATTTTGAAACTGTTATGTACTTCAAAAAACTTCACTTCACTTAACTTCATTCATTTTGTTTTCTTTATACTTATTATGCTAAACAGATACAAGACATAAATCTCTTACAATAAACACGAATCACTTTGAAAAGGGAAAAAGTAATGTCATGTAGAAAATTAAGGTAATTTAAATCCACAAACTGTAAACTGAAAACTTATCTTTAATTCCACTCTTACCAACGCGACAACATTAAAAAAGCTTCGTGCCTCCTCAAGTAAATGAAGACTATATAAACGCATTGAGAGCTTGAGGCCCAAGCATTTCAATAATCAACACGACCCCCGTTAAATCTTAACTCCAAGGCACAACACAATTTTGTGGTGAATGTTATTATTGAGTTTGTTTGTTTTAATCTGACACTGCGAAACAAAACCAATTTGTGAACTACATTAATTTTCTTTATATTAAAAATTTGCCATAATTTGTAATTAAACGAAAGCCAAAATTATTTTACTATTGACTTCTGTTGTTAACTGTGCCGCACCCTCAACTCTTGAACTCAAATTGATAAAAACAAAACAAAAGAATCATGGAATTGCAAAATTTTTGGGTAAGTTCAAACTTTAAAAAATTTTCAAATAATAGTTTTTTAAAGAAAATCTTTTATATTAAATTTAAACAAAACTTTATACAAAATTTATACAATATTGTGTTGAGCTTAATGAACTTTAATTGTCAAGTGATCTGAATATGATTTTGTTGTACTCAACAAAAAAAAAATTAAAACATTAATAGACCATAAAGTAGTTTTTATTATAAAAAAAAAAATGAAAGAAAAACAAATAATCAGCTTAATGCAGTGGCGGCATTGCCATAAAATGCATAAGAGATCAAATGCAGTGGCGGCATTGCCATAAAATGCATAAGAGATCAAACAAACTATCGTATATTCCCATTTTAATTTTTATTATTATTAAAAATAAATTAAAGAAATAAACATATAAGGTTATTATATAATCAAGGTCGGTTGACTTATATAAATACAATAGTAGAAAGACAACCAATTAAAAATAATTTATGCAAAGGAATGCGATCGATGCATTTCAAAAGCAAAAGAAAACACAAGAAAAAAGGAGAAGCAAAAAAAAAAGAAAATACATCGTAACATTATGAAATCATAACTGCACAGTTTTCCTGAACTCAACTGACTCAACAGAAATGAATTTCAATTCAATTAACCGCAATTTCTTGCTTTTTAAATAAATCAGAAAAATAAAATAAAAATATCGTTCCACTTGAACTAATTTTATGAATCGATTTTGAATGAAAATGGAAAATATTTGATTAATTGAAAAATTCTTGTATGGTGATTTGATATGATTCGATTTAATGGAGATTTTCATTAAAAAAAAAAAGATAAAACGATTAGTTCAGCATTAAAAGAGAGAAGAGAAGATGTAAAGTAAAAGTTTACAACCAAAGGAATATATTTATTTAAGTGGAAAATTAATAATTTGATTTGATTTTATGGAGAATTTACAATATTATAAAAAAAAGTGCATTGATTATTTAAGCATTAAAAGTGTGTATATATTTTTTAATGCCGTTGAGGTCCGAGCCGGCAAAATTAAACGTAGCCTCTGGTTTAAGTAGAAATTTACTAACTTTACACTAGGAACTTAAAACAAGATGTAAGAAAACGTTTTCGGAATTTTTATTTCATTTTTTGGTAAAAGAAAGACTCTTCTTGAGTTGGTTGATGCATTCAGAAGAAGAAAGATTAAGGTTCCTTTTTTAACTTTTAGAATAAGGTACAGATCCCAAAGATTTTACGATCACCTGTGGGAAAATAAATGAAAAATTTGATGTAAAATTTTTTATGATGAAATTCATTATAAAAAAAAAATGAAACGATTAGCTAAGCATTTAAAAACTTGTGCGAATTTAATGCATATTTTTGATTAACTGGCGGTCTTAGCTTTCCGGATGTCCTTTTTTTGACCAAACTAAAAGATTCTCCAGATTTTTAGCAATTTGCAAACTTTGTACTAGTAGGAACTGAAACTAAGATGCCAGGAAACAGGTTTTTTTTTGAATTTGTATATCATTTTCCGGTTAAAAAGTGACTCTTCTTGAATTCATCAAGGCTAGAAATATTAAGATTGTCATTTTATCTTTTATTACAAAGTTCAATGTGAACATGATTTCAATTTCA
The DNA here is from genome assembly GCA_037043295.1 of Amiota minor. Lineage (NCBI taxonomy): Eukaryota > Metazoa > Arthropoda > Insecta > Diptera > Drosophilidae > Amiota > Amiota minor. Next base: position 169,385 of record JBAMAW010001695.1, read on the forward strand.
TTAACCGGTAAATGGTGGAGACTCTTCTTAATTCAGTGGTTGCATTCAAAAACCTTCTCTTTTAGGTTTTGATTTTGAGGCTTTTTTTTTAGGTTTGGAGTGAACCGCTTCTCCTTAGTCATCAGCATGTGGAAAAATCCATGATAAACTTGATTTATGAAAATATATTAATTAACTGGATGACCCTGCATCGCTCTCTTTTTGTATTGAAGTATGCTGCGTACTGGGAGAATGCCCCAGACACTGACATTACTCTATAGGCGTCGATGTCGGCGAACTAAACTTTTAGTTTAACGTAATCAAAAACCATAGCACATGTTATGCACATACCTCAGACTAACTACAAATTATAATGTTCCATTCATTTTTCAAATTAATAAACAAATATTTTTCTTGGTTTTTTTTTTATTTTTAATATTTAAGCATAATTTTTTTCTCCCATTTTTAAGTAAAAGAAACATGCAAATTACGTAATATCGCCCAACGTACAACAACAACAACAACAACAGAAAAAGCGAGTAATGAACAAAGTTTTTTTTTAACGATTTTGCTTTAATTTTTTATTTTATTTTCTGTTATGATCGATCGAGGCGGGCGAGTAATTTTTGTGCGATTTTCTTTATGCTCGATATTTACAAACGACTTAAATAATGTTGTTGTTGCAATATATAGTTGTTGTTGTTGTTGTTATTGTTGTTACTGGAGGTGGTGTTACTGCTGCCGTTTTGACTGCTCTACAATTACAGTTTGGCTTCAATATGCTTCATAGTTGTTGTTGAAAATAAAAATAAATCGTTCATAAACCTCGCTCAAACAGAAATTCATTGAAACCTGTTTAGTTTTTATAGTTGTTTTTTTTATATTTTTTTTTTTGTATAAAAAACCAAGAAAAGCATTAAGAAAAATAAGAAATAAATATACAATTGTAAACTGAACCGAACTGGTCCATAAGCCCAACACATACCGCACAATGCCACGCCCCGCAACATGCCGCACTCACTTTACTATGTATTACAGTTCAAGTCAACACAACACACAACAGATTAATGTAATGAATGCATTCCATTCCATTCCATTCCATGCCAATCGCTCTATGCGTAGCCCACAAGTTGCAGAATACAAAACAAACTATGCAGGTGGCATTAGTAACGTTTAACTTTACCTTACCTTACCTTACCTTACCGATACACAAAGATAAATACTTATGTATGTACATCATAAAAGACAATGTAAAAATACTTAAGATACCATAATATTGTAAGTATGTAGCACCGCTTGAGCGCACAATCTGATGTAGAAGCACCACGTACAACCTACAAACAACGACACATTGCCTTGATTAATATGTAAACCAATGTCTTCTTTTTTGTTTTGTACTTTGTTGCAGCTCATATTTGCAATTGCAACACTTGGCACGCTTGTCATCGTTAATGCTCAAAATTTTGCACCACGTTTAAATATACCCGGTGCAGTGCCTGTGCCAGTGCGCCAACAGCAACAGCAACAAGTAGTGCGTGTCCGAAGACCGATCGCCACTCAAGTGCGTCCTCAAAATCCAGCACCATTAAGTGTTACATCACGTATACTTGATGAGGCCAAACCAGTTACAGAATCTGGAGAAGAAGAACATCCAGATGTCTTTTTGCCACAACTGCTACGCGATCAACAATTGGCAAATGCCCAACAAGTGCAATTCCAACAAGCCGCAGCTGCTTTCCTTCAACATGGAAATGCAGCAGATCAGAATTCATTACAAGATACATCGCCCTTGAATGGCTTAGACAGTCAGCCAGCCACTATATTGCCAGCACCAACACGTCCAGCGCCTGTGCCAACTGTTAATACTCCCGCTTCAACAATTAATCGTCCCTCAAATTTTAATGACTTTGGCATTGGACGCTTTGAGACACAACGTTTTGCTGTGGAACGTCAACAAGCTCCAGTAAGGCAACAACAAACTCAACAAGAGCCACAACGTGTACTTACATCACGACCAAGGCAACAACAACAACGTCCTGAAGCACGTATACAATATGCAGATCCACAAGATTTGCCAGCACCAGCACCAGTACGTCCACGTCCTAAGCCTGTACAACCTCGTCCTATTATTCATCAAAATCAATTGCAACAAGATGATCGTGATGAGCAACAAAATCAACAACAACGTCGTCGCCCTGTAGCACAAACAACACGCAAATGGCGCGAAGAAATGGATGATGGCAGCATAGTTTGGGGCTATGAAAATGATGATGGTTCTTTCAAAGAGGAACTCATTGGAACTGATTGTATTACCAAGTTAGTATCATGTTGTGTGATAGCTAAAGAAAATATCTTATAAATTATCAATTTTCAGGGGTACCTACGGTTATATTGATCCCGATGGTAACAAACGTGAATATCATTATGAAACCGGCATTAAATGTGATCCTATTACACGTGAAACTGAGGAGGAACTCGCTGAGAATGCTTTCATTAATTATGAGGATAACAAGGCTGTGCTGCCCAATGGCATCGAGATCGATATGTCACAATTGGGTAAAAAGAAGTCAAAACGTCCAGGCGGCGGCGGAGGCAACATTTACCGCAACTAATATTATTACACATATAAATATTGTAAATTTTAACTCATAAGTCACTCAATTAATGAATTTATGTAATTATTTTACTGTACTGTATATTATAACATATGCGTAATGTCTTTTTGTATAAACTTGTATGTATGTATGTATTATTACAATAATGACAAGTATCCTTTTTCTTTATGAACTAATATGGCCGTTGACGACGCATGGGCGGCAAACGGTTTGGTGGCGTTATCGAAATGTCTAAAAAATCACCAATGTTGAATTTTGATTGAGCGAGAGTCTTTTGATCATCGGCACCCTTTTGTCCTGTACAAGTGACACCAATTTCACGCATTTGATAATGATTATTTCGATAATTTGGCGAGACCACGGCAAAATCGAAATAAGTTCCTTTTTTACGTGTCTCCGGGTTGACATCACGTACCAGTGAAGTCAATTCATGTAAAGTGGCATCTACCCATGTGTAGATTTGTAATTCATTAGTTGGTACATTACCGAACATATATTCCGATATGGAATGATGACGTCCAGTTGAGCAAAAGACACGCAAAAGTAATGGACAAGTCTATAAAAATAATGTACAATAAACATTTACAATGCAAAGGAATTGTCAAGTTACAAAAATTCTTACCTTTTCGCGATCAATTACTTTCACTTGCGTCTTTTCTTCAACAATCATAGATTCTACATTAGCCATTATTAAGCTCTGAATATAATTTAATTTAATTTTATTTTAATTTTTTACTATTATAATAAACAAATGGAACAAACAATTTTCTTCTACTTCTTTTGTTTTTTGCAAAGAATACAAGTAGTCAATTTTTGTAACGAGTCGGAATGGAAATAAGTGCTGTCAGGTTGCAAAATCAAGATACTAAACAAATGCAATGCACGTTTGTTTCATTTTATAATAAATAATATAATAAAGTATTTTTTAAAACCTTTATTTATTTTATTATATTTATGTTATATTTTATCCTTTTACAAACAAATGAAAATTTTTTATTTTGGTTTATTCAAGAAATCATCTTCTGTAACGAAATACAAATTACAAATCAGTGCTGCCAAGTTGCCAAACAAAGAAACTACTTATTAATGCAATTTTAAACCTAATTTTTTATATTTTATACACATTTTTTTTATTTAAACCTCTTATAAATATTAAATTTGTTACTCAATTTCATTATTTGAATAAATTATAAATTTTTAATATAATTTCAATTTACCGCCATGTGAAGTAAAGCTGCCAAGTTGTAGAAAATGTACTAAGGTCAATTTTAGAGCATTTTTCCTTACGAAACTTTAGCTCACCCATACATAAGAGCATAACAATAATAAAACTCATACTGTGGTTTTCATTACATTTCGCGTACTTCAGAGTGGAATTTGCGAAAAAGAAGGAAGTTTTATTTATCTTGTAATATATAATGTGATATCGAAAAGCTTCTTTGCTATTAGCAGTGAAGCTTTGTTAACCTTTATTACCTGTCAAAACGAAATACTTGAAAAAGATTGACATAAAGACGCACCACAGAAATTTAAGATTTTAAATCGCTTTACTGCATACAAAATAACAACAACAAACAACGCAATATACAAAAGTCGAAGGCGACAACGACGACACACTTTACCTGGTATGTATTTAATTACAGTTTACAAAAATTCAAAAAGTGGAAAAGTAAATCTACTAAAGATTTATTCCCGTGTTCTGTTGCAGTGTTTTGCTTGAATGCAACAGCAGCAGCAACCGTGTTTTGCTTATGTAATATAATAATAAAGACTCACTGCAATTGGGAGTTGTTATTAATGATAGTTTGTTTTTAGAATGAGATTCGCCTACTTACCCATACCTACAATTATTGGGGTATTCATTCACATGGTGTATATGGAATACATATCATATACATCAATCTAGCAATAATATACACTTGCCAGAAAAAGTATCCATCCGTAATAGAAAACATAATAAACTTAAAAACATAACAAATATGGTCCCATCGCCTCGACTGTGTTTCATTTCTGACTAAAGGTTCTTTTATGTTTCACCCATAATTTTGTTGTTTTCTTTTCCTCATTTATTGACACAAAACTATCTGGATGGTATTCCTATGGGCATCTCTATCAAAGGATACTTTGATGTTCACATTTATTTGGGAATCGCTAACTTCTATACACAATACTTTGTTTTTTTTTTTTTTTTTTTTGTTCTTTCAACTAACTTGTGAGCCCATAACACAGTTTTGACACAAAAGAGTTCAGTTAAATATGTTATGCCTTGATATTTAGTATTACAGGATTGTTGCCCTCTCATCTGTGCTAAATTCCTTGATAACTTTTGTTGAAAAGATGAGTATTAAGAACGTCAGAGGGAAATGTATTATTACAACGATACTCTGCATAAAATCCGCTTTTTCAGGGGATTTCCCACTGAAAAACATTCGCAATATTAATTCCCATATTGTATGGATACTTTTTCCGCTGCAGTTCATTGAAAGTTCATTATGTTTATGGCCATAAAAAGTAGTTTTTTATCCAAAATCCAATAATAGACTGTATTTTCATTTAATTTTTATTTCCTTAACATAGCTTTGTATGTTTCTGTATGGATACTTTGCCATGCAAGTGTACATAGAATTTTTTGTTTTTATATACAAACTGTTCAATGCCAAACAATGTGGGTGGTTAATGGGTGTTGATAAGCTGATTCGTCTAACTAACTAATGTTTTGATCTTAATACATAGAATTCTAACTATTTTGAAATATGAGTAAATAAATAATAATAATACTATTTAAGTACTCCAAGGAGTCAGTCAGTTGTATCAATAATCTTCAAGGGGGGCAAAAAGAATTCACTTTATTATTTACATGTAAGAATAGTAGATTTGTTTTCATATTATCATGTCTTTATTTCTATGAATTGGATACAATCAGATCATCATGATCATCAACATTGAATAGACACTCATTCAACTCTGACGTAAAATAAAACTTGCAGCAATAACATAACTCATTCAACTGCTGCGCCGCTCTACTTAAACGTATTTTCTTTCTCAATCACTTGTCGTCGTCAATCTATAAAATGCTAGATAGATATAGACAAGTATCAGAATGAATCGTATTAAATTTGTGGGGCTTTTGTTGCCGAATCTACTGACGTCATAGCACAATGGCAACTTGAAATCGTCCAACCAAAAGCAAGCGAGCAAGCAATGTCTGATTGTTGTCACGAGTGAATTTGTGTTTTATAAAGCAATTAGAAATCACAAATCAAATGTTACCCCAACCACACCACAATAAATGTACCGGAATATTTTACGAGGCTCAGTTTTTTCTATAAACGGCAGATTCAACATAAATTTGAATCATCATAATAGATTATAATTGTTTTTTCAAATGGAAAACATACATGCATTGTAATCAACAGCAACGTTTCTTTCTCTGCGATCTTGTCAAGCTAAAGGGACTGTAAGTAAACTACCTATTGTACCAGTACCAGTAGAAGCTCACAAATTTTAAATCTCAAAAATTAGAATCTTTCAGTTATTAGAACCAAGAGTTGTGAAGCATTTAACGCTCTGTTATTAGCTTCATTCATGGATAAATTGCCACAATCAATTAAAACATTTGGCTATTGCAAAATCAGAATAACAATCAACTTCTTCAAGAAACACAAGCAAATTAATCCAGAATGTCTCTTGTCTGTAAACGAAATCAAAGCATGGAATGCATAAATTAACGAAGCAGAATCGAATGAAATAGAACTTTCTTCTGATGATGGCAATGGCAAAAAGGATATTATCGATACTGGACCAACTACAAATTTCACGCACCTTTGCTATTGATATCATTTAATTAAGAGAGTGAATCAATCATTCTCTTGGCGATATGACATCGTTAGAACGGTAAATCGAACAATATATTTAAATTACAGTGTTTCTAATTTGTGAGCTTTTTTTATGTTGTAATGATCCTTGGAACTCCATTTTCTTTAAGAAGGTTGCGTTTCAGTAATATTTTGGATCAACGAAGTACTCTGCTTTCTTATGGTCGTCATGTATATCGAAGACTCTCAAATATTTCAATATTTCATACCAATTAAATCTCATTTCATGCCTCCTTCTTCTAATGTAACAAATTCTCATATGATCAAAATAACTAATTGATTTTTCTTTTATCATTTCTTGCAGAATCTTCCAAAACAATCGTGATTTAATTTAACAACAAATACAAATATACAAACATGTCAAATTCACCAAGAAGTACACCACCACCTCAACCACAACTTGATGACAACAATGCCAACAACAATCATCAAAATAATAATCAATCTTCGAACTCCATAAATAGAGCTCCCAAACTAAAGTCTGCACGAAATAGTAACAACAGTAGCTTAGATGATAAACTATCACCTGATCAGGATATCTATATCAATGCTGCCGATGGTCTACCAAATAAACATCCAACGCTGCCACCTGAGGGCGATATTGACAGTGAACCAGAATCAGATCCCGATTCATTTGATGATTTGCCAACATCAATTATTGTCACCAATATACATTCAGAGGTCTTTATAAATCCGGATCTAAAGCAACAAATGGAAGATCTCTTTCGAAAATTCAGTGAAGAGGCAACCTTTCAATGGTTACGCAGTTTCCGAAGATTACGTGTGAATTATAAAAATGCTGTAGCTGCAGCAAATGCTCGTATACAATTGCATCAATATGAATTCAATAAGAAAACCGTCATCACATGTTATTTTGCACAACCAGTGACGCCAGTGTCGAATAAGAATCTTCAACCGCCAGCACCGGTTAAGCAATTCCTTATATCACCACCAGCCTCACCGCCAGCTGGCTGGGAACCACGTGAAGAAGGTGAACCGTTGGTCAATCATGATCTATTAGCTGCTCTAGCCAGTCTAACGCCTGGCGAAGCACATGAGTTACATCCCCAGAGTGGTGATCATCCTGGTATCATTGTGCATACAGCAGCAGTTTTACCAGATGGCACCGCTGGACCCAAACAACATATCGTACAGACAAAATGTCCTGAACGATAAGATATGTATTTATATAATCTAAAGAAAGGAAATTGTTAATGAATGCGAATTTGTGTGTGTTTGATAGAGAAATGAAGTATGTTTGATTTTGAATTTCAATGTTTTGTGTGAAATGGGTAAAAGAGAAAATATTTTATTGATATGTTAAATTTTATGCACATTTTGCATAGATAAAACACTGTAATATTCTAAGCACGCATGCACTCACGCACGCAAACAAAAGTGTTTTTGTGTTTTGTAAAAAAAAAAAATAATAAAGAAAACCAATTTCAAATTTGTTAATTTCAATTTGTAGTAAAACTAATTAAACAAAAAAACTTATGATTAAAGAAATGTCGTCGTTATACGTACACATGTTTATATTTACTATATTATATATTTACTTATATAGAAAATATGTTTGAAATTTAAAAGTAACGCAATATTTATTAAAATAATGTATAAATGGAGAATGTGTGTTTAATGCTTCAAAAGACAAAACAAAATCTAATAAACTTTTGAAAAATATAACAAACAATAAATGCTAAAAATGCCAAAGCATAAACAAAATAGCAGCAAAAACCGAATAAATAAACTATACTAAATTGATAACTTGGAACCAAAAGCAAATAAATTATACATACATATTTCTTTTAAAATAAACATGCATAGACTCAAAGCCCAAAACAAAAACAAAAATAATAATTTCCTCATCAATAGAAATGAATAGAGAAATGAAATCAACTAGTAAAATAAAATAAATAAATAGAAAAATGTTATAAACAAAACAAAGTTAATACAATACACAATGGCGCCTGAATATTTAATATTTATATTATTTAATAAATGTATATAATTCTATTTTATGTAAATTTAGTTTAAGAAGAAAAAGAAAGAAGAATTTTATTGTTAATCATCATGAGAAGAGAATAAAAAGAAACTTATTGATGCTGTTTCATGTTCTAAATGTTTGTTTATTTATTATGTATAAAATCATCAAAAATATATATTTATTATATTTAAATCTATAAACATAGTATGTTCTATTTATGTAATCTATTTATAGTTTTCTATATTTAGAGAAACTATGGAATGATAATTCATATTTATACAATACATTGGATTGGCCAAAACTTGAGTTCTTTCATAGTAGTATATGGTCTTTATATCTTCCTTCTCGACTCGAATTCACTCCAGTTCAACCGGAAACCTGATTACTAATTTATAAAATATACAAATTTTATTTTGTTCATAACTTTTGGAACTCAATTTTCTATAAGGAAGATCGATTCTTCACCTCGATTTAAGGCTTGTTGATTTTATGTTTCTTCTCGAGTTTAGAGGCCTTACTATCTATTGGTTCAAACCAACATTACAATCTTACCATTTAAATTTTTTTGAATATTTTAAACTCTACTAAGAAAAAAAAAAAAAAATCAAAATGTAAAATAGTATACTATATGGTGGAGTCATTATTATGGGTAGAAAGGAATAAACAGAAAAAGAACTACGATTCACCTTCTCCATTTTAGGCTTGAGATTTGAACAAATGCTTTAGGGCTTTTTCTTAAGATTTGGAGGTCCTCATCTACTTGATCAAACTGAACTTACTTTCTTACCATCTAAATGGAAATTTTACACTCTATATAATATTAATTTAAAATATTTATAGCAGGTGGTGGGGTTCTTGAAAGATTAGAGAGAAAATGATCTTTGGTTCTTTATGTTGATTTGAGGCTTGTTGTAATTTAATGTTTTGAGGAATAATTTAAATCGAAATGTTGGATTCTGCATCTTATTGATAGATGCCCTTTTCACGAGTTTAGAAGGCCCCTAGACCCAAGGCTCACAATCTATTTGCTCAAAACGAAATTTCTTTGTCGCCATTTGAAAGTTTTGGAAATTTTATACTAGACAAATTTAAAGAAAATAATTTCAAATTAAAGATATAAAAAATTGTATATACTATTAACTCCCAAGTTTTGACCAATAGGTACATCTCCTCGTAATATATACATTTAATAACAACAACAATGTATGAATTGATTATTCTTCTTTCCTTAAGTCGAAAGACAAAAAAAAAAAGTAATCTAAAAAACATTTATCCTATTATAATGATCAGTAAAATGATGATGTTGATTATTTCTGAGCAGTTATATTTTTAAGTGGTACCATTTGTTCTGGATCATCCGGGTATACACTATGTTTACGTGATTTTTTACCTCCAGCACATTGACTAAACCATGTATCACCTTTGCCAAAGTTTTCACCATCTTCTATAGACTCGGGCATTGGTTGATTCATTGTCTCTGGCAGGAACATAACCCAAATACCCGATGTCAATGATATAGCACCAAATAATACCGCTGGTATTCTGGGATCGAAGGAATCGAGAAGCGTTATTAGAGGTGTCAATGCACCAGATAAACGGGCACACATTGAACCCAAACCCATTGCTGAATTACGCACAACAGTGGGAAAGAGTTCAGCCGAATAATTATAGATGACTCCAAATGAACCGGCAATCAATAACTTTCCTGCCATAACAATCCCTGTAGAAGTTGTGCTTCCTTGTGCTATAAATGCAGCTGTAATACAACAAATGGCACCACCAATCATGAGGCAACTGGTTATTGGTCTGCGACCAAGGCGATCGAGTACAAATATTATTGTAATATAACTAGGGAATTCTACAAGACCCATAATAAAGAGTATCAAATAAGGATTGCCATATAATTTGCCAGCACTTAGTGAGAGACCATAGTAGACAATGGAATTGGCAAACCAGCATAGGCAAACATTCAGAGTTTTCATACGTAAGTTGGGTGTCTTGAAGAGATCACTCAGACCAGCAGAGGTCTTTGTTTCGGTTACAATGGTTTGTTGTTTAGCCTTTTGCATGATGTATTCCTTATCAACAGGTATGCCAGAGCCATTGATGCGTAAACCTTTGCCAACAATATCAATGGCTTCCGAGTGACGTCCCTGCATCCAAAGCCAACGTGGTGATTCATCTAATAACCACCAATGACCTATGAAAAGTAAACCATGTAAGCCATAAACAATTTGTAGGAGTTCACGATTCTTTATCAGGGCTCCCCAGCCAGCTACAAGCATAATGCCAGCAGCAAAGACAGCCTAGTGATGATTTTAAATTAAAATTGTTTAATACAAATTCTTGAAAATATAAAATTTTACTTACTTGGAATGTAATACCGCATACAGTACGTTTACTTGGACCCACCAATTCCATTGTAAGTACAAAACCACAAATATATGAACCAGCAGAACCGAAGAGGCCCAAAAAGAAACGAGCCACAACAAAAGAGAAATACTCCGGTATAAATGCAACCCCAACTCCAATGATTAACTGCAACAAAGCTGACCAGCAAAATACTGTTTTACGTCCCACTTTATCTGCTAAACCACCTAGAGTTACGGCACCCGTAAAAACACCCAACATAAAGATGGTTTGCATCAAAGCGCCCATCCATCGACGATCGCATACAAAATTCCAATCAATTGTCCGCGAATCCTTATAGTAAGTTGTATCGTAGACATACCGGGAGCAAGGCACACTATCATTGTTAATATCATAGATATGGCAAGAATCCAATTCACCGGTTGGTTTTACAGGTATGGCAGCCAATATGGCTGATGAGTTCCATGGCGTCTGCGATAAGGTACTGTTATCAACGCCTTCGATAAAGCAACGATGCTCAGGCACAGCGGCAACTGTAACCAATGAAAGCATATGCAAACCGGCAGTTAAACCGGAGAGAACTTGCAAGAAAAACTGGAAGAACTGATAACGGCCGAATTCGCCTGTAAATAAATATACAAAGGGAGAATAAACGTTAATTTATTTTGCTGTTATAAAGTGAGGTCAGTAATCAGCTAATCGAAATTATTATCAAATTCAATCGGTTACACTTATCGCTGCGTTATTATCGTGTTGCAATCGGCACTACAGTTTGAAAGCGTGTTGAATACTATTAACCTTAGAATGAATTTTAAAAAGAAATAAAATGGTTTTTTTACAAAACCATTTCAACTTTTGCGGTGTTTTATTATTAAATCGTTTTAAAAACGTCACAGACAAGTAAACAAGCAACTTTGCGGTTGTGTTAAATTGACCACACACTGTTAAATTGCTTGACAAACTTGATTGACTGTGGATTTGTTGGACATAATTTCGGGTCAGAACATATTTTTTATAGTCAGAATTTCTAAGTAACTTTAAACTACATTCGGACTCTTCCATAAGAAAAATCAATGGGATCGGTCAACCATTTCGATATAAAGAAGTCTTTGTTGTAGGGGTGTTTAGACATTTTTACAAGGTATATTGAAATCATTGGGATCGGTAAATTTTTTCGCTATATAGAAGAATTTGTTATGGGGGTGTTCTGACTAATCTATTATGAAGTCATTGGGTTCGGTCAATAACTTCGCTAAAGAGATACCCTTTACGGTAGGGAAGTTAATTTTAGAGGAGGACTCTATTTGCTAATTGTAAACAAATTTTCTATTGTATAATGAACTATAAGTAGGGTAAAAGGGAAGTGTAAAGAGCAGATTATTTTGTTTTCGTCTGCATATCTCTTTACTATTATGTATCTTAGTATATATTAATAGATTATTCCTATGGCTTTCTTATCTTTAAGTATAAAAATTTGTAGTTCTCGTGGATGCTATTATTAGCCAGGTTGGATATTATTTTTATTATTATTAAGGCGCGATCACTCAGAAACCATAGGGCCCATTGTGATGCCTGAATTTAGATAAGGTGGAGTTGAAGGTACTGTTATTAGTTATTAAAATGTTGTATCTGTAGCGTATCTATACATTGGAACTATTTGCAGTTCCCCATACCTGTATGTCATATAACCAACCTAGCTTTAGCATCGTTTTATAGTATGATATTACTTTGTATTTTGAAGTTAAACTTCTTTAGCAGGTTTGGGTAAACATGTATATTACATATTTGAGTGAAAATATACAAATTGTCACGATTTGGAATCATCTATATCTGATGAACCGCACTAGGTAGAGACTTCCAATTTTCACAGAATGTGTATTTCTATTGCCACATCCATTATGTTTAGGGTCAGAAATTATGCCAGATTGAAGACGCCATAGGCATATAACGTGCCAGGACCGACAACAAGGCACAAGATTGAAAAATAAAAGTAATTTACATTATTAGAAAAAACACTAGCAATACTTGTAATATATAAACTAGAAATTTTGAATTTTTTTCAAGATGCTCGTATATTCAATAAAATACCAAATATAAATACTTAAAACATAAAATTATAGCTTAAACTGAAAAATGGAATTCATCTTTTTCATCTTGTTTCTCTTCTATGCAGCAACGTTTCTCTTCTTCAAGCAACGCGTCGATATATGTATTTTCTTGTAAAAGTAGATTTAACTTTATTATATCATGTTCCAATTGCATTATTTCTATTTTATATTTAATCATCATTTCACGCCAATTATTATGGGCTATTTCCAATGTTGATTGATCGCAATCTGGTGAGTCAAGGAATCCACTGTCGTTTGTTTTTGTAATTTTGCAGTACAACATTCCGTCTTCGTCCTCTACCCAAACTACACCCACGCTGCTATCTTTTCTAATTTTCATTACGCTCTCTATAAAGATATATACCATTTCAGCATCGATACTTTTAGTGTCTGTTTCGTCGTGTTTCACTTGAAGTGACTTTATTGCATCTTTGATGAATTCCGACTCATTTGCATCCATAGACATTAGTTCGATATCATTCACGTCAACAATATCGGAATAAAGTTTCTTGCCTATGGGCAACGGTTCAAGCTTTAAGTCTTCCATAAATTCAAACATATTTCTCGCGTTTTTTGTTGTTTTTCGCAAGATTCAAGACTTTTGTAAAATTTTTACTTGTGATTATTTCAAAATAAATAAATGAAATTTATAAAACAAGACGATTGTGTCAAATGTTTGATTTTTTTTTTTTTTTTAATAATAGATAGATAAAAATAAATTCAAGGACTACTCAGTTAGTATCAATGGCTAACTATTTAAGTAGGTATCTTTCAAGGGGAAATTTACACATTAAAAATGTGTGCATAGCTCGATATTGACAGAAAGTATCATGTTAAATCATATTGTGTTACTCTTAGTGAGGTCTAAGTTAATATGGAACTAAGGTGTAAATAATCTAAACGGTCTTAGCTGTAACAATAATCTAACCTTATGTTTTCAACTATTGTAATACAGGTAGAGAAAAAGCTGACAAACTAATCCTTTACTGGAAGCATGCTGAAGAAATGCACCAAAGCCTTGAGAAGTAAAGCTTGGAAAGTAACTTATCTGCATCCTTCTAAAGTATTTGAATTGAAGATAAAATCTTTTTCCCTTTAAGAACAGATCAAAGGCGTCGCCATAGCCTTTTACCGAAGCTCTAAAGCAAATAAGAAAGTTATGAAATTGTCCTTCTAATCAAACAAATTTGTCATACATGTTGTATGTCTATGCCTAACTTTAATAGAATATTGAAAATAATACATTGAAAACATTAATTTACGCGGTTTTTGTGTTGCCATTACTCGCGACTTACTGCAGTCTAACGTCCGTCGCCCTTTTCAAAAATTTAAATATGGTACTTACAGTATATAAAAACCAGTTATGACGGTGCCATAACAATTAATTATATTTTTTACGCTTTTTTTTTTTTTTTTGTTTGAATGTAACTTTCGCTATTGAAGTAATTGCAATTACATATTTCAAATGAAATTTATTCAATCAATTTGAATTTGTATTTTCTGTTGATTTGTTTTTATTGAAACGCGTTTGCAACAAGTGAAGTCTGCTGGGTCTGAGTGAGTTCCCAAAGAGGCAAAGAAGGCAATAAAGAATATTTGCAAACAAAATGCTTTATAAAGCGTGAACTAATAGAATATTGAATTGAATTGATTGCGACAGCGTCAACAGCGTCAACAATTATAATAAAGAGAACAGCGTTCAATAAATACAATAGTATTTACAAATATGTATTTATATAGAATAGATACATAGGCATGGGTATAGTATAGTATATAGAAGAATTTTTATACACAACTGAAGCAAAACACAGTGGAAAAATAGAACAATTCAATGTTAATTTCTTATTCAAACAAAAGAAACATGAAAAAATGAGCGAACTTTGAACACAGAATGAACAAATGAACGAACGAACGAACGAAGGCCGAAATTGTATATTTACAACAAATAACTTGAGCAACTTTAGCTCGAACCACTTCTTTCAAGATTGTGCAGAATTGTTATTCCATTGTATTTCGTTTCTAATAACTTTGCCATATAAGACCGACATCCGAAATAAAAATTAAGACCATTAACATTAACCCACTGAAGCATGAATGCTGCGTGCTCAAACTAAACTTTGAAGGTTACAACAATAAATTCAAATGCAACAAACAAAAAATCATGTGTCATGGGCAATTAAAAACTCAAGATTCAGTCAGTGCTAATTGTAATATACCATTGCAGAAGACAAGGCAAATACTTGTATACTCATAGAGATACGACAATACAATAGAATCAACCTACTTTGGCAATGGCAAACTAATAAAAAAAACAATTGCTGAATTTCAGATCAAGAAAATTGTAATCGACTCTGATCAATTTGTAACTCCGCATGGGAAGATTTTTTAAAGAGAATTTTTATTTAGGAAAATAGGTTAACTTGAAGAGAAAATAATAATTATACCCATGTTACCCATTCAACCATGTACCTTACTTGAAAGTTTTCTAAACTACTAAAATCTTCGAAGAAAAACTTCTCAAAAAAAGTATTCATTTTTCAAGAAGAGCAGGGCAAGTCACATAGGAGTTGTTGGTTGCCTTCTTATTCTTCTTTATCTGTACAGCTGCGAAGTCTTGTAGAATGCATCCTTTAAGCCATTACCTTAATGACTTGGTACCCTGTTAAGACTGACATCATCATCAGAATCCTACATATTTTTGTAGTTCTATTTAAGGTTCAGGTAGCAAAATGAATGAATTTATTAGAGAATCTTGAAAGAGGAAAAAGTTTTGAAGTTTTACATCTATGCCAAAGCTTCAACTTGAATAAGTCTAAGTACAAAATTCAGCAAATTCAATTAGCCGAGATAAGCTAAAGTTGGGCTCTTCTAAGTTAAAATAATTCCTCCTACAGCAAAATCATCTCTTAGAGATGTTTTTGAAGATTCTGTTGGTTTAAAGTTTTTTTTTTATATTATATATTTGCACTTCTTCTATAACGAAGAATCCTCTGCATTTTCCTATTCAAAGTATTGTAATTGGAAATTCAAAGACAAAACTGAGAATAGTATTGTAATAAAAATAAACGAATTGTAAAGTTTCAGAACAAGGATCATTTAGAGAAGATGAAAAGTAAATGATGAGATCAAACTAAGAAAATCTAAATTAAACACAAAATCAGTTGAAGATAATTTAAAAAGAAATCATTCTTAACAAGTCCTGTATAATCTAAGAAGTACTTATAGACTTGAAACCAACTATCAGAACCAGCAAAAAAGAATTATAACAGTAAACAAACTGCATACCTTATCTCAGAACAAAGTAGACAAAGTGAGATAAGATTCCAAATCTATGCACCTATATTTATTAATCACAAGAAGAATCTTTTGCAAAGAAATCATATCACAAATGTACCCTCTTATCTTAGATTGGATTAGATTGGAAGTAAAATGAGGTAAGTTAACTGAGGTAATCTATAAAAATTTTTGTTAGAAGTGTTAGGTACATTGGACTGTTTGATCACTGGGCAATAAGTCATGAAAAATGTAGGTGTATAATCACAAAATTATGTGAACCAAGTTCATTATCTAAACATTCGGCAACACTTCGCTTAATAAAGTTCTTAGAAATAATTGTATGAAGTGAAAACAGATTGAAATCATTCAACTCATGTTTATTGTAAATCTAAGCAACTAATCAATGAATTTCACATTTCTATATATTTTAAAGAAACTTTCTACGTTCTTTTAGGGGTAATCACCTTAAATTATACAACAAATCATACAAAACTATAATGCAAGGCGCCTAAATATTATAAAGTCAATTAGAAATGACGCGTAAATACAATAAGATAAATATCTTTATAATTGTTTGAAATTTGATAGACGCTTCGATTAGCAGTAATTAAATTCAATTAAACCAATTAAGCACACGACAATAGCGATGACTTAGCCGATATAGTATGTATAAATGTACATGTCTAAATACCAAAGACCTATTATAAAACCCAAGGTGAGAACGTGTGAAAAGTGGGCCGCACATATCAGAAATTGACATAAAAGTTGTTTCAGATTAAATAAGTAGTTCTGTTTTGACTTACTTAATAAAAAATTATGAAATTTTATAATGACTCTTGTTTAATCGGTGAAGTAGAGTACTAAGATTATTGTTGTCAATTCGTGATATAGTCATAAAAGGTGTCTGTCTGAAATTTTGATTAAGATACTAATGGAACTTTGTGGTGATACAATTTTTATTTTAACAGAATTTAATAAAAGAAACCGGTTAAGTGTGAGTCAGACTTGCACACCGAGTGTTCCGTACCAAATGGGGGGCTTGTACTCTCCCTAGCGGTCCGATTTGGCTGATTCCAACAGATGTGTAGTGCCTATTTCTAAAGCTTATAGTGTCTACATTTTAGTTCAATAGAACAAGAAACAGAAAAAGTTTTTCTAATAAAAACCTGAAATTTAATGGGTGGTTTGCAATCCGATCAAACTGAAATTTCGACACAATAAATCTCTAATTCATTTCCACCAACCACATTTCCTATGTTTACTGAATCGTATAGCTCCCATACAAACCCATATGTTTCTTGTAAGGGGACCCCTTTAAATTTTTAATTATAT
The DNA here is from genome assembly GCA_037043295.1 of Amiota minor. NCBI lineage: Eukaryota > Metazoa > Arthropoda > Insecta > Diptera > Drosophilidae > Amiota > Amiota minor. The sequence continues at coordinate 186,927 of JBAMAW010001695.1, forward strand.
TATGATTTTAATATTTGTTGTTGTAGCCCTATTACGATTCATGAGATAAAGTCCGTGGACGGACGGACAGTGTAGCCTTATTAATAGGATTCGATTGTGTACCCTTTGGGTCCGGAATCCAAAAAGTAGGTACTTACATAGTTAGATGCACACTCCCTTCAGTAGGAATAACTTTTAAATACTATTATTTTAGGGTGAATTGAAGGATGTGACAATTTATAGGAATCATAAATTATAATATTGTATTACTGGTAGATACAAAATACATATAGAAATAAATAAATACAGAGAAGATTTGCAATAAAATGTAATGTTATTGATTTCCTTAAGACTTTCTTTTCTTAGTATATTATAACAGTGTTGCATGTTTTAGAATTCGGTGATTAATTCCGTACCTAATATTGTTTACTTTATGAAGAAATATAATATATAACACATAACTGTGTGAATACTATTGGACAATGATGGCGACCCATTGACTCAAGTGCCATTAGTGGCACGCGACGTTATAAATTGTTGCACGCCATGAATGAAACAATCTTTCAAGAGTATTAATATTATCATGCAATTTTATTCCATCCGCTGAAGAGGAATCGCTTCACAGGCTTATTTTATTTATTTTTAAAGTTCTTTAAAAGGAAGGAAGGAATCGAAAAATAAAAAAATAATTTCGACCAAAAATATTTTGTAGAACTCCATGCGCTCAAGAATTTTGTTAATTTAAGTTCGCCTAACTGATTTGATTGATTTGATTTAATTTGAAGAAGAAATAACTCAAGGGATTAAGAACACACCAAACATTCTAGTCTTGAATAATAACATTAGAAGAAAAACTTTATCCCATAACTTAAAAGATTAAGTAATAAAATATATCAAAGAACCTTTTGTAAAAGAAATCATATAACTCATATCATATCTTAGATAGGAAGTTAACGGAAGTAAGCTGTGTAAACAAAACTACTTAAATTTCTGAAATTTGGGTTTAGTTTATGTAGACAAAAGATTCCATAATATTTTAATCATAAAATCTACTTTTGTTTTTATTGAGATTTTAATTAAAAAAAAATTAAATAAATTCAAATTTTCAACTAATCCTGTGGAATATCGAAAAATTTTCATTCTAAACAACAACGAAAAATCAACCAAATCGATCAAGCCATTCTCAAGAGATTCGTTTACAAAGATAAGAATTTTCATAAATTTTTCATCATGTTCCCCACTTTATGATAAAAATAGTCTTACAGGCAACGTGCACTCCTCTATTTTCAGAAAATATAAATTACCTGGCACTACGACTTTTGAATCCCGAGATATATTAAAAGTTTTGGCGACACCAAAAGCATTTGGGTGTAACGCAGCATTAGATGTTGACATGACTTCATTCATTTAATTTACTTTGTATAGTGATTATGCTTAACTCACAGTGGAAATTTCCATATGCATATTTCTTTAAATAGGTACTAAATACAATATTATTCATTATCATTACTTCTTTGATTGGTTATTATTTACTTAGAATCATAAAATATGTTCTTAAATCAGGATCAGGAAATGAGTAGAGGACGAGATTTTTAATTTCTTCTCTTTTCTAATCTAAACAACTATGAATATATTGGATTAGCTTGATCCTCTAACTATAATCTCATACGAATACTTAGAAATAATGCTCGCATTGGAAAATTATATGCAGGTATGTACTAAAATAGGTACCATTATCATTAGTTGCTAAGATTCTGTCTTTGCTTCTCTCATAAATAATTATTTACTTGGCATTATAAAATAAGTAACAGTTTCTAAAATATACTTCAATGGAGGTCGCAGTGACAAGGTGACTAGTTCCTTATTCGACTATGATCCAATAATAATTCTAAAATAATATTTATTAAAAAAAACCGCATTAAAATTCAGGGTCTTATTAGAAAAACTTTTTTGTTTTTTGGCCTATTGAACTGAAATTTAGACAGTATAAGTTTCTGATATAGGCGCGGTACATTTGGTGGAATCTGTCAAATCCGACTACTAGAGAAAGTACCTCCCATATAAACCCCAATCTGGTACGGAACCCTCCGAGTCCTACGAGTCTGACTCGCACTTGGCCCATTTTTACTTTAACACTATCTATATAAATACACCTTTTGCCAACTCTCTCTCCAAACAATTCACTCAAAGACATTAAAAATTAATGTTGTTTGAGAGAGTAAAGAAAGAAATCAATCATAATATTTTTTGCTTTTGGTCATACTTCATTTCCTTTCATTATCATCATCTTAAATTTGTAGCTCCATCACTAATTAACACCTCTACAAAATGTTTTTTGGAATATCTCTATATTTTTTTTTTTTTTTTACTAATATTTAAATTAAAGTGACAAAATTTGTAAACGGATCATGTGTTTTAGTCTTGCCATGTGAAAAGTAACAAAATTTTTTATATTTTTATTGTTCTTGTACATTGATCTTCATAAGATAAAAATTTGGTACAATATTTATAGAAACTACAATATAATAAGCACATACATCAATTAAAAATTGTCTATTTTGTTTTTCAATAGATGAAATCATTAATAATTAAAAAATTCATAGACATAAAATAGTAAATAAGGTTGAGTTCATGTAAAATGATAATTTGATCTTAAAATAACCTTGACAGAAATTAAAAATTTTAATTAAAATTTGGTTTTTTAATAACACTTTCAATTCTTTTTCATTTAGAAAAAGACCTTAAAATGGAGAAATAAAAATAAAATATTTAAGATAAATTACTGTAAATATTGTATAAGTATATGAAATAAAGTTTTTATAGACAGAATTTAAGATCTGTTTCTTATGTAAACAGAGAGATAGAGAGAAAGAAAGAGAGAGAGAGAGAGAGAGAGAGAGAGAGACGTGTAATCCAAAACAAATAACTAATTATAAAATTTAAAAACAAAAATAAGATCTGAAATCATTTAGACTTCAATTAGCAACATTTTACTAAGGAATAACAATATTCCTATTGTTTGTTATTAGGGTCTTAAATGATAAGAGCATTAAATCCGGAATACTCAAATAAATGGATTAACCTGATATGCAATACACCTTAGACTGCATTTGTTTAAATTTCTCTAATAAATTCTAATAAAAATAAGTACATTTTATCTATCTGACAATATACAATACAATAGATGGGAGGAATAGAAGCTTGAATCATAAATTATTTTGGGGTTTACTAAAGAGAGATAAAGAAAAGAAATCGGCGTGCGCCTACCATGTTGATATACCATGATATCTGAACCTGATAAATGCATAGTAGGAATAGAATTCAACCTATGAATGTTTGTAAATACTCGTAGTATACAATAATTTTTTCGATTTGCAAAGCGTCACATTCTTCATTTGATATTCGGCAGTTTTAGATAAGAACAATAAAAACAACAAACAAAAATTTATGAAGCACGTTTTCTTTTTTTGTTTCTAACCAAAAATCAAAAACTAAAGCATGCGAAAAATTTGCACAATGTCAAAGGTGCCATGACTATCGTCATCATTTTTATAATCAACATCATCAGTCAGCATTATCATCATCTTACCTAATTTGCCCATTAATTCTTCTAAAACATAATCCACAGCCATTTTATAATTTGTTTTTTTTTTTATAAACTTAATTCTCTTTTTTTAAATATAATTAATTGTTAAATCTTTGGTTTTTTACAATATATTTTTTAAAATTGCATTTTTTATTTTAATAAGTCCATAGAACACAAGGCATAAATGTAGACCCTTTCTTTTTTCTTTTTAAGTTCTGGTATCGTTTGGTCGGTTGTTATCAGTACAAACAGCAACAACACCATTAATAAATATTATTAACAACAATAACTATAAATCGAATCAGATGTATAATATTTTTTAAATCGAATCCGCGTTAAGCGAACCAAACGCGTTCGCGCCAATATTTTAACTGAGTCTTTGGGGCTGGCAAAAAGTTTACAGAGCATGCGAGCTGACAAAACTTTTTCCACACTCACATGAACTACATTTTTGGAGAATTGAGCAAATACAAATACATAAACACAGATATGTCACAAATACAATATTGTATGTGTATCTATGTTCCACACTTTCGTCAAGCGAGTTGACGCTTGACGCTATTTGCGCTTGCGAACTGATAAGTTCGTTGTCTATTTGTCTGTCTATCGGTTGCTTGCTCATTTCAAAAAATACGTTAGATGGAAATTTCTATCACATGCCAGGCAGTGATTAAGGTACCGATCCTTTCGTTTTTCTGTTATTTTTCTATTGCTAATTTTTCCACTACTTGAGCTTGTTGTTATATTAAGATATGTTAATATTTATGTCTCAATAGGAATTTCCCTATTACCGGATGAGATAACTCCAACACAAAAACCAGTGGCGGATGCTGCCCCTTTTATTTCCACAAGGAAGTGACTATCAAAATGAAACATATAGTTTTCAAATATTTATAACATTTTGTTGTTTCATTCAATATATCAAACATGAATAAAGTTTTTCTTTCAAAATTTTCATTTTCATATTACATAAAAATTACAGTACGGTGCTGCCAAAAGAAGCTAAAAGCCTCCTCCAACCGTCAACCAAGACAACAGACGACTCATCTATTTACAAATAGTGGCACCAATATGGTGACATTCAATTGAAATCTGTGGTACCACGGCTATCTCGAACATCTCCAGATAGCAGTCATTCAAGAACAAGGCACTCAAAACAATCATGGATGCCTCGTGTTTTTTCAGAAATACCACGCTAACAAAGCTCCAGTCGCACCCTAACCTATTGGCATCTGACCTTTTCCGAAGCCCAGCTTCGGACGTTGAGAAAATTCCATCATCCTGGCGTCTCACTTAGGAAAATTTAATAATTAAATAGCATTGAAGGATTAAATTTAAAACACGTCAACCACTGCGCTAAACATTATAAATTACTGAAAAAAAAAAAACAAGTAAAAAGAAGGTTTACTCTTCACGCACCCTTAGAAAAGGTTTTTGCCTACGCTCCTGAGACTGAGCATTCAGAAATATTTGTTTATTGATTTGACTTACGTTTAGGGTAGAGTCAATATAGTACATGCAGCATTTCAACACTGAGACCGAAATATTTGTATGGGAGCAATACAAAAAACAAATAAGTTTTTATAATAAGAACCTAAATTAATATTAAATTATTTTATGGCAATTTTCGTTGCAAAACATTAATACAATAAGACGAACTTATTAACATAGAGAGAGAGAGAATTGTTTAGTCCAGGGCTGCCCAACCTGCTTGGTTTCCTGAGCCACATTGGAAGAAGGTGTGATAATTCGGGCTTTAAATAAGCTAGTGAACAAAAAAAAAGCAATAAAGATCCTTAAATCAAGTTGGCGTGCAAAAACAAAAATAAATAAGAAATCAGGAGCTTCCGTACCATTTGTATGAGAGGATTCGGAAACCAAAAAAGGTATTCGGTTGAGCTGCACAATCCTGGTCTACTCTATATCTGCTGACGTTTTTCTTTGTAAGTACACCTCCGCTAAAACTCCTTTATAAACATGCGGTGGCGGATACGGAGCGGAAGTACGATTTCTTGCAGATGTTCCGCATTTGCCACTGCGGAGACAAAGTTCCGTTACAACTCTAGTTTGTAGTAATGGGGATTTTGCAATTTACATGGTTAGTGGTAATACAAAAAAAATAATAACAATAAGAAAATGAATTTGAAATGGGATTTCTTTGAGAGTTGCCTAGTGGTCCGATTCGTCAAGAGTATAGAAATTATTATTATTATTAGTTTTGTCTTAAATTTACAATTATTTTGTATGCATTTTTCTATATTTTTAAGTTAATGGATATACTTACTTGATTGGCTCTGCATGAGCATCTATGATTGAATGCAAGCCTTTGGGCGCATTAATGAGATTGAATTTCCTCAATGGATGTTATTCGTTGCGGGTCTTTCTTGCCGCATTTAATCACTAGTAATGGCCTAACGTCCCGAATCTTCCAAACGTATTTAATTATTGTAGTATAACTGTTGTGGGGTTTACTATGCCAAACAAAACGAGCGATGTATTTTGGATTAATACATATTGTATCTTGTTCGAAATTTCAACTAACACCAATCAAATTCTATATTCTAAAATACTTTTATATTGATAACAATTAATATTTTCTTTAACAAACAATGCATTTGCCACACTCAAACTTAGTATCATATTGCCCGCTAGAAACTAAGAGTTTCGGAATTCTACATATTCTACTTATAACTAAAACTTGTAGCACAGATCATTATTTGTATGCGATTTTTTCGCCAAATATAGCATCACAACTAACAACCACAGCCCTTATTCGCCAGATCTTGTTTTGTGTCATTATTTCGTATTCCTCAAACTCAAACTAATCATGAAAAGAAACATTATGATGTCACGAAGGTTATCGAGAAAGCTGTGACGTCGGCTCCTCGACTCAATCCTTATAAAGAACATCCAGTTGTGCTTTGAATCGTTAATAGACCGTGCAAAATGTTGTATCGCTTCGGATGTCATGTATGTACTTTAAATAAATTGAAGCGGCCGGAAACTTTTGGAACGCACCTTGCATTCGTTCGTAGTATCCGGATCATTATCTCTCAATTTTAAATCAATTTCTCTTGTTGCTATGTGTCTAATGTCACAAACTACTTATATCAATAAATATTAACCATTGAAAACAGAATCACACACATAATTTTAATAATAATTTTTCTATTCTATTCCATTTTCGAAATTTATCAGTAAATCATTTATGAACACTTACAAAATTTTCTAATTTCACACAGAAAAAGAATGGATATTTCGCGGAAAGTAGTTCCCTTGGAACCTCCACCATCATCTGACTGCGATAAAGAGAGCATGTACAAATTGGATCCAATGTCATTTTTACATTTAGATCTCATCACAAAAATGTTAATGCGCGAATGTAATAACGTTTATGCGGATTTCAAAACAAAACTTGAGTTTATACGGGAGCAGGAAGCTCTATTACTGCAAAATGAAAAAAATGTAAGTTCAAGCAATCTATGTTCTTCTAGATAATCCTTTTTTTTTTTTTTATGTTGTCCTTTTTGTTGTGTTTAGCTTATAACATTGCATGAAATAAACGAAGAATTAAATTTAAATTTGTTAAATATTGAAGAGGAATTGCATTACAGTGAGAAGAATCTAATGGCGGCAGAGATTTTCATAGACACTTTGACACAAAGTACAAACACATGTCCAACATGCACACAATTTTTCCACAGAGAAAATGCCCATTTGGCGCAAATGTTTCAAAAATGCCAAGCAGCAGTATTCGAATGCTATTCTTTACGCAACGAAATTGAAGAATTCAATGAAGAGGCATCGACTTGGTCATCACCTTGGGAAATGGTAATGGAAATGATATAATTAAGTTAAAATACATTTATAATTAATTAAGTTACAGATTTATAAAATTTTCGAATCTCATATGAAAATTATTGAAAACGCTGAAATTGCAGTAGACAAGATGGAGGAAAAGGTCCTGGAAATTACCGAAACTTACAAGGAGTTATCAACAAAATTATCTGAAACTGATTTGAAAAAAGCTCCTAGCTTGAATGATTTAGATGATGAAGGCGACTGTTCTGACTTTCTGAATGAAATTTAATTTCTCCTTTTTTTTGTCCGTAAACATAACAATTAATACATAGATACATATTATGTACATACAGCTGTCTTCTACTTTTAACTTAAGAGTTAGTGTTAGTGATGAAGTAAATGCTAATTTTTGGCTAATGAATCGCGGAAGAAAAGGACATCATCAGCTATTATGCTGGTACTAGTCTTTGGATTGCCCTGTTGATCGGTTATTTCACCATAACTGATTTTGCCTTGTATCATGGTGCGTTGACCCTTCTTAAGGTACTCCAAGACGGTATCACGCAAATTCGGCTTGAAAACCACAACACGATGCCAGTCTGTGCGTTGAGCCCAATCTCCATTTTCATATCTACCACACAATTAAATTGAAATCAATTAATAGAAACTATAAACACTATCATTATATACTAGAATCCATAATAGTATAGACTGCCCTGCTTTCTTACTTGTAATTGGTATGTGTTGCCACAGAAAAAGTTACCACTGGATGCTCTTGTGAGCCACGCAACTGTGGATCTGCACCAACGCGTCCAAGTATGGTGACATTGTTAACAGCTGTTTTTAGAAATCATAATAAATAAATATAATTAAAGAATATTCATATCAATGAATGACATTTCATTCATTTACTTTTCTCAATTTTTGCCGGTGCTGCTGCTGTTGATGATTGCGGCGCAGTTGCATATGCACGGACACCATTTCGAATGGCGGCTATCAACTAGAAATTTAACAATAAATCAATTTACATATCAACATGACTATTGTATAATGCAATCAATGAAACTTACGAGCTGTTTGCTTTGTTGCATCATTCTTTCTTTTACGTTTTATGTTTTTTTTGTAACACACACAGAATATTATAAAAGGAACCGCGATATTATAAATTGCCGCAAATGTCAAAATGCGGTTTCTGCGAGTAAAAGTAGCGAGTAATCGAAAAGTAGCGAATTACGAGCAATGTGGGTCGGCCGAGCGCCCTTCATTTGAATAGTTTAATGGAAAATTATACGATTGTATCAATTAATAAATGGTATTTACTTTATTTTTGTCCATACATTAATGTTTGATAAACTAGATGAGATGATTAAAACATAAAAAATGGATTGGACTTAAATTTAATAATTGTTTGGCAACGGTCCTGTTCCTTTATTTCATTTGTTTCGCAGTGTTTCAGCGAATTGAGAAAAGTTCCATTCTATTTTCATACATATGTTAAACCTACACCCAAGACATGACCATGAATGCAAACTTCCCACCGAGTCTGCAGATTATATTTAAACAACAAGAGCTAAAGACCTCAACGCTTATTGTTATTAATAAGTTAAAGTATTATTTAGTATGTAAATGTACTATAATTAATTTTAATAAATAAATAAATAAATATTTAAACAATGCAACAACGGAAGTAAGATTAAGTGCCAAAATCACTTAATAAAATATGAATAAATTTCCCAAGTTTGAACCAATCATAAGCAGAAGCATGACCAATTCATAAGCGGAAGCATGACCAATTCATAAGCGGAAGCATGACCAACGCTTAACCTGATGACCATGACCAAATCATAAGCGGAAGCATAACTAACACATAACCTGATGAATTACCAATTCATAAGCGGAAGCATGACTAATGCATAACCGGAAACATGAGAACATGGACATTTGCTTGTTAAGATCTGCCAACTTGTGTCAATTTGAGGTAGATTGGCATTTTTTCTATATGAAACGTTTAATTTTCAAATAATCAAAGTTGAAAACAAATAAAATCTAGCTAATTAAATGATTGCTAATCAAGTAAAAAACATTATTAAGCTAAATACTATGAAAATATTAATAATGAAATGTAAATAAATATTTTTATATATAAAAAAATGTATAATTAAGAATTTCCCACTTTATTTATTCCAAATGATAATATTTAAGTGAAAGTTTTCTTGAGTATAGAATTTATTAATACTTAAAATTCATAGAATTCATTAAAGTTTGTCTTTCTATTATTGCACAGAAGTACAGAAAAGCAAAGTTGATTTCTCGAATATACTCTGACTCTATGAAATTATACAAAAATCCAACATTCATTTTCCGTAAATTCAACTCAATGAGTAAATGCCAACGCCACCTACTCGTACTCGTTCGCATCAAAGCCCAAGAACATATCGCATTTAAACAAAAGTGATGCCTGATGCCGCCAACACAGCCAAAGCAACCCACAGACGACCGACCCATGGATTGTTTTTGTCACAATAGGGCAAAAGTTATACTGTAGCTTTGAAGCATTGTTTTTGTTTTCATTTCAGCGTCCCACAAAAAAACACCGCCCAACGATACTACGATGGGAAAAACTCTTACATTTACGCATACAAACAAATATATAGGTATGTATGTATGTATGTATGTATATATAAATACTCATACTCTCTCCTATCCTATAGAATATAAAACTTGCTACGAAATACTGTCAAAGCAAACATACACCCACACACATCCATACATATGTATGTATGTATATACACAGAGATATAGACACACAAACTTATATAGAAAGATATACAAGCATAAATACTCGTATAACTTCTTATAGTACAGTGTGCTTGCTTCTGTTTGTGAGAATTTTCATTGTCAGATTTCTAGTACAAGCACACAGAGATACTAGATAGAAATTGTAGATATACGAATACACACTCTCATATACATACATGAAGACGATGTACGAGTATAATATGGTAAAGAATAGAATAGGATTGTAAGTATAGAGGGCCAAAGAAGGTTGTGACTCTTCGTCGAACCAAGGATAAAGAAGCATTGCCGCAATGAACCAACCAAGCTCAATATAACACACAGCAACAGCAACAACAACAACAGCAACAAAAATAACAACACTATCAACAGTAATAGCAACAAACATAAGATACTTTCTCACACTGTTCCAAAGACACAACCTTACCGTACCGTACCATGCCAAGCCAAGCCAAGCCAAACCAAACCAAACCAAGCCATGCCATGTACTGCCGTACATATCCATCAGATACAAAGCATCGAGCTACAGCGCTACTATAATGAAGCAGCAGCAACAACAACAACACTAACCGAGCAGAGCAAGGATGCGAGACTCAACTCGATATGACTACGATGACTATGACTACAACTACGATTCAACTGAACTGAACTGAACAGAACTCAACTTAGCTCAGCTCAGCTCAGCTCGACCAACGTTGCTGCCATGGATAGATAGAAAGCAAGTAAAGAGCACTGGCGGTCTTAGGGTGATGGGATAAAGGGAACAGTGTAATTCGGGCCTTTAGTTCAAATGCATCTCCAAATCTTAAGGATTGAATCACATCCAAATTGAATTCCTATGTCAATTAGTTAGTAAATCAAGACTATAATGAAAAATCTATGAGACTATAACTTTTAAAAGAAATATCTTCAAAGTTCTTGGCAATTACAACATTAATTTGCAATTTGTACTGGTTCTAGTAACATTTCCTTTCCAACCAATGGAGAAAAATGAAATTTCATTGTTGATTAACAGTTTTCCGTCTTACATTTAGTTGGGATTCACAAATTTCTAGTATACCGGCAGCCTACATTTGGTATTTGCTGCCCTATGCCTTTCATGACCTAAGTCCGCCTGTGTGCTTGCTACTGCTGCTGATGCTGATGTTGCTGTTGCTGTTGCTATAAGAATGGAAAATGAAAAAGGAAAATTAAAGCTACAATATAGTAGAATGGACTCATCTTTTTCTTCTGCTACTACTCTTTCTTCAGCTTCTTCTTCTTTTTCTATTTGGTGTTGTTATCATTGTTGTAATAGTATTTGCTGTTGTTGTTGTTATTGTTTTTACTGCTGTTGTTGATGATTACGACGACGACGACGATGACTACTAAAGGATGAAAAAGAAAAGCTCACAGTGTTACGAAGAAAGTTGGGGGTTTCATTCTTCATTGTAAGTACAAAAAAAAAAAGAAGAAATGTTTATACTTTTAGTTTCTAGCTGCTTCAGGGTGAGGATTTCAAATATTTTTCCTTCATTTCTTGCAATTAGAAAACTTATGTCCTCCATATGGTTTCTAGTTATATGAGTATAAATGCTAATGAAATGAAAGAATCTTCTTTCAATACTTTGTATCATCATAAAATATCCTTTTGCAACTAAATACATTTGTTCTGCAACTCTATTAAATATTGCACACTTCTACTTATAATATTTGATGACTAAAATAGCACAAAACTATTTTCTAATTGCAATGAGACACACACACACACACATACGCACACACGCACACATTCTTATCTTTGTATCTAGGTATGTATGTATGTATGTGACAAAGGGAAACAAAACTCATACTGAGAGTCTTGGTTGAATAACTTTCATAAAGCGGTTTTGCGGTCTTTTCATGCTGATTTAAGGCACAAGGATGATGATATCGCTAGGCAACAGACAATATTATTATTACTCCGTCCGTGCACCTTAGAAGTTAAGGTTACGTATGTTAGAAATCGAAAGCTTAGTGAGTAGAACGAGCAATGGTGTACCGAATACACGATAAGACAAATTACAATATTAAAGTTCATATGGAATCAGTTGTTATTAAATTAGTTAAACATATGTATGGACAATAATAGAAATAAATTTCATTTTAATAGGTAATTGGAGCAATAAATATTTTGGAATGAACATGATTCACAAGAAATTCCAAATTGATCTCTTAAGCGGTCAGTTCAGTCTGAGGCTCAGTCCAATTGTCTGTCAGTTTTCCCTACACTGAGACTGAGGCAGATACTTAATCTGATGGCCAGACCTATGTATTTCCTTAATTTCAGTTCAATAAATATCGATAAATAAATACAAAATTGTGAATGTCGTGTTTTGTTGAAAACATGGAAGAATGATTTTATATCTGATTTTGTAGAAATATATAAAATAAATTAAAATAAATAAATATATGAATGTCTTCAACACAGCACAACGATTGAAACGATTGACAACACTGAAAACTGAAATAAACCTTTTTTGTATTTAATTTAATTCATCCCCCGTCTTAACGGTTATCAAAAATTAATGTGGCAATAAGGCAAAAATGACAGTTAGAATTTACATAAAAAATGTGACAAAGAAAACATAAATTTGACTTTTAGAAACATAGGCGACGTCCTCTTTTGCGTCCGTGCACTCAAAGGTCACCAGGGTGGAGTTGTTTGAGCCTCCTCCTGACAGTGTTTAGAGAAAGAGCAGATGTTAATCTGTTAACATACGATTTTAGCCGGTCATTATACCGGGTTGATTTAAGGGTGATCTGCTCACGGACTGAGAAGATTCTCAGATCCCTGGAAATGACATCATTGCGCACAAACCAAGGAGCATTTACTAAGTATATGACGGAAGGCAGAGTTCTGCATCTTCTGGATGAGATAGACGTTTGACTCAGCAACAGTGCCCCATAGGTGAATACCATATGTCCAGGATGTGATAACTATAGACTTGTATATTGCTGTTTTGTTACTAAGGCTAAGTTGACTACTGGGCCGAATAAGCTAGTTAAGCTTTTTAAGTTTTTCACGACAAGTTGCAGCAGTTTTGAGAATGTGTTTGCGCCAGGTAAGTCTCCGGTTCAAGATCATGCACAGGTGCAGGCTGAGGCCACCTGAGGTATGACCGAGTTGTGCAGCGAAACGGTTGGAAGGAGTCTGAACTACCAAGTAAAAAGCGCTTTAAATGAACATTGGGATTGTTACATTCTTAATCAGTTTAAAAAAAAAAAGGTTATGAGGAGTATCCTTATGAACATCTCAAAACCGAGATTGAAACTCTATCAATCAGAAAAAGAAGGTAATTTAAAGACGTCAGTTTTAGAAATATTGAATATTTTCAGAAAGTTTTTACTACTATGAATATAAATTATTTATAAGAAGTAAAATCTTAGAGGAATTTAATAAAGAAAGACATTATTTAGGACAATTACAGACTGACATGGATCTATGATATGAAATGAACACCTATCTGTGAAGACTTAACATGAGGGTCGAACAATAAGTTCTTAGAATATCTGAGAGATGACGCCCTAATTTAAGATTAGTTCATCTCTAAACTACTGTTGTAGTCCAGAAATCGTCGATTAAATTAATTGAATGATATTGGAGTATTGGAAATTAAAAATGCGTGAGGTGGCTGAGACTGTAGGCATCTCAACATCAACATCTGGACATGGTGTGTTGTATTACGGTGCCTAACACATGGATTGATAAACGTCAATCAACGTCATCTTGGATATATATCCGCACATACTAATTTTGAGTCATACTTATTTTAGTCATATGATTATCTCCTTGGTCGACAGTAAGACTCCCTAAACCTCTACTGCTCTCTGAGTCACAGTACTCGGTTAAAACCACGTCAAATTAAAAACTCTACACACATTTGGATATCCAACAACTCCTATAACGGATCAGGAAGGAACAAGTTCCGTATGCTCCTGGTCACCCGTGGTATCACACACAGCCTCTGGTCAGACTTCGTACTACTAAAAAATTCAATTTATAGTGATAACCTGGATCACAAATTATAAGTGAAAAAACCATCTACCTTCTAACTATTAGAGTTTTAAACACAGAAGGCTTATATGAAACTCTACAAATTTTCCAGAAGGAGAATTGATCTATGCTATATCCTCCTAATTACCATCCCCATTGTGATGCCTTCAAATAAAATCGAAATTTGGAGATAAGATAACTGCCAACAGACTCTTGCAACCAAAACTTAATGGGGAGTAAAACTATCGATGGCAGTAGCATAGTCAATAAACAATTTTTTTTTTTAGGCTATCAATGAGTGACACTAACGATAGTTTCACTCTTCTAATGAGGAGGTGATTTAATAACATAGAGATAGGAGTAGAGGACAGAATCAAATTATACATAGACATGATGCAGGGCAGAATTTATAGACCCCGTGGCTTTAATAGAAAAGTACACACAGTTTTCAAAACTGGTTAAACATAAAGAGAAAACAAAATTGGTTAGATACCAATTGTGCTTAAGAAGAAATTATCCTCAAATCCTTATCATTAAGATTTAAGGAACTGCTTGTAATTGAATTGCAATTCCTTAAATAAAATACTATCTTCTTCTGTTATCTTCATATTTCTCGCTGTGTAGCGAGTTGTCCTTGAACTTTCGGATATGATTTATTAATACAATTGAGTCCACATTTCAAGCAAGTGAAAGTAATGCACACCAGTTGAAGGGAAGCGAATGCATTCAATAAACTCATTAACAACTTTAGTCATGTAAAACAAAGCGGAAGTGGAAAAACGTGTAAACGTAGAAGTAAATTATTCATATTAAAAGAAGAGTTAATACACTGGAGAAGTCCACTGCTTTGTATGTACACTTCTATATCTAATCTTCTAATAAATTCCTGTTTTTTCCAAGATTCATATCAAGTAAAACCACTTCAATTATTGCTTTGATATTGCCATGTAGTCCTACTTATTTTCTACTTTAAGCAATATAAACTATATTTGTTGGCAAATAGCTTTTCCATACCAACTTCTTTATGCTAAATTAAAATCTCTGTTCCATGAAATATGCCTCTTGCAATCTCAAGCAAATCCACTCATCAATAGTTTATAAATACATCAAAAATGATGCCTTCTTCGTTTGAATTCAACTGTTAATATTTTAATCTCATTATAACTTTTCTTATCCTGGAATTATTTTCCAGGTTCCTAGCTTCTGGTCAAGGAAGGACTGCAGGTAATTGGAAGACCTTTAACTTGTACTCAAGTGAAAGTATTCAACGGGCCGAGCAATGATTTCGCTCGTCGAAGCAAGTGAAAGTGATGGTAAAATTAGATAAAAGTTGAAGCTCTCTACATCCGCTTGATAATTTCAAGTAAAATATTAGCAACTCTCTTAAGAATGAGTGTTTAAAAAAGAAGTTAGATGTAAGCAAAACCAAAGCTATGGTAAGTATTTGTTTATTTATATAAAGTTGACTTATAATCTAAAATTACAAGCTAACAAGGTATGGAGTACTAGCATCAATGGCTATCGGCTCAATAAGCAAAGTAAAGGACACTACAGCATGCAAAGTCACTCATGGAGTCTGAACCTCAGATATGTTATTTTTAACATTCAGTTTGTTTCATACAAAAGCAACACTTATTAATAAATTCAATTAATGTGTTTTATAGAAAAATTTGTTCAAATTTGAGGGTTCCGGACCCAAAGGTAACCAAAGGGAATCCTATTGCGGAGACTTTGTTGTCCGAACGTCCTCGGGTCATATCTTATGAACCGTAACAGCTAGAGAGTTGAAATTTTCACAGAATATGACTTCAAGAATCAATTTGATTTGTATGACAGCTATACGATACAGTAATCCCACGATTTTGAAATTTAGATATTTAGTGGCTATACATTAAGAACTTTTATTGTCGAAATTTCAGTTTGGTTGGACCACTAAAAGGGGTGCCTCCCATACAAATCCACCATTCAAATTCAGGTTCTTATTAGAAAAACTTTTTTGGTTTTTGTTCTATCGAATTGAAATTTAAACACTATAAGTTCTTGACATAGACGCTACACATCTGTTGGAATCAACCAAATCGGGCAACTAGGAGGGGTACCTACCATACAAACCAACCATTAAAATACAGGTTCTTATTAGAAAAACTTTTTTTGTTTTTTGTCCTATCGAGCTGAAATTTAGACACTATAAGTTACTGATATAGGCGCTGTACATTTGTTGGAATCAGTCAATACAAACCCCATTCTGATACGGAACCCTCCGTGTACGAGTCTGACTCGCACTTGGCCCATTTTTTTTTATGAAATCTTTATTTATTTTCATTGAAAATTCAAGTATATTAGTTCCGGTGAATAATAAAAAAGAATATCTTTCAAGTGACTTACTTTACTAAAACTAAAATAAATTCCCAAAAAAAAATATGGTATAATTACACCACCACCCCAAAAATTCACAGTAATGTTTTTGGTTTCATAGGCTTTTCAAGCATTTCTCTAGGATAGGATGAGCTGAAGATCAAGTGCAAGAGTTTTGTTCGTTGACGTCGCCGCCAGTTTCAAAATAAGCTGAAGATAATTTTCTTAAGAAAATATTGTGTTTCTTCTTATTTTTCTCATGTAGAGATCCGTTTAACTTTGCCAGAATGTAAATATTTACTTCAAACATGATAAAATGTCAGTAAAGGCTGGAACAGAATCGTGAAACTGAAGCTGAGTCTGAAGCTGAAGCCCGAAAAGCCTCAGTAGGGTTATCAAATCTTAGCAAATAAAAAACCTTGATTAATGAACTAAAAATGGACATAGCTATAATTTTCGTTAGAGAGAAATGGATGTTTTGTTTTTGGCTTCAGCTTTAGACTCAACTTCACATTGTGTTCATTCACATACAAACAGCTGCATTTGAATTTTTGACCGGCCTCAGCTCCATCATTCACTTCCATCCTTAACTGTTAAATATTATATTAAGTATACGCACTACTGTACAAGCAGTGACATAAAATTTTATTTTGAAACAATGTACTCGAAAATGCTACATTGATATGATTTATGTTTATGATGATTTCTTGTCCTTAATAATATTTAATGTTAATATTTAAACAAATTCAAATCATGTGGATTCATTTTATACATAAAAATCTAATTAAAGAAGTTTCTCATTGACTATTCATCATGTGGCAAGTAACTCCAAAGATGCCCATGGAAATATGTACAAATTACCAACTTGGGATGCAAAATGGAAGATCTATTAATGGAGTGAGGAAATGAAGTCAAATATTCATTGTACTTTATAGAAATGAGATTCCTGAACATAGAAATAAGTTTCCCTAAAAAGTGATATTCTATTCGCAAAACTAAGTACTTAATTGATCGGAGGTTTTTCTTATACACACATAAGTTGCAGCCTAGTGAAAGCCCAAACTAAGGCATAAGATTTGTATCTACAGCTGCCAAGTGCAGCAATGGACCAACATTCCAATCATCGCCCGCCCTCTATCCATTAGTGCTTCAAAAGAACTTTGGCTTGCCGGAAAGACTTCACAGAGCCTTTTATGACAAAATATTATAGTCACCATTAAACCAAAATGATTTATCTAACCTAAAAGATAATGGATATAAGCCAATTCTTTCAAAACACAACTAAGTATTTGTGTTTTATTATTTAGGTTAACTAAAAACACCTCAAAAGCACTGAAAGCCTTTATATCTATAAAATTGTTAACTCTATTTACAGGATTTTTTTTATTTACTTATTTCTTTTGATTTCTTTTTTTTTTTTTTTTTTGTTTTTTTTTTTTTGTTTTTCTTTTTTTTCTGTTGTTTTTGTTTCTCTAATCATTGAGAAGCCTTCAAATATATTTGCCATTAAATGCGCTGACACCTGTGGTCTTCAACCCAAAGATCGCGCACATTCAACTTCAAGTTGTGTTTTTGTGTTTATTTACTTTTTTTTTTTTTATTATTATGTTTTTGTTTTTTTCCATATTAAAGCCAACCACACAAAACTTTAGCGGGTTTCGAACCGTAACGCAAACTCAAGGCTGCGCAAACGCGCTACATTCGCGTAGATTTAAAAACTGAATACAATTCAACATAACAAACATTTCAACTCAACTCAACTCTACTCTACTCTACTCTATTCAACTGAACTGAACTGAACTTAACTGAGTTGAGCTGAGCTGAATCAGAGCTATGAATAAAGTCATTCATGTTGCTGGTGTAGTTGCTACATCATCATCATCATCATCATCGACCAACATCTTCAAATATTGTTGGCGTATTGATGGTTTTTGTTTGATTATATTATTGAGTCTCTTAGAACAATTAATGATATATAGATTGAATGAATGAATGATGAGTTTTTTAAACATTAAATTTGATAGGAAATAGTTTTAGTTATCTACGATACAATATAAGGAAACTTAAAGGGCAAACATAATGGTTGACTTCTTTGAATGAATATTGTGGTGAGCCTTAAGTCTTTTGACATGCTTATGGCTAAAACTTCCCTTTTCATCTGATAACATGAGGTTTTGAAAATCTCAGTAAATTGTACAAAGTAAAACTAACCTACGCAAAAATAAATGAGTAAAAATGAAGGATGGAATGAATGAATGAATCAAACAATGAATGACTTAGATTACGTTGAAAGTTGGGGAAGAATTTCATTAAGTAAAATCATAGCAACATTTTGGTATATGACAATTTTTGATGTTTGAGTTTTTATTATCCTCATCGCTTTTAACTTCTAAAACATCATCATCATCATCATCATTATCATTGCTTGGTCGGTTTGCTAGGTTGTTTGTTTGATTGGTTTGCTAGGACATTCATGTACCATGTAGATGCATAGATACTATGTAGTATAGTATATCAGTACTGTTTAGATTGTTGGTAACGCAGTAACGCATTTTCAATTCGGTTGTTCGCTTCAAATTGCTGTAAAATGCGCGTCTGTTGTTAGTCGGAAAACGTCGTCGTCGATGACGGTTGTTGTTCATCGTCATTGTCGCCGTCGTTGCCATTGCCGTAGAGTAGATTCTAGTCTGTTCTCTAAAGCTTAACTTGGCTCGTTTATTCGTCTAACATAGAGTTAAAAACACATCCACATTCACTCACTTACTCACTAACTGTAGTACAAATAGAGCAGAGGGCCAAGGCACCAAATTCAATCTACAATCCAAAACGCGTGTGAGTTTGCAGGGCGCAAAACAAAGAATCCCAACCTCAAACTTCCTGGCCCAAACACAATGAATAAAGTACAACAACAACAACAACAACAGATATACTTACGTACATATGTATGTACGCCTGACGCCGCCACAACACTACAAATACGAGTACAAAAATAATACGCAGCCAACATCAACAACAAAAGCATCAGCAACCCAACCAACCGCCCACTCATTCGTATTCCTATAGCCCTCACTTAATATATGTATATCGTTCATATACATACATAAACCCAACAAAGCAACCCAATCAACCCACCACCCACCACCCACCCACTTTGCTAACCGTCTCTCATCAGCCTTACAACAACAACAACAACAACAACAACAACAATCCACCTACCAACTAACTCAACAAACGAACGAAGGAAAGAAAATAACGACCGAACGATCCACCGACTAACTGACTGACGGATCGGCCGTCGTCTGTTTCTCTGAATTATAGTCGTCGATGCGTCAGTCGACGTCGGGTCTGAGTTTGTGTCGTAAACCGACGACTGAAATGCCCCAACTTAACAAAAACAACACAACAACATGTCATGTAGTAGTATATAATGTACATAAGTATCTCGCTATACATACATACCTACTACATACATATATGTATCTATGTATGTATGTACGTACGTATTATTATGCTAGGGTGTTTGGATGTGTGTTTGTGTATGTGTTTGGATGTAGATATACGAGTATGCTGCTGCTATCACGTCAGCCAACCAGACTGTTAAGCGTAAGAATACTTTTATATTGTATGAGGCTGCTGGGTCTGGGACTGAGGTAGGCGGGCTAGTGTTGTAGCTACTATGATAATGATGATGATGATGATGATGAACCCAATGCTCAGGGGCTGCTGATTGTTTCTAGTCAGATGCTTCAGAACCAAATGATTCAGAATCGGAACGGCATGGTAGGATTATAAAGACACAGAAACAGACAACACAGAAAGAAGATACTGACTGATAAAGAGAGGAGTGAGAATGAGAATGATGAGTTGCTTGCTCGGTCGGTCGGTTGGTTGGTTGGTTCGTTGGTTGCTTGGTTTGTTATAAAGCAAAACATTCCGTATTTCGCACACAATCTTCATTTTCATAATTTAACAAGAATTCCAGATAATCTTAGATGCGTCACTAGAAAGAAAGAAATAAATAAAGAAAGAAAGAAAGAAAGTTTTTTTTTTCTCTCAATCGAATCGGAAAGCATACTCTCTTTTCTATGATAGCTAAAAGCCTTTAGTTCTTCTAACAAGAATTGATTGATCAGTTGATTCTGGAGAAAATGAGATTAAAATTCTCTATAAATCACATTTGAACATTTGAATCTATTTCTAGTTTTATATTTTAATAATGGAAATTTTGTTTATAAAATAATTTTGTTATTTGGGAAATCAATTTCCTTAACCTTCTTTCGATTGCATTCTTTGAGGCGCATCAGGCTTAAGCAGGGTGACCATCTCAAGCGGTGACCGAACGGAAAAAAACATTTGCACAATTTAAAGCTTTTTCTTTTTCGCATGTGTCAGCAACCCTGACAAGCGGTTGGTTGTTTTTTTTTTTTTTCATTCTTCTTTTCTTTCCAATTTTATTTTGTTGTTTTTGTTCTTTTTTTTTTTTTAATTTTTTGTTGGTTTTAAAAATTGTAGTTTGTGTCATTGTTGTTATTTTTGATGCATTTACCACATACTCGTAATACAGTGTACAGTAGTACAGTAGTTGAAGAAGTTTCTCGTCGCATTTTCCATTCCAACTCTAGACTCTCTGAGTTTTGATCTCCTTAAACTGAACGGAAAGTTTGTAATGAGGTCATATGACAATTCTGTTGGAATTTCTGCATTATGAAAACACTTTGATTCTTTAGAGACCTAGGACTAGTTTGTGTTTTGAGAAAAGAGATTCTTAACAGAGATTTAAACTAGAAACAAATATATAATCAAGTAATACTACAATATATCCAATAGTTATGATATAAATATCCTTTAAATTCCTTTGTTGATTTGGGGATTCCAAACTTAGGAAATGAACAAAAATATTTCCATTATCCATATAGACATAGTTCTCATCAGTCCTCCATCTTTGACGCATTGTAGGATAGATAGCTCTAAGGATTAGTTTTCTTTATATATAGCTTATAGTTGCTGCCTTCGATTCTCCCAACTTAGCTTTTGCAACCCCAAACCTTCTATGAGAAATCTTGCCTCTTTAGCCCTGAATAAATGAACATCTAACTATGCCCAATATTATCATTTCCGGGTTTTATGCACTTTCAATAATAAGTTCTCGCCTGAGATTTCGTCTTGCGCTTATTAACATCATCGTTCTTTGTGGAATCAGAACACACGGCAGGCTAAATTATCTTGAAGTCGCTCATTGGTTCACCTATCCTGATTGTTCTTTTTTCAATCACACTTGTTCTTCTTGTGTATAGGATTCTTCCATTACGTATGGGATATTTTGATTGGAAACTTAATCAAAACAATTACTTTGTCTAAGATATTTTTATGAAATCAGCTGACAAGTTCCATAAGTTTAAACCTTCTATTCTATTGATATTTAAAATTCTTCTTATACGAATATTCAGTACACTGTGCATCACACATACACACATGCATATGCATCTACATACATCCATATGTACATAGAAACATACGTGCCCATAGTCTCCACTCGGCTTACCAAAATGCAACAACACAACCCATTCATTGCATTAGTATGAACTCCATATTGCAAGCAACAAGACACGAAAATTACGCCAAGTGCGCTGCGTCATCGCTAAAATCACAACAAACACCAATGACATCTGAGAAAATACACTCACTACTTACCTCAAAATGGTAGTCAGCCAAAGCGCGCCAAATTTAACTTGCAATAGAATAAGAACAAAAAAAGAACTCAATAGAATTTTTATAAGAATCAAAAAGTACATTTGTTTTGGGAGAAATGTACTAAGTACAATAGTATTTTCCTTCATGGAACTTTCACTTCATGAAACTAAACATGCGTGAGCAACTTAAATGCCACCGTGATGATTTGGAAAAAAAAACCAAAGGCTACTTTAAGAACAAAAATTAGGATATACAAAATAATAAGGTGGTTCAAGGAAATTGTAAGTAAAAGTTCTTGTTTTTACCTTTTACAATAATCAAATGTATGTCAACTTTATTTCTTACAACAGGTTAAAGGAGCATTTGGAGATCCCTAAATAAGTATAAAAAGAGTCTTCAATTAGGTGCTTTCGACCTTTGCCGATATTTGTTAGTTTGCAGTATTTATTCGATAATCTGTGAATTATTTATTTATTTATTAGAACTAAGATTATAATTACAAATTAGTATTTTTTTTTTTAATATGAACAATAGCGACGAAGCCTTCAGCTTAGAGGGAAATTAAGAAGGAGAGGAGGAATTTAGAAAATGCAGAATTGCCTTTAGCGGGAATCGAACCCGCGATCTCTTTGCTGGATTACCGCACTGTTTCTGGTAAGGCGGCGCAATTGGCGTAAAAATCTTAAGAGCAATGTCGTTGGTAGCCCAGACTATCGGTAGGATTAGCCATGGTGGTAAAGTTAAATACGATCAATGAAACTAAGAACAGTAAGGCTTCAATTTACAAATTTATATAGATTGGATTGGACATTTCTCGGATTTATAGAAAATAGCCATCAAATGTTGAAATTTGACCGATTCCCAGATTTTTTTTTTTTAATATATTAAAGGCCAAAATTATCTAAAGAATTTTCTTTTCCATAACATAAATTTTATGCTTCAACCAATGTTAATACAAATCATATATTTAATCCGATTTTGGATTATTTTCACAGTTTCTAAATTAAAAATTGATAAGTTTGATCAGTTTATGGGATAGAAAACATAAAAAAATCAATTTCCTTTACTTAATCCAACCAATACAATCGTAAGTTCTTTCACAGTATTTTTTTATACAGAAAATTATTATTATTCATCAAATATTGTAGAATAGATGAGTCTCTGTTTTGCTCTACTCTAACCAATTATATCATTCAATAATAATCCAAACTCATTGTTGTGTGGATCATTAAATCATTCAATTTCCTGGTTCTTCCCCATTTTAAAACTTTTAAGCAGTTTGCCATGCGCTCAGTTTAATCAAAGAAAGTTTTCATACAAAATCTTGAATCATCTTTCTCCAAAGGTATTCAGTATTCAATCGTCGGTTTTACCGAAGTCAACCTCTTTCTTTTTCTTGTTTCATTTTAAAGTGTGCAGAAATTTGCACTTCATTATTAAAATTTTGAGTCACGAGTTTTTTGTTGTTGTAAATAATTTCGTACCAAAATAAATAACAAAGAAAATGAAAATAGTGTATGACAGTGAGAAAAGGGAGACGACAAACTTGCTTTTGATTAGAAACTGCAAAGCAAAACAAAACCGGTAAAAGGTTCTCGGTTTTTTTTTTCTCTTTTTTCTTTCTTTTTTTTTATTGTTTTATTTTTGGTTTTTTTGTTTGGCACATTTTATTGAAGAAAATATGTTTGTACCCTAGATTTCTTGTTTCTTGTTGGGAATAATTGCCAGTTGAAATGTTTTGGAAGTAAGTATTGTAGTATGTGGTGGCTATGTGAAGTTATTTCATTTTGTGCAAAGTTCATACTTACCAAGTTTATTCGATTCAATTTTTTCCTAGTTCAGAAGATTCAGAATGTGGAAATTTATCTGAATGCATTCATTCATCTAAAATTCATTTATCTTTATGTATTGTATTATCAATATTTCCAGTGTTAATTAAATCAACTTTGTGTTAAGATTCTAGTTTTCTCATAATGAAAGATACAATTTCAATTATCTGTACAAATGGGTATTTAAATGTAAGTAGAAACTTTCTCCCTTGTCATGGTAAGGTGTAAGGACCCTGAGAGCAATGCCAGTGATAGCCTAAGCTACAGGAAAGGTCTCCCATGCTTGTTGGATCGAAAACGAACACTGAATCTAAGAGCAGTCCTAACCAGGCATCACAATGTAGAAGACTTCTGGGTGAACTCGCTCTTTGGCAAGCAGAATATCAAGGTATCTCACTCTGAGGTTTCGTATGTACTATGTTTCTTTTGTTTTTTTTTTTTAAAGAAGCTTTAGATGCTTTTAAGAATAATTCAATTTAATTTTTCCATTCTTTACGAAAATTTAAAGGAATTTACCATATAATAAGATTCCTGTTGATAAAAAAAAACCAAGGAAAGGATTGATAAATACTATGGGGACTGTGCAGCTACAGTTTCAATGTTTAAGAAGAGGTTTACTGAATTCTTTGTGGATATTCCAACACAAGAGATGCCGAATGTTCAGTTCGCCGAAAAAGAAATCATGCATTAAATCAATGAAATGATATTGGACGATCGGAAATTGAAAGTGCGTAACGTAGCTGTAGGCATCTCAACTGAGCTGGTAGTTCACATTTTATAGGAATATTTGACTTGAAAAAGCTATCCACGCGATTGCTCACACTCGACCATACGCGCAACTGTGTGTTCACTTCAAAAGATTGTTCGGCGATGTTCAACCGCAATCCGAACAAGCTTTTGCTCCATAAACGAAATATTGTTCCATTACAATACACCAGAGGCCAAGTAAAAGTCAAAGCAGTGGACTGCTCCTGGTTAAAGTGCACCAAAGGAGGCCAAGGTACATCTGTCTGCCAACAAGGCTTGTTTGGGATGCACGCTGTGTGATTCACATCGGATAACATCGGAAAACAGATAAAACAATCAATGACGAATATTATTCAGAGCTTTTGAACAAATTCTACATTGACACGAAGCAAAAACGACCGCATTTGGTGAAGAAAAAATTGATTTCCCATTATGACAATACACATGTGTAGTCGCCATGGAAAATTCCATAAATGAAACTATGTATATATGCACTACTAACCCATCCAACATATTTCTCAAAATAAGCCCTCTGCTATTTCTATTTCAATATCCTGTTTACAAACCTGAAGAAATGGCTCGACATTAGGAGGTTTGGATCGAATAAGGAGGACATCAGTGAAATAAGCACCTATTTTAAAGACCTTGAGAAAAAAAAAATTGGAAAAATTGTGGACTAAATGTATCGATCTAAAAGGAAATTAAATTGAAAAATAGAAAGAAAATTACGACAGAAAAAAATGTTTTTCTATCTTTTTTAAAGACCTTTTTTGTATTAAAAAAAATTAGAATAGAATTTCTTTTCATTAAAACTAACAAAAATAATATAAATTATTGAATATTTTAATAAAGAACCTTTATCTAGGAAAACTTGATATTAATTGACGATGATTGACTAATGTAATTCAATAATTGTACTTCTACTGTATTTCGTCGAATTCCCTAGTTCTATAGCTCAAAGTCTCCATAAGAGGAACTTTTTTTGTTTTGTGCATCATAATGATGATTCGAGTTATGGAAATTGGACTGTAGTCTAATAAGACTGCATAATAATTGCTATAAATTATTGAAGTAAAACGAGTGCATCTCAAGAAATTGTGGTCATTACAAATCCGTTCGTCTTTACGGACTTTGATCTGTGAATATGGTGAATCTACGATATTCATAAACGATAAAGAAAATATTGAATTAATCTAAGTATTAAAACATCTCCATCATTCATTTGAAATACAATAGTAATACAGTTTCACTGAAGACCCTCATCTTATCATGATATCATAGATTTTTATTCTATATACACTGCCCATTTTAAAATTCATTTGCCCAATATTTTATGATTGATATAGTTGATACATAAACTAAACTGAAATTTGTTTTAAATTCATTAAGTGTTTTTAACCGCTTGAGGTTGAATGATATCCAATGAATATCCTTGCAAAATTATTTTAAACAAGTTTAAAGCTTTCAAGGACTTAATCCAACCATTATAAATTCTTATATTCATCATCTGTGTTATGCCAAAGGTTTTCTGAAAGAGTTCATAATGTTTTGGGTTATTAGAAGAAATGATTTGCGGTCTATTTGGAGTGCATACAAAGTGTATTGACCAAATTGAAGCATTGCTTCGTCAACTTAACTCATATTATCCCATTAAATGCCTCAAGTTTCTTACAATTTTGTTCTATTTACAGTTGGTAACCAAAGGTATAAAAAAATCTTTAAATGATTTCTTTTCATTCTTTCGTATCTATAAATCTAATCCAACAAAGTTGAGTTTGCTCTATAAACATTTGTATATACAATACAATACATGTGTAGTAAAAAATGACGTAATTTTATATGAAGTTCGGAAACACGTACAATACTTTTATCTCTCACATGGAGAAATTTTATTCAATGAATTTTTTTGTTATCAATTTATATATATATATTTTTTTTTTTTTATGTTTTTGTTAACCTTCCAATAAGTTTTTAAGTCTTTGGTTGGTATTGGCATATATAAGTAATTGTATGTGTGTATGTAAGTATATGGGGATATTGGATTTCTTGCTTGCACATGTTGTAACTATGGTCACCACCATGCATATCAAACTAAACTAAACTAAACTAAAGTGAACTTAAAACGCGCAACAAGATGCATGGCATGACACACATCATATACAAGTCCAATTTTATATCTAAGTGAGCTTTGGCATCTTTTAACATTATTTAAGCACACATTAAACAACAACAACAACAACAATAATAATAATAATAACAGCAAAAAACATAAGTAAAAAAAAATAATATAATATAAGGAACAACAACAACAACAACAAAAATGTAGATCGTGGAGGCACGTCAAAAATAAAGCGCGCAACAAATTGTTGTCAGTTTGTTGGTTGTTTGTTTGTTCACTTGGTTTGTTGGTAAGTTGAAAGTTTGCTAGAAAGGAAGGTGGGTGGGAAGCAAGTGGGTTGTTTGGACCGGGTCTTTATGGTGTATTATTGTCGTCAATACACTTCCGAGTTAAAATGCGCGCACTCTCTTATTGCAATCTCACAACCGCACAGAATCGCAACAAGAGCAAACGACTTTACTTGTCGTCGTCGTCGTCATCGTTTGTTGACAATATTTAACATTTGAAATTTTCAATTTTTTTTTTTATGAGATTTACATATCTACTTACTTACTTACATTGCATGTATGTATGTATGTATGTAAGTACATGAATAAATCTTCATATAGAATACGATACAAACTCGTACATGACTGAATGTATCTGAGTGTAGTATGGAATGTAAGTAATTGAGTGTGTTTGTGTATGTATTAATACAGGTCTCTGGTCTCGTGACTTTTTCTCTTCACTCATTGACTCATTCTTCTCTCTCTCTCTCTCTCTCTTTCTCTATCTCTACCTCTCTCTTTATGTTTATTTAGTTTGTTTTGATTTTTGAATTTAATCTTTTTTTAATAGATTTAGCACGTGCTGTCTGACCGAGCAAACGATTGTACGAAATGAGCGACCGACCAACCGACCTTGCCCCCCTCACCCTTCTCTCAAACAAACATACACACACAGCACTCATTCAGCAGTTGCCTCTTTGCCTGTTTTTTTTTTTTTTTTTATTGTATATTTATTTCATTTTTTCCCGTGCGCAACGCATACATTATGATTATGTTTAAAGAATGAAAATAAAATAAAACGAACCGAAACCGAAACCAAACCAAGCCAAACCAAACCAAACCAAACCATAACATAAAACATCAATGGACTTAGAGAGAAGAGACCCGAACCCGAGACCCTTTACTCATTTTCTACATGCTCGACATGCTCGACAAACTGTTGAGGCAGGTTTTGTTTTTATTGTTTTGTTGTTGACAAACACAAATTGGCAATAAATTATAAAATTATTATGAGTTCATTCACACTCAATTACAATACACTTGAATAGCATCACACATAGATACACACACACACACACATATACACAGATACCCATGCATACATACCACAGACAAACTAAACAGAGTGACACATACTTTTATAGACAATTAACAACAAAACGATTGTATAAAAATTAAATTATAGCGAGAGCAATTAAAGAATAAAAAAAAAAAGAAGGTAAATCTAAAAATAAATTCAAAACAAATTTCAAGAAAACTAAAGTCACCAGCTGATTGAGCAATAATACATAGCTACATTTTCCTAAGGGCAATTTGCGTAGATAACCAGGGGCATCGAACAAATGGGGCCGCCTAACAGAAAGCATGGGGCCCCAATAAAATGCTAGAGGTGCATAGAAACACAAATTGAAATCCAAACAAATTGAAAATGAAAAGAAAATTGGACATCACCTTTATCTTTTTAGGGTTCCTTACCCAAATGTTACCAAACGGAACCCTCTTACAGAAACTTGGTAGTTCGTCCGTTCCTCCGTCCTCGGGTCATATCTCATAAGCCGCAATAGCTAGATAGTTGAAATTTTCACAGAATCTGTAGTTCTATTCGGGCATCAGCAACAATTACTAAAACTAAAATATTTTCAAAAACTTACAGGGGTCCCCATACAAGAAACAATTTGGTTTGTATGGCAGCTATACGATCCAGTAAACCCACGATCTTGAAATTTAGATGGTTGATGACTATACATAAGAAACTTATATTGTCGAAATTTCAGTTTAATCGAACCACTAGGGAAGGTACTTCCCATACAAAAACCATTAAAATTCAGGTTCTTATTAGAAAAACTTTTTTGTTTTTTGGACTATTGAATTGAAATTTAGACACTATAAGTTTTTTAACACAGGCATGGTAAATTTGTATGAATCAGTCAAATCGGACCATTAGGGGGAGTACCTCCCATACAAACCCCAATCTGGTACGAAACCCTCCCTGTAAAAGTCTGACTCGCACTTGGCCGAGATTTTCATAACTATATCATTGCACTTTGTTTATTCAGATGTGCTGGGCATTTCCCTAATACCAGAAGATCTTTACATTTATCTTCAAGACCAAAGCACTGAAGATGTTCTCTCTCCCATCCAAAAATAAGGCTTGTGTTACACAAGCTCTCTTATATGACTTGACTTAATCAAAGGTAAGCACTTTCTTCTCTTACAATATTAACAATTTACACTTGTCAGACCTAGATTACATTGAAACACACAAAAAAAAGCAGCTTCCTATTGTAGTTAACAGATGAATCAATTTGATAGCTGAGATTTAATTATTACTGATTTAGTTTAGGGCCCCGAAATTCTACTTACTCTGCCCAGGGTGACCAATGATTAAAACGCGCCACTGATTAAACACTTTTATTTATTGTTTGTATTCTTTTGTTGATGTTTATGGGAATTTGCGGTTTAGTTTTGTAATTGTAATGATGGAGGTCTATAGAGGAGTAGACTACGTCATCATCAACATCATCATTATCATCAGCAGTCTATAAAACTAAATAAACAAAATGTAGTCATTGAAAGAGAACAATTAAAAAAGAAAAATATAAAATAAAAACACAAATAAATACACACACAAACACACACACACACACACACACACACTCCTCACTAGTGCTATTTGTTTGACCATCTCTCTACCCGCTTGTCTATTTTCCCATAAACGCCTTGATTGCTTAAATACTTGCTACTTGTCTGCCCTCCTGCCGGTTTGCTTCGCTAGCCAGCCTTTCTGTGTTTAACCATTTCCATTTATCGGCGAAGCAAGTAATCAAAACAAAAACCGAAACTGGCACAAACACATTTATCACTTGAACAGCGAAACAAAATACTACAGAAACAAAAAAAAAAAAAAAAAAAAAACAAAAGAAAAAAGAAATAAATAAATGAAATAAAAATAAAGTAATAAACATTTCAAAAACTGCAAGTGGTTGGTTATTATTAATCGGCGGCATCGGCAAACGCTGCCGCCGGTCGACATCAACATCAACATCGAAACTTTGTCGTGTTGTTTGTTGCCCTTGCCTCTTTTGTCCGTCTGCCTGTCTGTCAGTCTGTTTGTCTGTCGGGGTCGCATGTTTGATGATACTCTTAATAGAGGAATGAGAGTGGAATCAGAATCAGAATCAATGAAAGAATGAGTGAAAGAATGATTATGTGTGTAAAATGTCAAATAAACAAACAAGAGAACAGCAGAAGTCCAATAATGTGATAATATTCAGTTAAACAAAAGTATCTTTTGCTCAGTTCCTGTTGCTCCTTATGGCTTGTGGGATTGGCCACAATTTTTTGCAATGTTTTCTATTGTTTACAGCGTGAATCATCATATTCAGATGAATTTTGAATTTTCCACTTCCAAATCCAAACTGAATGCTGCCGAATTTGTTTTCTACTTTGACACAAGTGCCCACTGGACCTAACACTTAAATATTCATGGTATGAACTAGAAAACTGGATCATATTTTCAAAAAATCTAATAACTCACTCAAAGGATACAAGCCTAAGAAAGATCTGGTAAGGAACAACCCTGATATGACAAAAGTAAAGTCAGTTCAGGTTAAGGTGAAGGTCATCAGTGGATATCTTAGGGCTTCTTACAACATTTTTGCAATAGTTTACATACAAAATATTTCATTACAAAACCAAACCCAAAGACTTTTAGTACTTTTCCAATCAGGACTATTCTCGCGACTAAGTAAAGTGTCATCGTACATGGTTTGAGTATTACTATCATTGGAATTGACATGTGCGTAAGGAGTAAACTGACTGACTGACTAACTAACTACTAGTAATGTAATGTGTGGTGCACACAGCTAATTAAGAAAACAGTTGACTGTTGCAAAGGACTTTGGTACTTGCTAAGCTCAGACAAAGAAAGGCAAATGCAACATGTGCACTCGTAATGGCAGCGCAACCATCCAGCAACCAAAAGCCGAGTGCGAATATTTGCATACTCAACATGCATGTATCTAAACTATGAATATGGTGAACATGAGATTGTTGTTGTTGTTGTTGTTGTCGCTGTTGGTTTTGTTTTCAGTCTGTTGGCTTATATTGCATGGACATGCACCTTGCAGCAGCAGCAGCAACATTAGCAGCAGCAACAACGTCAACAGGCAACCATCATCATTGCAGCAGCACCAACAGCAACGACAGCGACAGCGACAACGACAACTTTGGCAATGCTTTGGCGCCACAGTCAAACTTGTTTGAACTCATAAAGAGAGCAAAAAAAGAGCGAACCTCAATTCAACTTCAGACGATGACGACGGCGACAACTCGTAGTCGTCATTTATTTGCCTCTTCACCCATAATAAACTTCTCATCCTTCAACTTCTTCATTTTTCCATTTTATATGTTTTGTTTATTTTTGTTGGAAACAAAAAAAAAAAAAAAGAGGAGAAGTCAGAAGCACATTGTGTGCCCAATATTTTAAACAAATGAACAGCTGCAGCATCCAACCAACCAACCAACCAACCAACCCAATCCAATCCAATGCAATGCAATCCAAACATTCATTCATTCTTTCAATCATCCTATCCATTATTCAATGCAACCATATTCATAGACTCTTCAATATTTTGGTATTTAGTAGAATCATGGCTTACAAACATTAACTGCAATGGAACAACTGCAACTGCAGTAGATCAGATTGTAATAGAATAGAATTCTATATAACAGGGATTCCTAAACTTTAGCCCACAATGTCATTACCATTTTTGGTAAATTTTCTTTTAATAATGTTATCGCAATTAAAAATTGCATGAAACATTTATCTGATTATACAGAATAATGAATTGGAATACAATTAAATTGCTTCAACTTAGAAGGTCGTTAGGATGAAGCCTCTTTAAACGGCGTCGGCTCAAGCCTTGAGTGAGGATTGCCGCCAGGCAGTTTGGATGACTTTATAGCCTTTGTTGATTTGCTGATTAGCAGGATTTCGTCCTGTACTGTGAGCATCCTTAGGTCTCTGTGCAAGATGGTGTTGCAGACAAGCCAAGGAGCACAAGTTATGCGCCGAAGCACCTTGTTTTGGCAAGCTTGGGCTCTCTGAATGTTGCTGGCAGCATCAGAACCCCAGCTTTGAATCGCGTAACGCCAGACAGGGGCCACTACTTGTCTGTAAATTATCATCTTATTGTTAAGGGACAATCTACTAGATGGTCTTCGTAATTTCGCATAACAACAAGCAATGATAGACTTTATTTGAGACCACCAAGTAAGCCGCTTGTCCAGGATTAGTCCTAGGTAACGACTTAATCCATTTGCTGGATAATAGAAGAGTCATAACTGACAAATGGACAATTGTTGAAACCCCCTTGATGATGAAGTAGATAATAGGTATAATATGAAACGAATACTGAAACTAAGAGGTGTCCAAACCAGGCATCACAATGGCCATTAAAGCTTCTAAATGAATTCGACCTGTCAATCCAATCCTATCCTTCAATGTAGAATACAAATCCTTCAAAAATAAAAATAGATTCGTGATGTGACTCTGTGATTTAGCCATGAATTATATAAGTTTTAATGGAGTCAGAAATGAAAGCAATTAAAGAGAAGCTTTTGCAGACTACATAAGATAAAGAACCTCTGGAATAGAATTCTATAAAGCAAAAGCAACCTAGACAACAAACGATGTAATGCGCTTATGTTGTTGCTGCTGCTCCCAAAAACCCAACCGAATGGAGAAGTTTATAATAATAATAATAAAAAAAAAAATATACATACTAAATAGAAACATTCAAAAGAGAAAATCAGAAAGAAACAACAAAAATATGTTAATAAAGGAACTCAACAGAACAGCGACATTAGTCTAAATTTTATTCCCTCTTACCTCATTATACTCTTTCTCCTCCTCCTCCTCCTCCTACTCATCAACGAACAAAAAAATAAAAGAGAGCAAGGCGCATTGTACCGCAAAGGACAGATGAATATGTGTGTTTTCTTGATGAGGAGGTGTTATGCCGCCTAATGGAAAACATGAGAGATGATGGAGAAACAGAAAACAAACCAACAAAAAAAAAAAAAAAAGAAGAAAATAAAGGTGGAGTGGAGTGGGAAAAATGAATGAGTATTTGCGAGAGCAAAAGGCAATAAGCAGGAACTGTCGAAACCCATTATAACCTCAATCGCAATCGCATTTCTTAGTTCGAGTGGTGCACAACAAAATACGGACGAGCAAACGAGAATTGAGAATCATCTGAAGCCAAGAGTTGCGCTATGGCAAACCAAGGCAGCCAGCCAACCAACCAACCAACCAGCTAACCAACCATCCAACCAAGCCAAGTCAACTTAACTCAAGCCAGTCGAGTCATTCAGCCAGTCAGTTAGCCAGCCAGCCAGACCAGTCAGTGAGCCAAACTGTGAGCTCAAAATTGCGATGGCAGCAACATAACAAAAATAACAAAAAAAAAAAAAAAAAAAACGAAACGAAATGATGAAAATAATAATAACAAAAACAACAACAAATGAATTATATATATACAGATGCATACACATATACTTACTTTAAGTATATCTACCATACATACAACAAAAACTGGTATCGAAGCAACACAAGTTGAAGTTGTTGTTTTTGTTTTTGTTGCCGTTTCCACCGTCATCAAGTACATCTACGAACATACACACACACAACACAAACAAAGTTATAGAAATGTACACTGAAAAAATTGTATAGAAAAAATGAAAAGATATATGTAATTCATATGTCGTAGCTATGTGTCCCATTTTAGGAATTAGAAGGAAAGGTAAAACCCTGATTAATAATGATATATAGATAAGTGAAAATATTTTATCTATCAGGGAGTTCATCAAAAACTATTTTACTATTGTATATTTAGGAGAAGTAGTAGCTCGTATATCAACTTTGTAAAGAGGGAAATCGAAATACTCAGAAAATCAGATAAGAAATTGTAATGGCAAATAGGTCAAGATCAAAGAATCATTTCAAATTATCTAAAAAAAATCTACTCTTAATTACTCTTAACTCGGTAGTCAGCAGATAATTATGTGGAGAAACTTTTCAGAATATTCAAAATTCTAAGCAAGAAACTATGAAAAGAAACTATTTATGGAAGCAAAGTGAAAAAAAAATGTTTTCTGATAAATTTAATTAGGTTTAGTATATAACCAAATATCTAAACTGAATAAATATTTCTCGTCAAAAGTTCATATCCAAACCTGTACATATGTACAAGTTGTACAGTACAACTATACCAGTTCAAAGAATCTATCAGGAGTAGTAAGCGAATTCCAGAATGCAGACCTAGAAAATCAGAAATTATTTCTATTTTAGTAATGTACTTCATTTCATATCTTATTCTATTAGTAAATAAAAAAGAAATAGAGATCTTATAACTAGACATATTCGATCGTAAAGTTTCCTAGTAGCTAGTAGAAGTAGTCTTGGTTTTTTGAAAGTGGAAAGACATTTCTGATAAAAACTAAATTCTCTGCTTCACCTTAAAGAGATACAAAGAATTGAAATCATATAAAACGATTTTTTTTTTTTATTGTTACTTTATATATCATTTCATTAATATGCAGAAGGAGCATAAATACACTGAAGACCCCTTTTCATCTATGACTTTCTCAAATATGTAATTGTATTTTACTTATTATAGTAGCCAAAAGTTTCAATGACCATAGAGACTAGAAGTACATAGTTAGTATTTCATTTCTGAATCCTTATCCACTGCATCCCATAATTTCAACATTTTTAGAAAAAAACTCAATTATTTTTCAGTGTATGCACACACACACACACTCTTCCATCTACTTAAATAACATGGACACATACATGGAAACATCTACCAGTAAACCATGCAATCAACGTACGTTAACGTGGCTAACGAATGAAAAAGAGTGAACAAGGAACGAACGTATGAAGCATATCAAATCAGTCTTAATGACTATTGAATACTCTATAAAATTAAGGTTACATATAGAGGAGGGAATGCCAAAAATATAATATTTATTTATTTATTTATTTAACACATTAAACCTAATATATAATACTAGACTTAATATGTAAGTTTAACGAGTACTAACTACTGGGGCCTTCGACTCGTGATATAATTTAGATATCTATATCCTAAATATATATGTTTGAGTGCTAGAATTTGGATATGTTAAAGGATGTTGGAGTTTTTAATAGTTGGGATAGAACTTGGGAACCAAAAAAGAAGGATTCAGGTCCTTCTAATAGTTTTCTTAATTATTTGAAATTATTTTAAAAAGAAACTTATTATATGTCTAAGAGAAAAAGGAGAAATCATAATCATAGGTATAGTAAAGTTATATCATAACAATATGTTCAGATACATGATCATATCGGGTTTTGTGTAGGGGGCATATTTTGTTATTGTTGCTGTTGGTATTTGTTAGCAATATTGTTGTTGTTGTCGTTGTTGTTGCTGCTATTGTGGGTAGTGCTTTCGACATTTATTCGTATTTTTTTCAGTATTTTTATTTTCTTTTTATTTTTTTCTTTTTTTTTTGCGTTTTTTTTTGTTGTTTTGTTCAAAACGAAATATGTCAGAGATACAGCGCGGCGATAATAATACTGACTCTGGCTCGTTTCGTTCGTTGGCTGGCACGAAGCTCGTTTGCTGCTTGTGCTTTGTCGATGTTGCTGATGCTTTTTGTGTTGTGAATGATGATGGTGTTTTCGTTGTTGTTGTTGTTGTTGCTGTTGTTGGCTAAAATTGTATGATGGTAGAACTTGCTAAAGCGGTCGGTGTATAATCGGGGGAAGTATTTTTTCATTTATTTTTGTTTTGTTTTGTTTTTGTTTTTTTTTTTTATTTCGACGCTCGACGATGACATTCGCTGTCGGCTCTTTTTGTGCCAAACGCTAGGCTAAGTACGTTTGTATCTGAATATATCAGTATAAATGTTTATTTTCTTTCATTTCATTTCG
Source organism: Amiota minor (assembly GCA_037043295.1). Taxonomy (NCBI): domain Eukaryota; kingdom Metazoa; phylum Arthropoda; class Insecta; order Diptera; family Drosophilidae; genus Amiota; species Amiota minor. The sequence continues at coordinate 223,091 of JBAMAW010001695.1, forward strand.
TTTCTTTTTTTGTTTTTCTACCATATGAAAGTTGGTATGTGCACACACACATAGATATATGTACATACTTACTTACTCAAACACATGCATAACAAGTAATACAAAAAGGACGTTCCCAAAAATATTGGCACGTGAAGCAAATAACTGTGACTGAGCGAAATAAGAAAGAAGGAGCAAAGCTTGGTCTTAGAGAGATAGAAGGAAAAATTGAATTAAGTTAAGCATTCGTTATTGGAACAAGGAGTCTTACTCAATGAGCAGGTTTTAGTTTAAACGCTCTTATAAAAGAGATCAATCGATCAGTATCACCTACTAACATATGTATGTATGAATAGTATAAGAACTAAGAATGGTATAAAGAAGGTTTATATGGGATAGAAATGTATACTTGCATACATCATATGAACATAGATAGAGAGTGGGAAAGATTTTTGATCTAATTATTTATAGGAAAGAGCTTTCTTTTTATAAGATTGATTTTTATAGGAAAGATCTTTGTTTTTTAATATTTTTTAGAATATAGAGAAGACATGGTTTCTAAAAGAAAGATCTTTGTTTCTGTACTACTTATAAAATTTTATTGATAAATAATAAATTTTGATCCTATAATTATTTACTACATATGTTTCTTTTAATAAAAATGAACAAAAAAGAAATGATAAATTTTAATAATATTTATTGAATTAAAGAACTCAAAGAAATTTTGTATTATAACTTTAGAAAAAATTATTCAAAATTTCTTAGTTCTACTTTTTGCATAGATCTTGTCTAGACAAACATAGTTCATATCAGTTCAATTTGTTTGAGGCCGCTTTCATCGTCATCGTCATCGTCATCGTCGTCATAGTCATCTGTTGTTGTTGAATGTCTTTGACGACTGATTCTTCCATTCGATGCGATGCTTTTGCCAATAAAAATTTAATACGAAAAAGTGCTGCCTGCCTGCTACATTCATTCGACTGTTTCTGTTATCATCTCAACTAGCCTTAGCTCACTCACTGTTATGCTTATAAAACTCATTTTGTTGTGAGGTTGAATTTTATTTTTTTGCTTTGTTCTTTTCCATTTTTTTATTTTGTTTTCTTTTTTTACATTTTCATTTCGATGCGACAACTCAACATGTATCTAGCGAACTACGAAATGCCTCTCACCCAAACCAAGCAAACCAACCATTGAATCAAACTACATACAGCAAGCAGGCAAAAGCAAGTAAGCAAGCAAGCAACCAACCAAGCCAAGCTATGAAACGATGAAACATTCAACCAAGCCCGCAAACATAAAGTATCTTAAATTTTTACAGTCTCACCACGCTGCGCGTCCCTTTATAGAAACAACTAACTTTCTTGGGTTGAAACCCACAAGTCGTTCCCACATTGAAGTAAAAAGGCAGCAAGCAGTAGATAGGAAAAGACATGGATGGAAACGGATGATGTTGATGATGAGTGAGGGCAGTCAGGCAAGGGAAGCAGGCAGGCAGGCAAGCAAGCAAGGCTGAGTTATCAAGCAGCAGTCGTCATTGTCGTTATTCGATGTTTGGAAGGGGGCCCATGACAGCAGCAGCAACAACAGCAGTAGAAAAGTGTTTTGTATACATGGACAGGAGGAGGCTATAGACGTTGGTTGGTAAGCGGGCTGCGGCTGCCTCGACTGCAAAAATAAAAGTCGATACTGCGCTGTTCATAGCAAATGTAGCAAAGTGTTGCCAGATTATTCTATACCCAAACATTAAGTGTATGGAAATATCAGAAATTATATAAGACGGCAGAAATTTTCCATTGAAGAGAATGGAAATTTTCATATATTTATTATATTTTCATAAAACAGACCTAAATATGAGAAATAATGAAAACTTTCTCTAAACTCGGATTAATCTTTGCATTATTTCCGAACCATAAAAATATTGGGGGCTATCTGTTGAATCAGAAATGGTTGATTTTTTGTACTGAACGCATTTTGAGAGGTTTTTTTTAAATGGACTTTTCTTGAGATTTGTAAGTCCCCTAAATATGTTTTATTCTATTTTGGAGTTTGATTATACAGGAATTCTCAACATTTTAAGCTCCTTCTAAGAAAAAGGCTAGCGGTGGATCGCCTCCCACCTTTATCCCCTAGGATTGAAAGTAAATAAACCCATTTATTTTCACAGCATGATGGCAACACTACACAACATTGATGCGCGTTGTATATAAACATTTTTGTAGGTTATGTGTATATAACAGAGTCGTTGTCGTCGTCGTCATTCTGTCGTTGTTGCCGCCGTCCCCGTCGACTATATTGCGCACATACACAACAATACTGATTGAGTGAGTAGTGGTGTGAGTCAGAGAGTGAGTCAGTCAAGCATTTTACGGCATTAGCAGTTGAAAACAAGAGAAGAGCGAGCAGCGGGCTTACGAACAAAAACAACAGCAGCAGCAAGCAGAAACTCACCAAACGACCGAAAGACAGACAAAAATGAAAGACAGAACGACCGACGGAAATGTAGTATAAAGAAGAGAAAGAGCAAATGAACGAACGAGCGATGGAACGGTATCTTTGTATGTTTATTGTATGAATGTGTATCTATGTATGTGGTGGCTGTGTGTGTATGTTGCGTGAGTGACACTTGCCTTGTTTATAAGCATATATACGCTAGTGTGTGAGTGTGTATCTGTGTGTATAATGCTCTCTGTACACGTGTAGGTGTGTGTATGTGTAAGTGCGCGTGTTTGAGGCCTGATCCGAACTATAGAGTGAGTTATATACACAAGCATATACATTTATAGATACATACTTATATAGAGATGGATGGATGGATGGATGGATGTATCTGTATATAAGTATAGTAAAATGTACTTATGTATGGGACTCTGCTGCTGCTTCTGCTTCTGCCACGTCCGCTGCTTTATTATTGTCGTTGTTGTAATTGTTGTTTTCTACTGTGCTGAGCAGCAACAGAAAATATAAAATAAAATACGAAAAGAAAAATGAAAAAAAAAAAAAATAAAAATAAATTCGAAAACATTTTTTCGTTTGCCGCTGCTGCTGCTTTCTTCATGTAAAATGTTAAAGCACAAAGGAAAATTACGATGTTGCGTTGATGAAAACAACGAGGAACGAACGACAACGGCAACGGCAACGACGATGACTATTATGAAGAAGAAAGATAAGAAGGGTGTTAGAGCGGAAGAGAGTGGTGTGGTGTAGAAGTAAAGAAAACACTGTAGAAATAGCATAGACCCAAAATACTGAAACTCTGAGTAGTACACTGAGTCGGGTCGCGCTCAAACACTCAAAAATGTACGAAATACGAAAATGTTTCAAATGGAAATTTCGAATTAATGAACGAAGCGAACGAAATATGTAAACTAAAACTGGTTATTTTTTTTCATCTTTTCCATCTTCTACTCTGCTGTTTATATCTTTCTCCTTTAGTTTACATCAGTTTTTTTTCATTTTGTTTGGTTTGGTTTGGATTTTTTTTTTTGTCTATTTCGTTACCGTTGTTCATTGCTGTTGTTGTTGTTGTTGTTGTTATGTTGGCAACTTTTCTGTGCCGCTTTCTTATACTGTGAGAGTGAGTTAAGTAAACTGCGCTTGAGCTCTTACTAATGTTCCTTGGTTCTTTCTGCGTTCGTTCGTTTGTTCTCTTATTAAAGTTAGTATTGTTTTTGTTGTTCTTTCTTACTCATTACAACAACGACAATATTAACAATAACAAAAACAAGAGATATAAGCTTTAGATTTTCTTTCCCCTCGAGCAAGGCTAATTAAGTAAAGCAGAAGCAAAAGCAAAAAGGAATTTCTCTTTAAGTTGTGCGTGAAAATTTCAATATTACAATAACAAATAATTGTTTATGTTGTTGTAAATAGATATTGTTGTTATTGTCCATTCCTCACGGTAGTCGTTTGATTGTTTGCTCTTGCTGTTTAATACCAAGGGGCAAAACGAAGTTTTGAGTTTCTCATTTCATCAGTTCCAATTTTTAGTTCGAGTCGAGTTCAGTTAGTGTAAGGATTGTTAACAGTCAGTTATCACAATTCACTTGTTCTGTTGTCTGCTTGTTTGCATGACTGTTCATGTTTGTTTTATTGTTGTTGCTTTTGTATGCTTCAATCCTCCTCATAATATGATTTATCTTTTATACTCACATATTGCGTGAAAGTATGCCATAGTTTCGATGATTTAAAAGTCGAAGAGCGACCCTTTATACAATTGACCATTCAGTCTCCTTTCTACCTTTGATCTTGAAGGTTTGAGAAAGACTGGTTGTTTGCAGGTTGTTGAATATCTTGAAGCCGCATAGACTTCCTTCTTCTGAACATCATAGAGATTTTTGATTTTAAAAACGCTTTCAACTGAGTATGTGTCACCAAAATAACCTGGTCTTATTGGTTGCTTAACAAGATAACTAATCTCTCTGTCTCAAAAATGTGAGCACGGTGTTGTCTCAAATTAAATAAAGCCCGTACAGATTTGGGAAATCGCTATCAAATCTAAGCCCAAAAGATTACAACTCTTTCAAAACAAGGCATCGCTTTCTATGACGGGTTGTCCTTGGTAGCTATGTCACGAACTCAGTCCACTCACAGATACTTAAATTTTCCAGTCATTAAAGATTAAATTGCCTTCCACAGTAGGCAATACAAAGACCGATTGCTAGCATACAATATCCGCTTGGCCAGACTCCTCGGTGGCTGATAAGGTTCCACATTTGCTTAATTTTACGATGGAGCAGGCGATTTCTGAAGTGCATAAGGCTAACAAGAAGGTGACAACATTCTGTAATCCCTTGAAACTTGACAAAAAAAAACCTGCCAATAATGTAACAGATTATACTAAGCCATGCTTCGCTGTCGGCTTGATGTTTTTGTAAGATGAACTGATAAAATATTGATGTTTACCAATAAAATATCCATTTTTTCCCTCATACATTCCCACTTCCTTTAATCCCAAATACACAAAACATGCGTTCACTTGTGAAAATTACCTTCTTTCGAAACTCCCGAGACTTATTTGGTCGATGTGACCATAATATCTATATTTTTTTTTAAGCAGATAAATTTTTTAAAATATTAGGCTCAAAAAGTTATGCTTCAGTGTTTCTCTGGAGATCTTAAACAACTCCAAATCTAATATGAATTCTAAAGGACGCTTATGGGATTCGCTGGACTGAATAATCAAATCTACGAAATACGAAAATTGCCAAACTAGTTGATGTAATGTCGAAACGCTTAACAGATGTTCTCATATATAGAGGGGTCCTTTCTTTATCTACTGAGTGTTTATTAAATTACCTTTTCAAAGACTAAACACAACTCCTGTTAATTAGTTCACATTATCTCATATTTACTGTATAAGAAAAGATTCGAGTTCATTCAGAGTCAGGATTTGTTGTTATCAGAATTCACTTGTTCAATTGTTTGGTTGCCTGCTTGCTTTTCATCATAATTGTATTTCTTATTGTTGTTGCTGCTGAGATCCTCCTAACATGATTTATGTATATGTATGTATGTATATGTGCCTATGCATGTGCCTCTCAGCACTTAGAACATGTTGCTTGGCGATGATCATTTGATTGCAATTCAAATTCCGCTATTCTTCAGCAACATTTCGTCGTTTCGTTTGTTTGCTCGTAAAATAGTCGTAAAACACACGACACGCGGATAGATGGATGGATACACACGCATACAAACATAAACGAGTCCATATAATGAACGCATATGACGACGACTTTTCAAGGCGATCAGGTGTACAAACATAACATGCGAGAACAATCAGTCAATCGCTTTTGGTATGGGAAATTTGTACTCACTCACTCACTTACTCACCTCTACCAACACACACACACACGCACATGTATACAAACGCGAAAATGTTTCACTTGACTTCGTTTGTGTTGCTGTTATGTGGTTTGATTTGTTTTGTGTTCGCTAAAAAATCACTTAAAGCGGAAATAAAATCACAATTGGTTTTTTTTTTTGTTATTGTTTTGTTGAATGATGATGTTGCTATTGTTGTTGTTGTTGTTGTTGATGTTCGAGTATTAAGTTCGTTCTACGTTGGAACGTGTCGTTCGGTTTGTTGGTTTGTTGGTTCGATCGATCTCAATTCTTTCAATCTCAAATCGTTTAATTGTCGCGCTCTCTACTCTACTTACTCTCTTGATTCGGTGGCGCTTTCGGCAAAAAATTGTTATACTTTGGCCTCTTATCAGTTGTCATCGTCATTGCTTTTGTAGTTTGTTTTCATACTTGAGCAAATATCAGCGAATATAATAGCAGCGTCAGCGTATCAGTAAAATAGAAGGACGATAAGACAATAAAACTGGCGATCGATCTGATTGACCAACACTTTTTATTAAATACATAACTCGTACATATTTTTATATGAAGATACAAAGAACTTACTTATTTGCTGGTTCATACAATAATATAATAACGAAAAGGACTGAAGATACTTTTCTTGTTTTGCATCGCAAGCAAAAAGAGAATACGAATTTTTTGTTATCTTTTTTTCGTTTTTGAATGATGATTCACAATATTTCTTATTAAACAGAAGAGTTAAGTCATCAATATTTGATAAAAAACAGTAAAGAAAACAGGGTACTTTTATGAACACAATATGAAAAGTGAAAAATGTACATTTTGTTGCACTCAAATATTAATGCTATTCATGATCTTTTGATTCAAAACTTTGGACATATACCATTATAGGAACTTTAAAGCGCAACCATTGAAGACATTTGAACTCATGTATTCATATCTTGTTAAACTCCTGGTAACTCGGCATCAATTAAAGATGCTTTCCGAAAGCAACAATGTGTCACATACTTAGTAGTCCCGACAGGGTTGACCCTTCTAGCAGTTAATCTCTAAAGCAAAGGATAAGGAAGTCAATCTACCTGAGCAACTGGGAATTCAATTTACGTCCCATCACCTTTTTAATGATTAACATATAAGTTCTCTTATATCAATTTAGAAAAATCATAGAGTTTAGATACATTTAACAATTATAACAGAAATGCGGTAAAAACTTTAAGTTATAGCAATAGATCATTCTCAATAATATAAGCAGAGTGATACTATATAGAATCTTTGAATCCAAAGGGAATAGCCCTTTCCATTAGTATCTTTTAAAGGTTTCCTCCAATATTTTCAAGCCATTATTATATCAACTATGTTTTTACAAGTAAAGTGACAGATTCGAAAGCTGAAATCCAAAACAACATAGTGGTCATAATAAAGTTGTTTCTAAATTGGTAAAAACTCTTCAATGGAAGGCAGTGTTGTTTCTGGTATCATTGTTCAACGTCATAATGCGTCATAATACATCTTTAATAATGTTACTTGATCCTGGCAAGCCAGAAAACATTGTCGAATCCTAAAGACTGATAAGTTTTCTTCAGACTTTTACCGAGATATTTAAAAGAATTTTGTTGAGCGCACTTCGGGACGTTCAGTGAGTCATATCAAAGCATCACTTTGTATGAGAGTTGTCCAGCACATTCTTGATGCATTTGTGACTAAACTCATTTGGTTATGTGCACTTATTGCATCCGTTTTGTGATTTTCAAGCAAAAATAAGAAGAAAATGGGATAACAACAACTCTCATAAAAATAGTTACACATTTTAAAAATTAATAATCGCAGAAATAAGCTGAAAACTTTCTTTTTAGGGTTCCGGACCAAAAGGGTACCAAAGGGAACACTATTGCAGAGACTTCATTGTTCGTCTGTCCGTCTGTCCGTCCGTCCTCGGGTTATATCTCATAAACCGCAATAGCTAGAGAGTTGAAATTTTCACAGAATGTGTAGTTCTATCCGCACATCGGCAACAAATACTAAAACTAAAACATTTTCAAAAACTTAAAAGGATCCCCATACAGGAAACAATTTGTTTTGTATGGCAGCTATACGATCCAGCAACCCCACGATTTCAAAATTTAGTGGGTTGGTGGGTATACATCAGAAACTTATACTGTCGAAATTTCAGTTTAATCAGACCACTAAGGTGGATACAAACCACCATAAAAATTCAGGTTCTTATTGAAAAGACTTTTTTATTTTTTCTCCAATCGAACTGAATTTTAGACACTATAAGTTTTTGATATATCTGATTTCGAGCAAGTGGCTCGCGATATAAACGTTGATACAAGACAGGTCCGAACTGCCAGAAAACGCACTTCATAATCACAATTGGATTAGGCAATCTGTTCTAATCTCCAATCTTCTTGAAACAAGCTGATTATTGAAATTAAAAGAAAGTAATCTGACTTGAGGAACTGCAATACTAACTGGAATACTCTGAGACTTCTCGCTCAAAATCGGAAAGACTTCCATACATTTGTTTTGGGCCCTACGCTCCAACCGGAGTTAAAGATATTATTATTCAAATATGCTCAGGTCCTTATATAGGAAATTAAATCATTTCCATCTAATTGTCAAACATTTACATATGTATGTATTTTATATGGATGCAATGTAAGGTTCCATAATCATTTTGAAACTCGATTATCTAACGTTTAAAACTGTATCGTCTTTTCATTAAAACTTTCTATCAGTGTTTTAAAATAAAGTCCAGTTTTCGTTGAGTCTTAATTTAGATTTAATTCTTCATTAAAGAAACAAAACCTTCAGTGTTGCGTCCTCCCAGGTTTATGTGGGAGGGAAGTCATTCCGACGTAGGCGCGTGTGGCTGCTCGCTTGTGAGAGTGAACATGCTAGTGGGTTAGGTTGTTGCGAGAGCTTCTGGTGATATTTCTACTTCAGTTGGGCCAGTTCAGTTTTCATTAGTGGGACGTTGATATGCACCTGTTAAAACGTATTTTTGATTGAGCTCTTTAGATAACTTCAAAATTACTTAGGCTGGGAACTATATATCTACATTGGCTTTATTAATTTGTTATATAGAAGCATCTTTAGATCGAGGCTTAAACAAAATCTTGCGTTTAAGACCCAGTGTAGTGATTGGGTTTGTAATTCCATGCTAATGTTTTTTATGTTTTTGCCAGGTGATTCGCCTGTCCAAATGAACTCCGGTTATTCTGTTGAGTATGGAACAGTGGCGTTATTAAAACTGATAGACGGATAGTCACTCTTATTTAGGGTGAATGTCACGTGCTTACATATGTCCGGATTAACTTTAATATGCCAATTGTCTAGCAAGTCCGATACAGGTTGCAAGTGTTCGCTTAGACGATGGTTTTTTAGGGCAGCGTGAACGTCTGGTGATTGAAATGTCAGGAAGCGGGGATTTGCAGGGATGTCAACGGTGATTAGGATGTATAAGATAAGACACTAGCAGTTTGTGAGAGTTCCGTGGAGGCACGCTATTTATTTTGTGAATGAAACTTCAGCAATGTCAATAAACATACCTAGGCAGTATTCTTGGTGTTCAAAAGCAGTTTCCGTAGTGATACGTTTAACTTGCACAATTGTACTGTGTTTTGATCTAAAACCAAATTAGTGTGTCGGCAGGGCATTGTGATTATATTTATATGTGGTATAACCTTGATAACGTGGGAAGGAAACTTATGGGCCATGATCATGATTATTACTGACTTCTTCCATAGTACTGGGAAAAACCCCACTGCGTTGCGTTGAAGAGCATGAAGAGCAAGGAATGATATTGCACAGTTTGGTAGCTCAATAATCATCTTTGGGGTGATGAGTTCGTAACCGGCTGCTTTCTTTGCGATTGATTCTTTGTGAATTGCCTCTTTTAACTCATATCCATTAGCTTGAAGTACGCTGCGATTAGGAAAAGGAGCACATGGCTGCTGGGGAATCTGAAATCCGTTTTTTTGGTTGGAATGCGGATTTGAGGTAGTTAACAAAGTTGGGAAACATTTTCCTCATCAGAAGAAACAAGAATTGATTTTGTTTTTGAAAGTATAAGGATATGTTATAGAATAAATAAAAAAGGGATGTTATTGTGGGGTGGATTTTTTACTTATTTCAAATTTAGAAAAAGGGAAGTGTTCGTGAGGAAAGTAAGAATCCATTTGATGTATGAATCTAGTAATTCTTTATTTTATTTGAAAACACAATTGTTTTACATCAAGGATTACTTTTGAACATAAACTCGGTAGACGCTTAAACATTTCTAAGATTCGGGAATGATTTTAAAGAACCTGTGATTCAAGAAGGCCGCCGCATATTGTATCAGTTTCTACTTAGAATGTTGCTTTGAATTTATCCGTGTAAATTGTTTTGTTTTCTCCTTTTCTTGATTTTCTTAGTGTTTGTTTAAATTTTTTGGGATACATAATACTTTTTAAAATCATATTACGAACTACTCCATAGATTTCACATAATCTCCCACCATATTAGAATAGGCAGAAGGATATATGTACATATGTTATTAAATAGTTTTGTCTTATCATGATGCCCTATATACAATACTTTGTGGACTATTGAATAAATGATTTAGAGTCTCCAATTGCCAACATACAATGGGATAACTTACATATGGTTTCTTTAATTGATTACAAACTTGACGGTTGAATTATGATCCCATTGAATTGAAAACAACTGAACAACTAAACCTGTATTTATCGAACGCGGTCCCTAACTCACAGTTATTACAGTAATTTCTAAATACAAAATAGTTTAACAGGAAACTAACTAATTCACTTCCAATAAATCACTAATAAAGAATTTATTTTAAAACCACTTCCTTAACCTAAACTTAAGGGACCAAATTCTATTTACAATATACGAGTATGTATATATGTATATTGTTTAAACAAAGTTCAATGAAGTTTAATTGCTCCACTTAAACGTTTATCGTAAATTGAAAGTGCCATTTCGAATAGATAATTGATTCAGCGAACTTATACGAGCCAATTGCTTCCGGTTAATGTGTGAACCACCTGTAGATGTTTGGCAACACAACCATAAAAAAGGGCAATTTGAATATTTTGACTCTTCTACATAGTAAGTATGTTGTAAAGTTCTAAGAAGCAGCACAAAACGCACGATTTTAAAGCGGAATGTATAATGTTGACAAAGGTTTTTACTCACCACACCAATAGTTTCAGCTGGGAAATCCTTTCACACACAGGCATACATATAATTACATAACAATTTAAATGGTTTGAAAGCCATAAGTAACCAAAACAGGACAGAACAGAATAGAAAAGAACAGAACAGAAACGGACGATAAGCGAAGTTGAAGACGACGATGACGATGACGACAACGAAAATGAGAAAAGAACGTTAACAGGCGCCAAACATGTGCCAATAAAACAGAAAAAGGGGAAAAACATGCAATGTGATTACAGTTAAGGCGCAACAGTTTGAAGATTGCACAGTTTTTTTGTTTTTATTTCATAGTGTTTGTAGTGATGTTAAAGATGATGATGGTGGTGGTGGTGGTGGCGGTGATGGTAATGGTGGTGGGTACAAGCACATGGGCACATGTTCATAGAAATAAAGAAATATGGAAAGGTGGGTGGATGTTTTTAGCGAAGCCGCTGATTTGAAGCAAAAACCGGCGCAACGCGGCATCATACGAGTGATTGTACTAGTGTGTGATGTGACGTATCTGTGTGTGCATTTCATTGAACATTTTTTTTGTGGCCACGTGTGTGTGTGTGTGTAAACTTCTCGAACTCGGAAGAAGAACGAACGAAAATGTATTACGACAATTGTAACAAAACCGAGCGAGTAAACGCAGAAAAATCCGTGAATATTTACATACACATAATCATACATATTGAAATCAACATCATCATCATCATCATCATCAGCAGCAGCAGCAGCAACATCAGTGGAAACCAACAGCAGCAGGCAGCAACAGCATCATCAATAGTAAACCAACATTTTCCTCTCACAGCATTTTCAAGTAAATTTTCTTTCTCAAGCAACAATGGCACTGGCACACACTACAAGAGAAATGTTGTGAGTGTGCGAAAAAAAAAAAAAACAAATTGAAATGAAATGAAGAAATGTAAAAAACCCCATTTTAAGTAATGACGACGAAGTCGTGAGGCTGGCTGAGTTACGCGCTCGACCGACCGACTACCATTAAGCGACCCAAGCACACCAACGCCAACGACTGAAAATCTCTCATCGATAGATGCAGATACAAAAACGGTTCAAGAGTTTAGTCCGCAATTGTCCACTGCCTATGAAGCACACACACGATGACGACGACTACATCATCGACTTCAATGACATCGACAACGACAACGACAAGAATGACGACAAATAATAATGTTGATTATGATTGTAATAATGATGATGATGACAACATTGAATGCTGGATAACAATTGACTAACTGACTGATTAGGCGTTTTGGTAACTATCAGTCATGATGTTAATAAGAAAAACTAACAACTAACAAGTCCCTAACTTAGCTACTTAGGGAAACAAACATTCAAAGTAAGCGGCGGTAAATTTGAGAACATATCTTCTTTATCAGAGAGGTACAACTCCTTCTTCTCAATTAAGTACATTAGATAGAGAAGCAAGAAGGTATTTAGTGATGATGATATCATAACTAACATGGACTCAGCTACCTAACTGAGCTGCATGCTCATAGTGAATTTCAGAGCAAATCTTCTTTATTGAAGAGGTAGACAACGTATAAAATGAGCAATTGTAAAAAAAATAGTTTGGGGTTGACTTTGACGATGGTCATAAGAAAACTTCATAAGTCACAAGTAGTCAACTACCAAAGAAAACATTAGAACAGTCAATAATAAATTTGGGAACACTTCTTCTTTATCAGAGAAGTACAACTCCTTCTACCCAATTAAGTACATTAGATAGAGAAGCAAGAAGGTATTTAGTGATGATGATATCATAACTAATAAGTGCTCATCTACCTAATTGAGCATACAACATAGTAAATTTAGGAGCAAATCTTCTTTATTGAAGAGGTAGACAAAGTATTAAATGAGCAAAAGTAAAAAAAAACAGTTTGGGGACTGACTTTAACGATGTTCAAAGAAAGAAAGTCACAAGTCCCAACTACCTAAGAGTCATCAATAAATTTGGAAAAATATGTATCTTCTTTATCAAAAAGATACAAAAATTTGAAATGGAATGAGATTTAGTGATGATAATAAGGAAAATTAACAACTTTGTTGTGTCCAGAACCCAATCTTCTTCATCTACCTAAGCATTATAGAATATTTGGGAACACATCTTCTTTATTAAATAGATTCACAACAGTTTCAGATGAATCTATGACTGGCAATGATGATTATACATAGGAAAAATGTATCTTATCCTATTTATTAAAGACGTTCCATAAATTGAGATGAATTCGAATGAGAAAAGCGACAGATAATCATAACAAGTGTCCAGTACGCAATACCTCAAACAACTAATCATCACATTTAGTAAACTTGAGAACAAATCTTCTTTATTAAAGAGAAAATACAAAGTTTTTGTACGCTATAAAGATGAAGCAACAAAAAAAATCTATTCTATTTGAGGCGCCTCACTCATCATCATCATTCGCTTGAAACGTAAAAAGTAATAATACTAAATATAAATAATTTTCTATGAAAAAATTTTTACTTTATACATAGATAAAAGGTATGAACGAACGAACGAATGGAAGGAACGGAACATTCGAATGAACGATTGAACGAACGAACGAGCGAACGAACAAATGAACAATTCATTCGTTCATAGGTTGGTTGTTTCGTTATTCAAAAGTTGCTGCGTAAATAGGTTCAAAAATGTTTCAAGGCGAAATTCGCTTAGCGCTGCGTCATGCGGCACATAACAGAAACAAACAAAATATACTACCAACAACAAGAACAACGACGACGACGACGACGACGGCGGCGGCGACGACGATGGCGACGATGCCGTCAGTCACTCAGTCATTTAAGTGAAGCAAGCAATCTACAATAGCAAGCAAGTAAGTAAGCAAGCAGGCAGGCGGGCAAGGCAAGACAAGGCAGGCAGACGGTATTCAGATAGTCAGTCGAGTCGTCGTCGCAAAATACAGAAGAGAGCTAAGCTAAGCAAAGTAAGCAAGCGAACGAGAATGAATATCCAAAAGCAAGCAATGCAAAGTAAAGTGAAGCAAAAGTACCTGGTACCTTTCGTACATCATCAGAGATACGAGATACTATAATATTTCGTTCGATCGTTCGTTGTTGGTTTGGTTTGCTTTTGCTTAGGTTTGGTTTGGTATGGTTATACTGTCATCATCAGTATAAACTGAATGCGCCTTGGACTGGACTCACATAGTGAGTGTTTGGTGGGACTGTGTGTGTGTGTGTGTCTATCTTTTTTATTTTTGTTTCTGTTACTTCTTGGTGCCGTCGATGCTTGCTTGCTTCTGCTGCTTTTGTTGTTGTTGTTGTTATTGTTGTAAGTCGTTTCCAACATTTTCTTGTTTCACTGAAATAAACAAAAATTTCAACAAAGCTCAGTCGGCACCGAGTCGTAGCCTCGCTCGGTCGCTTGGCTTTAATTTGCTTTACTTGCTTTCGTTATTCACGATGAACAATTTTATTCGTTCGCTTTGCTTGCTTGGCAACGGATATGTGCGCTCGAAATATGTACACAGATACTTACATACACATGCATTTGTATAGGGAGAAGAGAAAGAGTGTGCATGTGTATGTGTGTGTGTTGTTGGTTTAGTCGGTCGTTCTATACATTTTTGTACAACAACGAAACCCAACTGCTACGCTACCTCGAAATCCCAACTGACAAGACTACAAAAACATGAACGCACACACACTCATTTATTTATATGCATGAAAACACCTACCCACTCACTTGGCTCACTCACTCACTCACTCGCTTACTCACTGTTTGTTAGTCAGGGGCTTACGTATTTTTAGCCTAAAAGTGTTGCCAGCTCGTCATATTGATAAATTCATGGAAATTTTCGAAATTTTATATGTACGAGTACAATGTAATATGGTTAAACAGGAATTCATTTTGAAAAAAATCCGTTAGTATGGAAGGCATGATATTAAGCGAAGTCCTAAGCAGTCAGTTATCTACAATCTCTGTTAGTTTTAGTTTTAAAACTTAATTAATAATAAATAAATAATATTATTTCAGTTTCAAATTGCTTGCTTAATATAAAATAAATTTTTCTTACCTAAACATTTATATATAAACACAAAATCACCTATCAAACAAAACTGTTGCTAGATTCTATGGTAAGCCTGATACTCTTCTATATATATGACAATTTCTGATCAATTTCTGTGTGGCCTCAATTTTTTTTTTTTTGAATTTTTAAAAAAGGTACATGTCAATAGCTGAGTTTAGTTTTTTTCAAAATCTGTTAGTTTTTTCTTAACAATTGTTGAAATTACTTTATAAAATGGGAAATTCAGAAACTTTACAAACCAATATTTTACTAAGATGCATCTTCTACCAAGTTTCAAACAACCTCGTACTAGCTAAAACCATAAAGAAAGTTATTAAAATCATGTGCATTCTTTAGCCATACATGACCTGTAAGTTTGTTTTATTAATCCATAAAAAATGATCATATCTAAGTCTAATCTGTATACCATTAATTCTATTTGGCTTATTATACTAGTAAAGATTAAATAAATCTGACAAAAAGAAACCATGGGACTGTTCCCAAGTTAGTACAATCAAGAATTGGTCAGAAAATCCTATTCAATTCAATTCAATTCAATCTTGCTTTATTCAATCTTGCTTAATTCCCTTTAACATTTACAGTTTCACTAGGTGGTGATTTACATTAATATTTACAGAGTTTAGTATGAAAAATGCTAATTATCTACTGTAGATTATTGACATATGATGTACTAGTAATAATTCAAGGAAAATTGGGAAAACCTTAAATAACATATTCTAAGAAGCTTAACTTGTCAAAATTTTTTCTAAGGGTTTTTTTCTCTTATCACATTTGTTCTTTGCCATAGTTATAAGTATTTTGCGTTTGTATCTCCTTTTAAATATAGAACTTCGTATATCAAGTGTAAAGTTCATGGAGCAAAAATTACTAACCTCGTTGGCTCTGAGGTCAGTGCGCTGGGCTGACATCCCAAGAGTCGTGGGTTCGATTCCCGCTAAAAGCAAGTCTGGTCCCCTGCACTTTTCTAATTTCCTCCTTTTTTTCTTAACTATCCCCTAAACTGAAGCCCTCTGTCGCTATTGCTCATATTAAAAAATATTAATTTGTAATTATAATCTTAGTTTTAATAAATAAATAAATAAAATAAATAATAAAAGATATCAAATTCTTTGAGTTTTATCGCTTTTTCCATAAAATCAATTAAGGACTAATTACATTCCTGTGAAGTTGAATCATATTTCATTTAGAAAAGTCTACTATATATCTATATTGTTTAACTGACATCCGGATGTGATAACAGTCTGGCAACATCGAACTGTACTCAAAAGAGGAAATGCCACAAAGTGTATAACAAAGCAAATAGGGTTGTCAAACTGTTGCCTATTTTAAAAATACTATTTCTATATGATATTATTCTCATACGAATGATTTTTATTTCCAGGAAATGATTTCAATTTTTATTTTCAAGTAAATTTTTAATATTTCTTCAAAAGATTTTAACATTTCTTTATATAATTTTCCATATTAATTAGGAAAATTGAATTTTTCTTGTGAAACAACTCGATAACTCTGTGCCTTTTAGCCCTCTCTTTTTTTTACAATACTCTCGTCGTTCGTTCATAATGTTTCTTTTACATAAGCATACGGACATTGATTGCTCTATCTCCCTCCAACACTTATATCGTCGGTATACTCTTACACATGCTTTGCAATGCAGGCAGTTGTGTCGGGTGTTTTGTGTGCCGCTTGCTTACCTACCCGCTCTCAATGTATCTACGCTTATGTGTTTGTATGAATATATCTGAGTATCTGAGTTTCAAGCGAGCGATGAGAACGACGACGTCGTCAATTTTGCCTCTGCCAACGACTACGACGACCGCTGAATGACTGTGGGACTGTGGTACTTGTTTTGTTTCCATCGATTCGACAGCTTATTTGTGATTTTAGCATGTAGCTGTACGTACACGCCGCCGTTTTGTATCTCGAACGCAACGCAACGCTCGCATATAGCCAAGTTCGTCGTTGCGCGTAAATTTTTCATACAACATTTGTCTCGTATCTACTACGATTGTTACCTCAAAACAAAAATTTAAAACACACTGAACACTTTTGCCTACTGTATTTTCGAATACTTATTCAGAATATAAAGAAGAAAATAAAAAAAGCGCCGATTCTACGAAATATAACAACAATTCAAGAAATTATTTAAAAAATAATAAACACCAATTTGAGTGCAATTTTTGAAATACAAAATTCAAAAACTTTAAAGAAAGTGATCGCCCGCCAAAAATACAAAAACTTAAAAAGAAACTTAACCAAAAATAAAAGAAACAAAGAAGAAAAGATTCATCACTATAATAAAAACAGAATAAACAATTACAACAAAAAGTGCAAATACAAACAAAATTCTTAAAATATTAAATAAACTTAAAAATATACAAAAAAGTTAAAAAGAAAGGCAGAAAGAACTTGGTGATTTTTGTGTGTTAAGAGGAGGAAATAATTTTGTGTACAAATTTTGAAAACAACAACAATGTCAAATTGTCTAAAGGCAGAGTGGCATTTTGGTGTTTGAAGCAGCTATGAACGAATGGAGGATTTAGTATTTGAAAAATCATATAAATCGTATTATAATTTAAACACCGCGACAATTGATTCCACGGATATTTCCAATACGGGACAACAAATAATGTGTACAGAGGTAAGATACCACCAACATCATATAATAATATCTAATAATAGTACAATAATAAAATATCCTTTGAGTATCCTTAATGATCAAAGACTATATGGTATGACCTGACCTTTTTCTAAGGAATCTAATATTTGCTACCTGGTTGGTCGAGGGTTAGTAAAACCCAAAAACTAGGTATATTCCTATAGAAAAATAAATGCATAGTTCAAAACACTTGCTGCAAGAGATTTGTGTGTACAAACATACAAACACATAAGATGATGTTGCACGTGTTGGTTGCACCAAAATTGGGTTTAAGAAATGTAAACAACAATATCAATAACAACAACAGCAGCAATAAAAGTGCAAGCACAAAAAAAAAAAGCGCATTGCATTTCGCCGCGTATCATCAAACAACATCAATCTCATGAACATATTTGTCGTTTTGTATTTTATCGTTTCGTTATCGTAGCATGCAGCGCCATCTAACGTCAGACTTAAGCATTTGCTATGCAAATGTGTACGTGCATGCATGAATGAATGTATGAATGACTGACTAACTGAATGGGGCTTGTACTACATACTACATATTGTACTCGCACATACATATGTTAAATTATTTGGTAGTGTGTTTCGCAATTGATTTGGGAACTCCAAGCGAATGACCAACAATCAACAACCAACAACCCATGTACTTACACTATAAGTAAATCTCTTTTTTTTTTTTGGTTCCTTGTTATCTTTGTCATCGGTCTCCATCCAACAACATAATCGCAGTCGTCGCTGAATCGCATGCAACAATTGTTTTGGAAATTATGCAGACGGCAGCCTCCACCTTGCTTGCTTTTCGTAGCTTACTTTTGTAGCCAATTCTCTTATTTTTTTTACAGTTAGACCAACAATTATTCGTGTTTGTGTAACTTTAACTTTAAAATACATACTTGTAAACCTCTGGAAGTTGGTGTACAGTTATTATACAATATGTTAATATGTATATTTTATCAAACTATAACATTTCTTTTCTATACTTTTTTTGTTGGACTTCAAAAGAAGTCATCCAAATACAAATTTTGAGAATTACGAGTTTTAAAAAAATTAGTGGTTTATCATATTCCTAGAATCTTAGCCATTATTCCTCATTTATAATTCTATTAAAGTCAGCTTTAGCCACCTTCATTTTTAAATGCATCTAGAAAGTTTATGTCTGAGTCAGATCTGTTTGTGGAGAACTTTGCTATAGTAATCATATATAGTCATATATAAATGCATCTACAAAGTTTCTATGGGACTCAGGTTTTATGTTTTTTTTTTGAGATGCATGCTATAGTAATAGATGAGTCGTAGTCTTTACTAATGTTTGGGATCAAGCATTATTTTTTTTCTGGATACTTGAATAATCCAAATTTGTGAGAAATTCATAGTCTTATGCATTAGTCCTCCTTTTTAATTCTGCTAAGGACTGCTTTTCTTTTAGCCACCTTCATATTTAAATGCATCTACAAAGTTTCTATGGACTCAGGTCTGATGTTTGTGGAGATGTATGAGGAACTTTGCTGAATTAATTTTTGGAAAATTCCTATCCATCATTCCTCATTTATAATTCTGCTAAAGTTTGCTTTCCCTTTAGCCCACCTTTCTATTAATATGCATCCACAAAATTTCTATGAGACTCAGGTTTCTTGTTTTTTGGAAATGCTTTGCTATAGTAATAGATCAGTCATATTCTTTAATAATGTTTGGTATCATGCATTTTATTTTCTGGATCCTTGAAGTATCCAAATTTGTGGGAAATTCATAGAGTCTTATGCATTAGTCCTCCTTTTTTAATTCTGCTAAGAACTACTTTCCCTTTAGCCTCCTTCATGCATCTACAGAATTTGTAAGGGTCTCAGGTTTCATATTTTTTGGAGATGCATGAAGAACTTTGCTTTAGTATTAGATCAGTCATAGTCTTTAATAATATTTGTTATCAAGCATTTTATGGTCTACATGGCAATTTTCCAAACACAAAACTTAAAAGTTGAAAGGGTGTACGAATAATTGTTGGGCTAACTGTAAATTTTTGGTTAAGGAAACTCTGTTATTGTTTATCTTCTTGTTGCGGCTTTAATTAATTATGCGCGTGCTCTCCAAAAAAAAAAAAAGAAAAACAAAAAACACAAAATTTATGCTCTGCCAACATTTTTGGTTTCTCTTTCATTTTCCTTGGTAATAGCAATAATCATCATTAACATCATCACCATTGTATGTAGTACATAGTTCTTCTTATGGGTATATTGTAGTACTCACCACTTGTCGTCATCATCATCATCTTCTTGTGTTCTCCTTTAGTTTTACTCGCATAAGAATTTTAATTGTTTTTTATTGTTATAAAATATCGCGCGCTCATTCATTGCTCTACACTACAACTTACTACTCAGTCATGTCTTTTTTAACTTTTCTTTTCTCTGTTGTTTTTGTTTTTGCTTGTCTTTTTTTCGGCATTTTCACCAGCCGCATTGGTTTGGGGGAGGTAGTAGTGCTGCTAGCGTCCAATACCGGCACGAGACTTAATTCTCTTAATTGAGCACATCAGCGAACAAGTGAGAACAGTTCGAAGGAAACGCTTGAACACTACAGTCATCGTCGTTTTGTCGCCGTCATCTTTTTCTTCAATACTACACAATACTATAATAACCAATGATTGGTTTTCTAGTAACACAAACACACACACACAATTATGGGAATATTAATATCATCAAGTTTGCTGTGTGTAGGTGGGGTAGAGTGGTGGGTGTCAGTCAGTCAATGCATTGCATTTTTCAAAGTTATGAATGAAATACAATACTTAGTTGTTTCTTTGAATGAATTCGAATATATGTACATACTTCTCTATAGTTAATGATAATTTAAGATACTTGATTGATGTTCCTTATTGTAGTTTAGTCTATGAATATTTAATGTATCTTATTATTAAAGAATTTATATTCTCCCTTTTTGCCCTCTTCACAATGTATTTCAAACTTTTATTTGTTCACAACTCTTTTTGAAATTATTAAATTATAAAGAAGTATCTATAAAGAAGTATCCTTTTGTATAAAACATTAGTCATTGTAGGTCACATGAAATCCTCGAATCAGTTAAACTTAATCAGTATAGAGATTTCTTAAAAATTAAATGGTGAAACCCTTTGATGAAAGAATTCTTAAAAGAAGAGTCTAAGATTTTATATTTATTAGTGATTAATATTGAATATTCTTACTATATTCCATACTTGACAGTAACTACTGAAACTATCTTTTGAAATGTATCTTTTTATGCCTTAAACAATGTCATGTTTCACCTATGCATTGGTAGAAGAATGATCAGCATGAAGAGTAGAATTGATTGAGATCTATCTATTTCAAACTATCTATCTATAATTTGGTATAACCACGTCTTATTGTTAAATACAGAGCTTTCTGACTGCTGGAAGAGGAGTAGTCCTTTTACTAAAACTAAAGTAATTTTAGCCTTGTCAATTTTTGTTTTTCTTTTACAACTTTGAAACAGTTAAAATGCTAATTATGTTTCTGAAGTTCTTTAGAATGACTATTACTTAACTAGAAGGCTTGCCAAATAGAAATTGAAAAATATTGTCCTTAGAAAATTCTACCTATAATTATTATAAAACTTAATTAACAGTCATTTCATTTCATATTATGAAAATCATTAGGAAATCCCAAATAACACAATAATCTCAAAGAGGATACAAATGTTATACAAATACAAATATAAACAAAGCACATTGTTTTTATTATCAATGAATGAATGAATGAAAATACAATAAAAGCGGATTCGATCCCGTTCACTTGCACTTGTTCTTTCTTTTTAACCTCTTGCGGCCTAATGACAATGATGATGATGATGATTTAGTTCTTGTAGTTCTTGTGCATTTATTGTAGTTTTGTTATCATTAGCAAGGCAAAGGCACACAACACAGGCACAACACAGAAAGAAAAGGCGGCTAGCAAAAGTAATAAAAGGTAGAATATAAAAGAGCAGCAGCAAAAACCCATAAGTGGTGACCGACCGGTACGAAACTTGCTCACGTCATCTTACATTGTATATCAGACGCGAAAACAAGATACAAGATACAAAATTGAAAAAAAAAAAGAAAAGTAAATAAAATATATAAGAACAACACAACAGAAATAGTAATAATAACAATAACGTGCTGCATGCATCACACCATCGCTCGCATTGTTGATCAATTGCCTCGAAGCGCCGCAACTAAAGAATGCGACGATGGCGACGAAGATGATGACAACGACAACGATGATGTTGATGTTGATGATAATAATGATGATGAGGAGAGATTATGATTAACAAAAACAAAGCATGACGTAGTTCACAGGAATGAAAGAATGAATGAATGACTTGACTTGACTGACTGACTAACTACAAAACTAACAGAATGAATGAGGAGTGATGAGATTTACTGCATTTGTGTAGTACCTGATGATGCCTCGACGACTGGTGACTGCTGATGCCTTTTGTCGATTATTCGACTTTAACTGGGTACTGGGTGTTGTGTATGCCACAAACTACTCAAACTTGCGGTTGCGTCACCTACTTTAACAAGACGCACAAACAAACACACACACACACACACATTTGGACACCTGCTCTCAAGAAATAATAACAAGAAGTAGTGGATAGTAGAGTAGGAGGTGGTTGTGGGGGTTAAGGCAGAATATAAATAAGTCAACGAATGTTTGTATGGACTCAGGTCATCATCATCATCATCTATCTACATTTAAATTGTAACGTTCAAGTACTTCTACAACAAGAACAACACAAACAATCAAACAAACAAGCTCCACATGCAATCGAACGAACTTCAAACTCAACGGACTCAAACCAAATTCTACTTAAATTCAGTTGAATTTTGAAATACGAAAATTTCCATTAAGGTAAATTAAAGTTATCGGACGGTCGGTCGGTCGGTTGGTTGGTCGGTTGGTTGGAAGGTTGTTCTATGCTTCAAACAAAAACAAAAAACAAATGTCGAATGAACGAAATGTAATGAAATGAAAAGAACGAACGACGATCCTCAGAGTGCCGGGATTACAATCAGTTGTATTAGTAGTAACCTGTCATACTACCTACCACCACCCTTTGTCATCATCATTATCATCATTGTCATTATGATGAACAACATTAAGCATACTATAACTCCTTCACTACGACTTACAATTTACCATCATCACCACCACTACCACCACCACCACCACCTTCTCTCATCATAGATGACTATGACGCCGCCACTCTCTTTTATTATGTCAGCCGCATCGAAATTGAATGCCGGGATGAAGCGACGCATAGAGCGGCATCTGAATTTCACCCAATTTCATTATATTTGCGAACGTTTTTAGCTTTTTATACATCATGGCATTTTCACAGAACCAAAACCAAACCAAACCAAACCAAACCAAACTGAACAGAACAGAATGGAATGGAAGGAACAACGTTCGACCCGACCTAACAAACAGTCATTCAGTCAGTCAGTCAGTCAGAGAGTCAGACCGACATGTATGTATGACATCGCATACAAAAAATATACAAAAACAAAAACAACAGCAACAAAATACACAATCCAATCTACCACCACCACCATCACCAACACCCATAGACATCAACCAACAAGCCAACCAACCTTGCCACCCACCAGGCTGACAGCAGGCAGGCAGGAAGGCTATAGAAGAAATAACCCACCAAGCAACCACTGTCATCATTGCCAACACACACAACCAACCAACGAACGAACAAAGGAACGAGTAACTAGCCAACCGACCACCATACGAACGCACGAACGATAAAACTATACGACGACGACGACAACAGCAACGAACGAACAAAACTCACCAATTTATTTGCCTTCCATATCATACAACCCTCTTCCTCTCCTTCGTCTTTCGTATCCACGTCCGGCCATTCGTATCCGTCGCTCATATTATTCTAGTTGTTGTTGGGTTGATGATATTCGGGTGAATGAGACTCTACTGGCATGGCAGTTTAACTTTCAGCCTGAGCCTGGCGAACTGAACTAAAACCAAAAAACCGTACATACTCGAACATACATACACACAAATATAGAGTAAGGGTGATGCATTAGGTCGGAGGTTTATAACGGGAACCGTGCTATCATCAAGCAACAACCCAACCAACCAACCAACCACCCACCCACTCATTTCACTCAGACACCACTCATTCACTTATCTCAAACACCCGAACACCCACCCACCCATTTATAGAACGAACTAACCAAAGAACAAAAAGTAGAAGCAAAACCCTCATCACCCTCATGCGTTTCGATTCGATTCGAGTCAACGTCGTTCGTCGTTCGTCGTAGTCGTCATCATAGTCGAAAGTCGTCTTTTGCTCTATCCTAGTACTATGTAAGTATGTTATTTAGCTGTGTGTGGATGTGCTTTGTTGTTATTTGTGAGTTGTGTGAGCACTGACATTTACTGCTCTGAATCCTTGTATCTAGATTTTTGTTGTTGCTTTTTGTTATTCGTATTGTTTTGCTGCTGCTTCTTCTTCTTCGTCATCATCATTGTCACCGTCGTCTTCGTCGTCTCCATTGTTCCTCTAGTACGAGTAGTAGTATCCTTACAAAATGTTCTTGCCGTTATTTCGTCTGTAGCCGCAACCTCTCTTATAACAGTACTTTTTTCATTCTCTTATGTTTTCTATTGCTTCTTCTTCTTATTCTATTTTATAACAAGCAGAATGAAGAAGAATTTAGGAAAAAAAAGGGGATTTGTAAGGTGGTGTAAGTGGGTAGGTGGGTATATGAAGATTGGTTGGTTGGTTCGTTGGTTGTTTGGTTTAATGAGAAAGCAACGGAGAAGAATACGGCACGGTACGGCAAGGCAAGGCAACAACGACCCATGAAAGACAACGAACATCATGAGGATGACTATGACGATAAGGATGAGTGAGGACAAGGATGAGGATGAGTTAGTTTGTAGTAGAGTCGTAGATTGAGGAATGAAACCGACTTAAATTGTGTGAAGTATGCAGGAGACTCAAACTTAGTTATGAAATATATGGAAGAAGAATACATTCGTAGTGATATAGAGCTGCCTGGGAAGGATGGAAGGAAGATAGGTTGGAGGATGAAGATGGTTGGTTGTGCTATAAGTCTGATGATTGGCAAGGGCGTCGAGATATTGTATGTAGCTGGTGGTGGGGTTTAGTAGCTAAAAACTGCTAGAGCAAGCCAAAACCATTATTATAACAAAAAAAGAAATAAAGAAGTAAAAACAAATGAAAAAACCTTTCAAAGAAGAAGAAAAATATAATATTATAATATAAAATAATGTCAGAGCAAGCGCCTCGCTTGGCATGGCATGGCATGGCATAGTATAGCATAGCATGGCTTGGGATCCAAGGAGCGAACGAACGAGCAACGAAACGTAAAATATAACAGTATAAATTGTGGGTGTGTGGCAGGATGACTGAATGGCTTAGTAGTATAGTAGAAGTTCGAAGAAAGGATGGATAGATAGATGGATGGATGAATGACTGACTGGGTGATGCTATGAGTTGTAACGAGTATGTATGATTGGGTTGTCTTGTGTTATGTTGTTTCTATTGTGAATCCCGTTGTTGATGTTGAGATGATGGTTGGTAGATGTGAAGTATGCGTAGGCAACTAGTGAAGGGCGAAAGCTATGTGCTGCTGCGGATGTTAGTGTAAGACCTTGTTGTTGTGCCTTGGTGTTTCTTGTTAGCTTGATGTGTCTGCGCATAGAAAGGCAAAAAACTCGTAAACAGTTAAAATGATTGAAAAAAAAGGAGTTGTGGTTGGAGGGACGAGTCTCTAGATAGATTAGTTGTAGCAGTTGCTTCAAAAAAAATGAAAATATTACTTCAAAATTCTTTCATCAATTTGTTGTTGATCTTCAGTATTAAAAAGAATATAAGATAGACAAATGACTTCAAAAATACAGTAAAATATGGTACATATTTATAGGATTTTCTGGATTTTCTATCATGTCGAAAGTTGTGATGAAATATACAATTCTTTTATAGATGATCTTAAATTTTTTTTACAGTTTAAGTAGTTGCCTTCAATACAAATTTTACTTTAAAATACCACATTTACCATAAATACGATGAATGATATTATTTAAAAAATGTAACGGAATAATGGAATTTGTTATCAAAAGTTATTGTATGTGTGTGTATTGATTATGTGGAAAAGATATACTTATGTACATATTAATTTTCTTCCACATTGATCTACTTTGACTTAAATTTCAAATCATTTCCTTTCATTTTGAAAAAACTTTTGGCGCCTGCTTCAAAAACATCATGATCTTCAACAACCCCATTTTTCACCACCATCCCTTTTTTGATTGCAAGTTGAATTTCATAACTATTCACCCTGTGAAAAATACACCACAGTGCAGTGCTGTGCTGTCATAAAAGTGAGCTTTGCCATTCTAAGTAAATTTCACATTTGTTCATTCCGCGTGATACTACGACGTTTGGTTCGTTCGTTCGAAATCGTTCATGGTTCCACTAATGTCATATACAAGCAAAAGCAGCAGCAGCAGGCAAATAACACAAAAATGCTTCACTTCAAATCGGAACACAAACCGCCGCCGTTGCTTGCTTTCCCTGCTTTCCTAACCATCCATCCATCCATCGTTCATCCAACAACAGCCGCCATCATTATTATTTCGTTTTTTTTTTTTTATTTTTTCCATTTTGTTATTTTTTCTTTTGCTTTTCACAGTCTTCTCATACTATAAAATTAAACTCACTCGGGCCGTCGTTTGTTGTATTTTGTTGTACATTCGTTGGTTCGTTTGTTGGTTGCGATATTCGTTCGTTCGTTTCGTTCATTTACGCCGTCCCTCATACTATACACAACGCCAACAACAATAACAACAACGACCATCATCATCAGCACAGCACAGTATACTCAGCCAGCCATGGTTTTCAAATATACCAAAAGCAACAACAACAGCAATAATAATAATGAAAACAACAAAAGCAACAACAACGATAGCAGCAGCAGCAATCACTGAAAGCAGTACAACGAGTCGTCGTCGTCGTCATCATCATCCAAGCAACGTTGTGTTTTCGCCTTTCATACGAATTTAATACATGATATTTTACTGTAGCTCTGCGGATATACACACAGAAATGTTTCACACACTCATACACATGCATATACCATACACTTAACAGCTACTATATGTGTATGTGCTTGGTTCGTTGCTGTTGCTGTTGTTGTTTTTGTTCCATCATCATTATTTACCAGCTAGCAAAAGCAAGCAAGCGGGCAGGCAAACAGGCAAGCAAGTAAGCATGTATTTTAGATAAGGGGCGCACAGGCAGGAAGAGACGTCAGCCTTTGTGTTAACCCTCGTCAAAGCACTTCACTACCACCGCTTCTATCCATACTTTATTTTTAACTATGCGACTGTACTTCGTGTGTGCTCGTATCTTGTTCGTGTTTTTGTTCGTAATCGTTGTCGTTTCGTTGTTGTATATTTTTATATGGCGAGCGCATTCCACATTGATTTCAACGTTCGTTCGTTCATCGTTGTGTTGTTTTTGTATGCTTGGGTTTTTATTATTGTTGCTGTTGCTGTTGCTATTGCTGTCGAGTTTTGCTTGCCTATGTGGTGTACTGAACGAACAAATAAATGTACGATGAACGAACAAACGAACAACGAAAGAAACGAGTCGAGTCGAGTTGAGTCGACGAGTCAGCAACATCTCAGATGTGGAAACTCTTTGTTGTTGGTTTTATTATTTCGTTTCGTTTCATTTTATATTATTTCTTTTTATTTTTTTTCTTTTTTTTTTTTGTAATTTTCTGTTTACCGAATGAAAGATACAAAAACAAGTAAGAAGGGAAACGCAAACGGGTACGGCGGGTATTGGGGTGAATTGAGTGAGCCGCCTTGCATTGGCGTCGTCGACGTTGAATAAATGTCTCGTTGTTGTTTTTGTTTCTGTTGTTGCTTGTGGCACGGCCGAGTTTTTTCCCTTTGCTTCTTTTTACATACAACAACCACACGTAAAGATACTTACATATACCGTCGCCACAATACACACAGATACACAGTAAAACTTTGAAAAAGATATTTTCAGCATTTGTGGCGTAAGCACACAAAGAGCTATATAATATTTTACTGAAGGTTTTTTTCCAGTGTATTTTTGCTTAGTTATACGTACTTACTTACAATGTGGTGTAATGCAGAGGAGAGGGAAGGTAAAGCCGCTTTAAAGTTCTCGATTCGCTTTAAACTTGTGTAGATAGTTAGTTTGTGAGTGAGGATAGGATTTTAGGGAAAATAGTTAGACCAACCAGCCGACCTAAAAGGTACTAAGGCAGGCAGGTAGTCATCGATCGTAAATTGTAAATAGAATTTCTGTCTTCGATAAAATTGCATATTGTGCTTTTAGTTTGTCCCTAGATCTAATATTTTAAAATAGAGTATGGTAGTTTTTTTAAAAAGGCTGATTAATTCATATTTGATAGACTTTTATGGTCTACTACTTATAGTAAAGAAAACTTATTCCTTCCAAGATTTCAACAATTGTAACCAACTTTTTTAGACTCATTTAATCTACATAGGTCTGCTTACAAATAGAAACCTTACTCTATGAAAGATTTTAATCACAGAATAAGTATTTTAAAGTATAGAATATCTTATATTTCTAGCACACATTGTATGTTCATAATATTTTATGTAATATATTTTAGATTCATAAGAACTTAAGTACAAGAAACTTTACTCTTTCAAAAATATGTTAATAATTTACATGCTTTCAATCTGACAAATGAATCTGTATCCTGTTATGGTCGTATATCAACGACCTGATGAATGCCTTTAACCCTTTCTTCTTCTTCAATTGCAACCTCAACTGAATCGGTTCAACTTCCTTTTATCACGTGCTCATTGTTTACCATTTGATAACACCTTACACAGATACTCAAATACACACACGTAGTATGCATAATCTGAAAGTCAGTCAAAGCAGTCAGCAGTTGTCGTCGCCGTTGTTAGCAGTCCTTATCATATGCCATGGCATGTTGGTTGGATGCTTGTGTTGTCCAGCTGAGTTGTGGCTGCTGCGCAGCGATGCTGTGTGCATGGTGGATGGAGCCTGCCTGCCTGCCTGGCTGCCATTTAAACACATGATGCTCATGGCATTGCCAAACCCACATAAATCATCAATGACACCACCACCAAAAACGTTTAAAATTGCTCTAATTTGCAATCAGCTGTTCTCCTTTATACTATTTAGTATCTCGGTATGAGTATCAGTAACTGTGTGTGTGTGTGTTATGAACAACATTCATACGCCATCGTCGTCATAGTCGTTGTTTTGTCGTTTATTCGTGATTTGTCCATCTTTCGTTTCATTTTGTTCCGTTTGTGTCGTTCGTTTGCTCATTTAGTTAATGTTTGCCAGCCACAGTTCAGCGGCACTGTTGGCACTTAACAACGACAACGAGTACAAGTAAGCGAAGGCGAGTCACAAATTCACATATTGACTACTCATACCAACACTAAGCTATTATACTCTATATGTACATACATATGTACATATATATCTGTTTATCTGTGTGCTCATGTATGCATAACCTTGCGAGCTGTCGTCTTGTTCCTAAAAATATTTGAAAACAAAGTGCGCTCGACAACGACGCGCCATCGTCGAAATACGAAAACAGCTTTTAGGCTGAAAGAAAAACAAAAAAACACAAACAAAAATTAACATTAACATACTAAGAAGAAAGAAACGAGGAGGGAGGGAAGGGAATGAAAAGGGGACAACGTAGCACATTGCTTTGGAATGCATTCTCATAACTTTGCCTCGATGATGATGATGTTGTGGGAGCAGCAGCAGCAGCGGTAGCTCTAACTTACATACAAAAGATACTCAAGCAAACGCAATGCATACACGACGTAACTGCTTTTCACCATTTCCCACATAACATAACAGAAAAACTATAGAAAAACTTTCAAATAAACTAACGTTGTTCATCGACGATGGTCTTCATCGCGTACACAAGCTACGCATCATAGACATTGTTGTTGTTGTTGTTACTATTGTTGTTTTTGTTACTATTGTTGTTGATGTTGTCTAGTCAAAAAGCTATAGTATGAAAAGAAGAAGAGTTTGTTACTGTATAAGTTTTGTTAAAGTCGATTTTTAACAAAAGCATAAGGAAAACGAGCATAGGCGTGTTTTCCCCGTATCCCAAGCAAAAGAGGGCCCGAACTCAATGTAATGAGGGTCCCTAATTTAAACAAAAATCTCAACTATTCTCTAGCTCTATATGTTGAGAAGTGTTTCGAGAAATCCCCCCCAAAAAAAAAGTCAAAATATGTATGCCCTTATATCAGATTTTTCTTTTTAAATCATCGAATTTTGTTTTATATTTCATTAAATCATATATTTTTGAGCATTCAATGGGTCACCTGGGATTAGTCCATTACCCTTAGTTACCTTTATTCTTCAAATTATCCAACATGACAATTATTTTCTTGGGATTGAGATCCCCAAAACTTTACTTTACTCAGTGCTAACAAAAAAATATCCAAAACGCGTCAATGGTAATACAAACTTCGCCATAATTATCACCCATGATAACAACATTGATTAAACAGCAACAACAATAACACATTCACCATAACAGCAATATCGCAGGATTGATTAAACCAATGCATACTATACTCGTGTTCACAACCAAAAAAAAAAAAAAGACTCATCGTCTTTATATAATACTATATTGCGAATGGCAAATACGCTTTAATGTTTAAAATTTCATTCTATTGACGCAACGTTTTGTATATCAAGTCGAAAACCATCATCCATTGGCCTTCTAAAACTATTGTAAATGCTTCAAGTTAATGAAAAAGTCAAATGGCAGCCTAAAAGCAGACTTGATGGCCTCTACTACCACTTCTAGTACACACACTCTCTGTAAAATCATCCATTTAGTGTATGGAAAATCACTAAATGAATCCAAAAACCAACTACGTGATCTATAGAGATGAGCTTCCATTCATCCAACCATTTTTATCCATCCATCCATTCATTCATCTATCCATACATATTTTCAATAATTTCGAATGCCAAAAACTAATCTTAACTCGAAAACATTTTACAGTATTTGAAGCTGGTTTTTTTTTATACACACTGCCTGCCTGCTTGCCTATCTATCTATGTATCTTTTTTGTGTGTCTCTGATGCTTCTACACACATTACGTACGACGACGAGTCATTTGGTTTCCTTTCCTTTCCATTATTCTAACAAAAATATTTAATGTTTGTAGCTTAAAAAAAAAAAAAAAAAAAAAAAACTCATAAAGTAAAACTCGGTTTAAACAGCTTTTCGAGTGGCTCCGGCCAGTTTGACTGAAGAAACCAAGAATAATATAAAATTCAATTCCACCAAAGATAAAATACCCTATACACAAGCTGAGCTCAATTGAAATATGGATGATCTTATGCATGGGAAATGCCTATATCTATACCATAAGGAGATTCAGACAAAAATAAGATAAATTTCAGGAGAAATCTCTATAAAACATATAACTATTGGCTTGTAGAAATTAAATTTTGACTATACTAAGTAATACATATATCTCCTGCAAACATCATGATATGGTCATAATAGCTTATATACCAAATGCAAAGGGTATTACAAATGTGAAAAAAAAAAACCCAAAGACGATGAAGAATTCAAAGCTGATGAAGCATTATTTTGAACTGAACAACAACGACGACCGACCAAGTGAGCAAGCGATTGAGGCGACCATCAGCCATCAGCCAAGCACTTCAAGTCGAGTCGAGTCAAGTCGAGTCTCGAGTCGAGTTGAGTCAAGCCAAGCACTGATGTTGGTTGTTTGTTGGTTGTTTTGGTGCACTTCATTCAAAGTACTGTGTGGCGCATTTAAACAAAAACCTATACTACATACAAATTATTTCACATGAGAGTAGAAAGTTGAACAGCCAGTTAGACCCACTGTGCGCTGGCTGGCTGACTTGACTATCTATCTGACTGACTTGAGCTTAGCTCATATGCAAGTTTGGCTTTCGGGCAAAATTCAACCGACGAATAGCAACAACAACAATAACGAACAATTTGAACTGAGTTGTGAGTTTGTTGGTTGGTTGGTTTATCTGTCTTTTTGTCTCTTTGTCGATTGGTTGCACAGTCTGGCTATTTGTTTGGCTATCTGTCTGTCTGTCTGTCGTCTCTTTTGTTAGTCTTTCGAACCGAGCACTGGTTCAGTTCAGCTCAGCTTGGTTTTGTTCATAACTTGAAATTTGTACATTGCGTGGAATTCGAAGGTAGCGCAGCAGTTCGTCGTGGATTGCAACAATAACAGCAGCAACAACAACAAAACAGTAACATCGAGGAGAATAACAACAATGCGAAGTAAACAAAACGCGCTAGTCGGTTTACCGTCAACGCGGAGCCGAGCCAAGCGTAAAAATGCTTAAAGCTCCAGCCAGCTTCATCAGCCTCAGTCTTAGCACCAGCAACATTCAAAATGTGAGACTGACATAGAGGATTGGTTGGCTGCCCAACTGACTGACTGGTTGACTGACTAGTAGTTGCACGGGTTAGTGAGACAGTTGGTTGGTTAGCTTTAGCTTTAGCTTAACTATAACTGACTGACTGACTGACTGAATGACTGACTGTGCATATCTGTGCCTGTGTATCGTCAACATGCAGCAACACCAGAGCACCATCACCATCACCAGCAATAACAACAACAACAACCACAGCAATGAGAAAGCCAAGTTATTTTTTAGTGCATTGTGATTTGCGCTACTCACTGGTTATTGCTTTTGTTGTTGCTGCTGCTGTTGTTATTGCTTCGGCTCGTTAAGCTCGACGACGGTCGCAAACGGTGATGACGATGATGACGACTGGTTTGCGCTTTGTAGCCGAAGTCAACTGGATGACTCGATGTTAGCTCTCGTTGCAATGCGATGGTATAGCTTTGCTTGATTCGCGTTTCCATGAGTGGAACTCAACAGCAATAAAAAAAAGGCCAACACACATACATAAGTATAAACACCAATCTCTCTAGAACCTAACTACGAATAGTTAATGTACAAACAGATGAACATGCATGATGTTACCTCTTACAAAAAAACATAAAAATAGAGGAAATAACATTAAAATCGGTCGAGTCTTGTACTGTATCTGTTTTGTGAATACGGGTATAATTTTTAAGTTTTTAGAGGACACAAAAGCCCCCCGAGTTCAAGTTAATTTTCAACTGATTAAAAATTGTAACTGAATGAAGTCATCACATTCCTATTGAAATCATTGCAGTTCAACTGAGCTTTATTATGTGCTGCATGTAGTACTGTAGTATATACTTAAGTAGATGAAAATGTATGCGCAATGAGCTTTTAAATAGTCATTGATGATTACACATACCTTTAGTAAACAACAAATGAATATTCGTCATACGCATTGGCAACGAACGCTTAGCAATGCGCATTTGCGTTGGCAACACCAAGTAATAATAAATATGCGCATACTTTGGTTTAAGTAGAACGCAAGAAGTTGCTCAACATAAATGAATCACGGCAACAAATACCTTTTCACCGTGCGTGGTACAAGGATTCTCTTTTACGTTTTCATTATTTCGCAACTTCCTTTTAAAATGTTTTTGTATGCCCAAACCAAAATATATACATAAGTACATACATACTTACTTGATGTAAAGCAGCAGCTCACCATCTACAGACTTCTGCCTTTTCCTTCATAACATATCCCGAACAGCTGCGTATGTTTCATTTCGAAGAGCCGCTGCCGCCGTCGTAGTAACATGAAATCTTTGAACTAAAAATACGAACCATTCACGACATCTGTAGTTCTGAAAACTGAAATGTGTGTGTACGTAAAATGTGTCTCTGAGTAGAAGAACAGAGACCCATCCCAAAAACAAAAAAATATATAGATATTTTATAAAAGAAAAACGAGGGATGAAAAGTATGCGAGCCGTCCCGCTACAGTCAGACAGCTAAGGCATCTAGCCAGCCAGCATATGCAAAGACACAAGGGAAAGTGTGTTCTTTCCCAAAAAAAGAAAACAAAAAAAAAGAAAAAATACAAACGCACACACACACACACACATGTGACTGAATGAACCACTAGTTGTGGATGAGTATGTGTACAAAACAGACGACATCGACGGCGGCAATGACGATGATAACGAAAGAAAGAAAACCAAGCACACAAATCAACCCCGCCAAAGAATGTGTTTTAACGTTACTATTCAAACTCCCCTTTGCAAGAATTTACTAGATATACCCGTGCACTTACTTACTTATATGTAAGATGAGTCCCTTTCTAGATTTCTACTTACAATATACAATAGTATTTTTGGAAATTCATGTGTATTAATGATACATCTTTCTATTTTTCTTTCTTCTTTTTAGGTTAATTCAGCAATGGGTCTTCAAGCAACAGCCGCGACAAAGCGCAAGCACGAATTAACATTCGACAGCAAGGACGCTAAAACCTCGTACACAAATTGTCCACCGCCAGTTAAAGCCAACAAGTGGTCAGCGAATAATAATAACTATATTGATTCACTTGAAGAGCAAATCTATAGCAGCAATAAAAATGGTGAACGTAAGACGACGATGTCGTCTGTCTTGAATCGAAAGGCGAATGCAAGTAACAAAGATGCTACCCAAATTTTGTTGGCAGCAAGCAATAATAACAACAATAACAATGAAGCACGTTTAAATGGTGGCGGTGGACCACTTGAGATTAATAGTATTAGCAACGGTAATGAAGTTACTACGAACAATAACAAGAACAACATCAACATCAACAATAATGAGGGTAGCAACAGTACAATTGGCAGTAATAATACTCTTGGATCGGTAGCAGCAACAGTAGGTGGAATTGGCACCGCTACTCAAATGACTCCCAGTGCTGTTGTCAATACGCTGGTGACAAGTTTAATACCAATCGCTGGTGAGGTTGCAGCCACAACGCCATTGCCGCCGACATCGATTACACCCGTCCCGGAAGATAGTATTGCCAAGTTGGAAGTTGTTGCGGCCGTACCGTGTGAGCCATGGACATCAGCAGTTAGCACAGAGCCAGTTGATTGCATTTCGAAGTTACAGGCAGTTGCTGTACCGAGTGATCCATGGGGCAGCATATCAACGCGTTCGACTTTAGCCACAACACTTTTGAGTGCTGACGAACTGGAAGATGATGATGATGATTTCGAAGATGATTATGAAGAGGAAGAGAGCATTATTCCTACATATTGCCCATTACGTTACCATCCGTTTCCAGCTGCTGCTGCAACACCGAATACACTACAGCAGCAACAACGCAGTCTTGTTGGTAGTGGTGCTGGTGTTGGTGGTGGTGGCGCAGGAGTTCCAGGTGGTGCTGGTGGTTATACAACAGCGCATGGTTATGGTTCAAGGCCAAACTATTACTCGGAACCTTTTCCACAACAAAATTGTTCACGAACTGGGAGTCCACAGCATATGCGCATAGGTAATGCTTTCCCACCACAATGGCAGGCGGGTAATGGTCAACAATTTTACGATAATGGCGCTAATGGTTATCCCCCGCCACAGCAGCAGCAGCAGCAGCCACTCCAGCAACAACAGCAGCAGACAATCCGCTGTGCGGAGAATGGCAAGTCCTATTTAGATTTGGGTTGCAGTAGTGCATCGCCTCCTATCAACAATGCTGTAAAATTGGCTGCCGTTGGCGCTACGCCACCATCGTTCCCTAATATGCCGCCTCATGTGCATCCGGGTAATGTCGATGTGCGTCATCATTTAAAACGCTGCTGTGATGGTCGTGGCATCTGGTGCAATACGAACAAAAACTGCTACAAGGACATACGCTTGAAAATACGCAATCTATCTATGTACAAGTTATCACGATTTCGACAAGTGTCCGAGCAATCGCTTTACCGATCTGTGCTCATTTGCAATACGCTAAAACGAATTGACCGTGAAATCGAGGCCGATGCAAAGGAGATGCACCAAGCAGCTCAGCAACAACAAGCAGCTCAATATCATCAACTGCAACTGGCAGCGGCGGCTTCATCTGCATCACCGCATCATCAATACCAGCACAACAATGGTGGTGGTGGAGGCGTTGGACAACAACCGCCACATATACCTTTGCAAGCATTACATCATCCTCCACATCAACCGCAAGACTATACTCCGGTATTGAATTGTGCGCGCCTTGCGAATATGGAGTATCAACAACACTTCATGCAATCGGCACATTATCACAATCAAAATGAGCGTCTCGATGCTGCATCCACGTACAACAATAATATGCAAAAAACCAATCCTCCTAATGGCAATAGTTTCGTTATGGGACACAACAACAACGCAAACAACGGCAGTAGCAACAACAATATCTGTGATTCCTCAACAACGCCGCCCAGTGCATCGAATGCGGCAATACTACATCCTTACGATCATTATCCCTTCCGAGAGTCACAGACAGGACGTGCAACTCCATTTCCAACCTGCCAACCTGTGATCACGCCATCAGGTGCTTCTGTTGCCACAACGCCCACGACATTGCAAAGTGCCGTAGTCAATGGCAATACGATTAGCTTGACAGCAGCCCCAGCACCAACGACGACGACAACATTGCATAATCTGACTAATGTTGTTGCCGCTGTCGATTGTACCACCAGTGATTCTGGCTATGCGGACGACGATTCAACGCGCTCAATTAACTGGAGCTCAGTGCTTAGTCTATCCTCGCAATCAGCTTTAGATCCGCTCAACAACAATGATTTGTTCTCGATACTGCCTCCAGTTCCTTCAATATCGAATCCTGCCACCGCCGTGCCAGTACCAGCGACATCATTGTCGTCCGCAAACGCTGTGAATTCACAAGGGTCAGTTAACTCTTGTTCGCCATCATCACCTGCCACTGTTGCCATTAATGGATCTTTTACTGCGGTACAAGGCCACTCTACATCATCAACAATATCTTCGGTGTCATCATCATCAACATCTTTGTTGTCTTCGTCTTCTGTGAACTCATCGAGCAATAGCTCTTCGACGACAGCAACTTTCACAACGCTCTCGACCATCTCATCATCGGCAACACACTCATTGACATCATCATATGTCAGCAGTATCAGTTCAAATGCTCCTTCTGTTGCGTCCACTTGGGAGTACAGTTTGCTTGACATGGAATTCGGTTTGGGTTCAGAATTCACGGAGCTTGTACCTAGCACCAGTTGTAAACTCTCCACAGACGACATCTTCAAGAGCAGCCTTAGCAATAATGTCGCAACACGCTTTTCCACAGTCCATGAGAATGAACTTGAACAACCAGCGCACATCATGGTAGGCAGTTAGTATCAAACAACATAAGTGGTGACTAGATAAAGACAAAGAAGTTGCTGGACAACAAAACTGATAGAATTGCTGGTGGTGTTCATGATGATGATGATGATTGCCCACTGGGAAACGTTGGAAATGTTCCTCATTTCATTAGTTGTGAAACAAAAACAGAAAGTATTTTATTTCAATAATCATTTCTTCTAGCAATTAAATTATGTTGCGCCCTCAAAATAATTTTATATAAAAGTATTCTCAGGTTGTGAAAAAACTAAGAAAATTTCCAACATTTGTGAGAGAAACTCAAAACAATAGTTGATATATTCAATCATCCGCACATTAAAAGGCCTTTAACCGATGCAACGAAGCAATCGTTTTGGGTTCAGGCTTCAATAACTGGAACTGGAACCAAACACCATTGGAAATCTAAAATTTCTTTTGGAGAGACACATTTACCCGAAATTTATTGTATTTCAAGTTATTAAGATTGTTAAAGCATTTTTTTTTTTTCGGAAGAGTATTCAAGATGGGACTAAATATACATATATACATATACTTAATATAGTTAAATCAATCTTATTTTGTGTGTTGTTTATCCAAATTGTGATAAATTTTTGTTATATTATTGTTTTCAATTGATGCTGAAGCAAATAAATACCCACAACCTATGTATCTAACACATAAAGAAATGATGTTGTACTCTCCAATCCATAAATAAATGCCTAACCAGAAATGTTTGTTGAAAACCTTATAAACTAAAACAAATTAATAATAAATTGATTATAGACTCTATTATAGATCGCATTCATATTTATTATTATTGTATTAAAACAAAAAAATAAAAAAAAAAAGAAGAAAAACAAACAATTCACTATAACAAGAACAAACTACAAAAAGTTACTTAGCATAATTGTTTGACTCTGATTTTGCAATTATTAAAACTTAAACACCTTAGCAAATTTCTTAAACAATAAAACACAGAAAGAAAGAAAAAAAAAATTTATACATATAAATATAAAATATATATATAAAAAAAAAAAAAAAATAAAAAAAATTGTAAATAATGTAAATATATAAGTTTATACAAATTAGTTTTATAAGTGAGTTCTCTATCTTCAATCATAATAATCTATGATGTCTACTTTAGTTTATCAACTTTGGTCAGAATTATTAACAAAAATTATAAAGAAAATTATTCACAAAAAAAAAAAAATTGAGAAGAAAATTAGAAAAACTTATTTTGAAAATGGTAACAAAGAGAATTTTTCAGGAAAATTTAAATTTATAAAGAAAAAAAAAAAGAAAGAAAAAGATTGAAATCCGCATTAATCAATCGATCAATTATTGTAATTATGTTTAAAACAAATCAGAAATTAACAAACCAACAACAACAACCAACCAAGATTATAAAGAAAACAAAACAGAAATTGTTTATTGTGTATTGGTAGCCATAAGTATTATTATTTATATAAATATATAAAATAATGAAAGAAAAAAAAAAAACGAAAAAAAAGGAAGAGAAGTTTAAAAACAAAGTTTTACAGAAAATTTAAAAAATCGAAAGAAATACATATAAAATTATAAAAAAAAAAAATCAATTGCTTTTATTTATGTACACTTTTTATTCAAATTTTCAGTCCTGTGACATCCACGGGAACAAAAGTGATTTTTACTTATTCAAAATCAATAACGAACCAATAATTACAACACATTAGACGGACTCTATTGGGTAAATCTTCAAACTTATTATGAAAGATTAAATATTTCTGTGCTTGTCACCGCTGTCAATTATTTGGAATTGGAGAATCTCCTTTGCCTCCCAATCTCTTCAGAACACAAAATTGAGAAATGATAAAGCAGTAGAAATGCTGACAACAATTTATATGCAAAAATGACCAAACAAACATCTTCCAAACAGCGGAATTTAGAAGTGAATTACATATATTGAAAAATTTCTCTGACATAGGCAAAGAGAACCTACAATTCAACAAAACGTGCTAATTATATCCACATGGTCTTTGAAACAAACTTAACATACGCTTTCCTCCATACAAAACACTTAGCACGGTGTCAGCCCTTATCCAAGTCTGGCACACGCTTATGTTGGTACCTGGCCATTCTGGTTTTCTATGTAACGAGATAACAGATGATTTACTAGAAAGGGATCGACGCTGTCAGCTTCTCTCGCGTATATTGATTTTTGCAGATCTCTGCATCCTTTCAGGCCTGGCAACAAAACCAGGGAGCTAGCAGATATTCAGTGAGCAACGTGCAAGGCTATAATTTCGCCTAGACTTTCTGGCTTTGCTATTAATCGAAACAGACCTTAAAGCTCCTACAATTTAATAAAAATAGGATTTAAATGATGACGGGAATCTTAAGGAATCATTCGTGCAAAGGTTGCATTCTTCCCATCAAGACTTCTGGTAGCTGTGGAAATAAGGAAGAATCCGAAGGTATTCAACAACTCCTATGTTACTGTTCTTGGAATACGGATCCGTGTTATCGGGAAATCTTTCTTCTATGCTATGGTCAGTTTGGCAAAATTGTCACTGGGAGACCAAGATCTGTTCGTTGAATCTTCGGGTTGGTATCAGAGACGAAGGTTGCCCATATCGTCAACATTAAACGTTAAATACATAAAATTTCAACTAAATAAACTTATAGTTTAATTTAACAGATCTGATAAAATGTTATTCACACGTGGTAGAAGTGAATTATCTTAATAGATAAAACAGCAGACTTCTAGAAAGTCTGATGTTCTATCTGACATTTATCTGGAGGGACATGCCTTGAAATGCTTTAATTATATCAAATTGTGACATTTGAGTTTTATTAGTAGGTCTTCAGGATGCAAAAATTGACATAAAACTGTATGATTCAAATTTACAGATCTTCTATACAATATTAACAAGGATCAAAATCGAGCCATCTCATCTTTGACACGTTGGGGGAAAATTTATAAGCAAAACAAAAAGCAATGCCCCTACTCACAGCCATTTGTGGTCAGAGACATTGATCGAACTGGTACAATTGAAAAAGAACCAATGAGCGACTTCCAGATCACATATCTTATAGTGGACTCCGATTCCCGAAGGCAGCAAAGGATTATGATATTAAGTGCTGAGGACGAAATCTCAGGTGATAGGACGGGATAGAACTTACTATAAAGAGTGCATAAAACTTGGAAAGGACCATGTTAGTTGCGCATCTACCTATAGCTAAGGGAACGAAATTTCTAGCTATACGACTAGGGACACAGAATCTACGTTGAATCAAAAGCACTGGCGAATCAACAATACAATAAGTTTGTGAAGAAAGTTATTTATATCTGAACGATGATAGATGTATAAGAAGCAAAAAAAGAAAAATTAATTGCGGTCTTTATGCTTTATCTATTAGGGGCTCCACGCACGAACAGTATTCGAGTACTGGGCGGACTGGAGAGGCGAAAAGAAGCTTGGTAGTGAAAGGATCATTAAATTCGTAGACTATCTTTTAATAAAGCCAAAAATACTCTTAGCCTTATTAATAATGATGTTTGAAACTGTTTAATTCCAGCTCACTGAAATTATATATAAACGCGCGCCAATGCGTTGTTGTCTATCATATAAGAAGATAAATGCGGCTTCATACGATGAAACGTCATGAACATGCATTTAGCGCAGTTAGCTTTAAGAGATTTTGTAAACACGTAGAATAAAGTGAGGTTAGATCCTTTTGTAGTTTTATATGCGAAGTGATATCGTTAAATGATAGACACAGTTTAACATCATCAGCATACATCAGAACGTGAGAGTATTTCAAGAAAAGATGAAAATCGTTTATAAAAAGGTTGAATAATAATAGACCAAGATGCATTCCTTGGGAAATACTAGAAAAGTCATCGACTGGACTGGAAAGAGTGGACTCTATTTATTAAATAAGAAGATATTAAACAAAGAATATGTTGCGTAAAAGCAGATCATGATTTACAGAATCAAACGCTTTGATTAAGTCTGTGAAAACCACATCAGTGTGACATTATTCATTGAAACCAAGACTTATTAAAGATGTAAATTCAAGCAAGTTTGTAGTTTGTAGTCTTGACACCGAGAAATAATAATAATAATCGCATTCTGTAGGAATGGGAAAATAAAACTATGTAGTTATTACCGGTTCAAGAGTTAATGGTCATTTTAATTAAGAAAAACATTATACATATTTTAATATAGAATAATAATTATAGATGTCTTCATAAATATTTTCTATAAATGTATGATTTATATTTATTATTTTTTTATAATTTTTTTCATTTTCATTGAATGAGTTTGAGAAATGACAGACAAAATTTCAAAATTTATCAATACAATTAAATTCAGTCATGTGCATTCACTTGCAGCCCTCAACTATAGAGTTCATTTAGCTTTAATTAGAGTTCACTTTTGAAGTTACAAGGTTCTTCTTTGAAAAATACGCCTAATGTTAGTCATACGAGTATGTATGATTTGAAAGTCACAAGGTTTAGCGGTATTTCGTAACGGCTTAACAATGTGAATGACAATTTCATTGTTTGATAATGTTGGCCTGCATTGTGAATGGCAACAGACATTACTACAAAAACTTCAATGAGTGTAGAATTTTATGTAATTTTTTCAATTATGATTTATTTACTAATATAGAATTATTAATTTAATCAATGCCAATAAAATTTAATAGAAAACTTGAAGGAAAATTAGTAAATAAAAATGATATTTTGTTATTTCCAACCCCTTTTCAACGCCCTTGTAATTGCAGTTCACTGCAGTAGATACAATGTCATCGTCCAATGTGACTGTCATTTGTGTTTGTTTCGGGCGACATCGCCGACCGCCGACCGACGAAGAAGAAAAGGTCCAACAAGTAGTCGGAGTTTCATTGTAATTTAATTTTCTTTTCATCACGGTTCGGTTCGGTCGTGTCGTGTGTTTGAGGCGCTCATTCCTGTCTATCGCAGGTCATTCTAAATAGTGGTAAATGTTTTTTCTGTTGTGTGTTTTGCTTTTGTTTTTATTAACAAACACAAATTTTATACAGAATCAGCAAAACAAGTGAAATCTTGTTTATATATGCATAAATATTACTTATTATTAAAAAAAAATTTGCAAATAAATAACAAAACAAAACAGAAATGAAATGAAATGAATTGAAATGCCAAAAGAACAAAAAATCTCCAAAGTTGTGATTTATAAAAGTTGTTTAGACAACTTTTTTTCTAGTCTGCAAAGTAAAAAGCTACGCCTTAATATACTAAAAGAAACAACTTACAAAAGAAAAACAGAAGTATTTACCAACAGCATTTTAGGCCAAGATGTCAGAGATATACAAAAACTGTATTTATGTATTATTTACATAAATGTGTTATTCTTAATTTAATGTGTGAACTTGTGAGCTTAAAAAAATACTTGAGTTGGGAATACACAACAAATCAACGTTAATTGCAAAAAAAAATAAGTACCGTTGTAGTAGTTATATCGTTTGCTTTTTTTGCCTTTCTGTCCTCCTTCATTCCACTTGTGTGTGTTTCGTATTTATCTTTGGTCTGGTCTGGTCGGTGTACTTGTGTCTCGTCTGCCTTTTTGTCTTCTTCTTATTTCCATTCATCTAAAACACACAAACAAACACATGTCAAATACTGTTTTGACCTGTCCTTACTCTTTGCCTCTTGTTATTGTTATTATTATTGTGTCTAATTATTTAATTAATAGCAACAAAATTTCCATTATAAATTGCCCAAAGAGCATTCAAGCAGCATCTTTAATTTGTTTATCTCATTGAATAAAACTGACGACGCAACATTGTCAATGTTCGACAGTATTTTGTTCACATTCAGCATTGAGTGGCCACCCAAGGCTCAGAGTAAAATGTCTTATACACCCCTAGGCGCAGGACTTTTGGGGCGACAATTCATAGAAAATATAAATAATTTTAATTGGTATTATATATTTTTCTTATAGTTAGTACAAATTTATAAAGAAAAGAACGCATAATTCTAAGTAGCCTTCAGGCTCCAAATATCTTATGACGACTCTGGTGATGCAATGATAAAAATCTCTTGAATTTTGTTATTGCTGTGTTAATCGGCTTAAATAACATAACAGAACAAAATATTGATCGATTCACAACTAACATCACCACCATCATCATTTATTTTAAACTTTTCTCTTATCACATTGTCGAAACATTGAGAGAGAGAGAGAGAGAAATAGAAATAGAGATCTGTGTGACTGTGATTTTGTTTACTTTTAATATGGCAACGGTTCATTCCCTAACATTCTTCTGACTTGCTTATGATGACCTTAAAACAACAGAATATTTATGTTTCTTCTTTCCGCAAAAAACAAAAAAAAAAGAAAAAAAATACTTCCTAAAATTTGTTTTGAAAAAATATTTTATTTTCTTTTAAAAAAATATAAACGATCGTGATTTTGTCACTATAAATAAATTTTGATTCATTATTATTTTTTATTAATAAACGTGCGAAAATGCAAAATATTGAAATTTTACAAAAATTTGTTTTTTATAAAGTTTAGTTTTACTTACTTTTTGTAAATATTATCAAGATTATCTCTTAATAAAACATTCTAGAGCCCTAAATGAATGAGTAATTAATCCCAATAGCACATTTTCAATCATGTCAAAGCATAACACTTAATTTTGGCATTATAATTTACTTATCTGCTTCTTTCTTGAATATTTACATCTTTTGTTTCTCAATATAGCTCTTCAAGGACTCTGTTTCACTCTAAAGTTTTTTTTTACTGGATGCCCAATTCGAAAAGCAATAAAAGCAAAATATCCAAAATAATTGTGATA
Source organism: Amiota minor (assembly GCA_037043295.1). NCBI lineage: Eukaryota > Metazoa > Arthropoda > Insecta > Diptera > Drosophilidae > Amiota > Amiota minor. The sequence continues at coordinate 267,014 of JBAMAW010001695.1, forward strand.
TTTTAAAAGTTTCCCAGATTCACTTAACTTTTATTAAATACACTGTGGAAGCCAAAACAAAATATTGATATTGATATGATCCTATCAGGTCCCCAAACACTTTTGAAAACACTTCGTTGCATAACTGGGGCTCCTTGGTTTGTGCAAACACCATCTTATTAGTTAGGAAAAATTCAAGTCAATAGAGTCCTATCAGGTCCATTAATACAATATATGTTTTGTGTATGTCCCTACAATATGATTTTTTTTTTTCTAGAAGCCATTTGATTAAATCTTTCTCAGCATTAAAACCAAATTACATGACTGCGTTATAAAAAAGAAAGACTTAATTGACTCCTGTCGTTGCCTAAAATGAATTAAAAATCTTATACTGAGCATATACCATCCCATCTAATAGTTTACGCCTTTTTTAGGGTTCTGGTCCGAACCAAACCGAACCCTATTACTAAGGCTAAGCTCTCCGTCCGACCTCGGGCTTTATCTCAAGAACCGTAATAGGTAAAAAGTGGAAATTTCTAGTTTTATTGGGCCTCAAACAAGAAACGTATGGGTTTGTGTTGCAGCTATACGAAATGGATTAAAAATTTATAGAGTCCAAAATTACAGTTTGATTGGACCATTAGGTGGGGTACCTTCTATACAAACCCACCATTCAGGATCTTTTTAAAAATTTTTTTTGTGTTTTGCACTATCGAACTGAAATTTAGACACTATAAGTTTTGAATACAACAACGCTGTGCATATGTTGGAATCAGCCAAATTGAACCACTTTTTTACACACTTCTAACATCTATTTATATATTTTTACATATATCCGCTGGCCCCATGAAATGATGAAGTGGCATTCATTCATTTATTTCAAATTCAATTTAATGTTTTCACATTTATTTATTAAGATTTTCTTCTTTTTTTTTTGTTTCTTACAGTGACGACGACCAGCCATGACGAAACCATCAAACAATAACAGTATTTTTCGAAAACTTTTGCCGATACTTGCCCTCATTGTAATTGTAAAATGTAAATATTTATATTTGTCAATATCCATATACGTTAAAATATTTCAAACACTAAATTTCATCTCTTATCGATCTCCACAGGTGATACAACAACAAATCTTCCGCCTGTGTTTACACAGACACTTAACAATATTATACTTTCTGAGAATGTAGCCGTTGGCTCTGTAGTCTTTCAACTTGAGGGCACTGATCCAGAGGGCAGTAATGTGACCTTTGGTGCCATTGGTTCGGATCATTTTAGTGTTGATCCCATAACTGGTAAAATAACACTGATTAAGCCATTGGATCGTGAAGAAACGGATACGCTTTCATTTTTGGTCACCATTAGAGATCAAGTTGGTGATCAAGGTGAATCTGAACAGGATAATATAGTTCAAGTTCCCATTACATTTATTATACTTGATGAGAATGACAATCCACCTGAGTTTCAAAATGTAAGTGTCAAAGAATGTTTTGTTTTTAAATGGAAAATATTTTATTAATGTTTCGTATCCTTCTATAGACACCATATGAAGCTGATGTAAAGGAAGATGCCGCTTTGGGTTCTACGATATTTAGTAAAATTCTTGTAACAGATCGCGACAGCATTGGTGATAGTTTGGATTTGAAATGTTTGCCTCAAGAACAGAGTGTCGATGCATGCAAAAAGTATATTGTTGTTATAGATAAAAAGATAACTTGTTTCAAATCTGTGTTAATATTTTATTTCAGATTCCATCTAGAAGTTCTTTCACGTGAGCCAACTTTACTCACAGCTGCAGTTGTGGTTAAAGAAACATTGAACTATAATCAACAAATGATCTATCACTTTAAAATTGAAGCCACAGATGGTGTTCATAAAACCAATACAAACTTCGAAGTACGTGTGAAGGATGTACAAGATAAGCCGCCCATTTTCCAAGGTTCCCTTACAGCGCTAATAGATGAGGATAGTCCTATAAATACATTAGTGCTGACAGTGTATGCACGAGATGGTGATACCGGTGAACCACGCAAAATTGTCTATGATTTGCTAACAAGTAAGAATTTCCATTCAGCCAATTATGAGAGTTGCTTTTAATGAATTTCTTTTTCTTACCATTATTCATAATTTTAGATCCCATGGATTATTTTCTACTGAATGAAACAACTGGTGAACTGCGTACTGCAAAACCTTTAGATCGAGAAAAATTACTTGATTCTACGGGTCTGATTACCTTGACAATACGTGCACGTGAATTGGTAAATGGTGAACCATCAAATGATGCCCTGACAAGTGCCACAGCACAAGTAACAATTACAATACGTGATGTCAACGATTCTCCGCCAACGTTCAATAAAAAAGAATATGAAGTTGTTCTTCATGAAAATACACCTAAGGGAACACCAATGGCTTTGGATATGAATGTAACGGATCAAGATGTTGGTATCAATTCGAAATTTGCTCTACGTCTCGAAGATGTTTCAGGCGTGTTTGATGTAGAACCTAAAACTGTAATGGGTTCATCACAAGTTAATATACGCGTAGCACATAACACCCTAGACTATGAGAATCCAAATCAACGGAAATTTATTGTTTTAGTTATAGCCGAAGAGACTGATACTAATCCGAAACTATCTTCTACGGCTACCATCAAGGTGACTGTACTCGATACAAATGATAATAAACCAGTCTTTGATGAAGAGTCTTATTCAGCAACAGTATCAGAATCAGCATTGCCGGGGCAATTTATAACTGTCATAACAGCTAAAGATGTGGATTCTGGTAGTTATGGTGATGCCGGTATACGTTATAGCATTTCGGGCACAGGTTCAGAATTGTTTAATGTGAATGAGCGTACGGGAGTCATAACGCTAGCAAACTGCGATGAATCAAATGAGAAAAGTAATGATAGACCAAAGCGCGAATTGAATGCAGATGAAATACCAATGTTATCATTTGATGGCTCGAATCAAACAAATCATACACAATATACAGTGATTTCACAAGATACAGTGGCTTCCGATCAACAAGCACAGCCACCAAAAACTTGTTTGGATTATGAAACGGAAACGACATACTTTTTGAACTACAAGGTGGGTGGTTATAGTACTTTATCAATCCTTTATTTTGTTCATTTTTTTAATCCTATAGGCCACCGATGACAATGGTCAAGGTCAAGGTTCAGTTGTTGCTTTACGTATTTCGGTAACCGATGCAAATGATTCACCGCCGATTTGTGAAAGTCCTTTGTATCGTGCCTCGGTTGACGAAGGATCACATGTTTTTGATTCACCTTTGTTTGTTAAGGCGCGTGATGCTGATACTTTGTCATCGATAAGTTATAAGTGAGAACAAATCATTTAGCAAAATATATCAATCAATAATGTAATATAATATAATAATTTTCTTCATAACAACAGAATTATTGCTAATCAACAAATAAACGATATGTTTGCTATAGATAAGCAAAGCGGTCAAATTACCATACGTCAAAATGCAACACTTGATGTTAACAATCTTAAAACGGATCAATTAAAATTCTCAGTAGAAGCTAACGATGGTCTGTTTGCAACAAATTGTGGAGTTAGTATTACTGTTAAAGATGTGAACAATCATGAGCCACGTTTCCTTGCTGAAATCTATAATGCTATCATAGATGAGAACTCTGAAATTGGAACAAGTGTTGAGAAATTACAAGCAACAGATCTTGATACTGGTATAAATTCAGAATTAAGTTATCGCATACAACGAGGCAGCTTTGATGATTTCCGTATCGATAATCGTACTGGAGAGGTTTTTGTTTCACACAAATTGGACTATGATCGACGCAACACATATAACATCGTTGTGTTGGCCACAGATCTGGGCACACCCAGCCTCTCGGGTACAGCAACATTACGTGTCACTGTACAGAACAGTAACGACAAAGACCCTTATTTCGTACCAGCAACCCAGCATGCCGAGATAGGCGAAGATGCGGCCGTTGGTACGGTTTTCTACACATTGATGGCTCTTGACCCCGACGTAGCCACGCATACCGCACTCGAGTTCGCGGGCACTGACATAACGGCTATCGATAAAGATGGCAAAGAGGTTACACACAATGAAGATTTTAAAGAATATTTTGAAATTACTCGGAATGGCAATGTCATCGTAAATAAGAGACTCGACAGAAACTTGTTTGCAGTGATACGCATCAATGTATTAGTCACCGACAGCACGGCACCCAATATCCAACAAGGTCGTGGCTTATTAGTAATACAGATAGTGGATGTCAATGAAGTGCCACCTGTAAGTGTTATAAAAATATATTTCAGGTATTTAGATCTTCATATGCTATTTCATATTCCGTACTGCTCAATGAAGAATCACTTGATAAGTCGTCATCATCAGTTAGCTCATTGTAAAGATCACTGTAGGCATTTCTATATATGTAATAGTAGAAAAAAGACATTGATTGGTTATTGAGTTTTCTTTGTGGTAAATAAATTAAACAATCTTACAGTGCTGATATGCTTAAAGAAGTCTTAAAAACCATTTTCCCCAGAAATACCCAAAATATAGGCATATTATCTGGTTGCAAGTATCGCACCGTACAATAACCGATCATGATTTCAACTACATTAAGTACAATATTAGACATGGGTTGCAATATTATAGCTGGTAGTAAAAGTTCTGCTTGCGTATCCGTTAAGATTGGATATCTATAATGGAATCATTATTTATATTATCTATATAAAATTCATTACATATATTTAAACATACACAGCAACAACATTTGATGCCAAACCAGCAAATCCTAATATGAATCGTACCACTATTAAAGCCGATATTAAGAATATGAAAAGTTGCATTATCCACGGCTCCTGATTTGTTGAATTCACAATTTTCTTCGCATATTCCAGATCCAAATGTAATTTAAATATATTGAGTGTTGCGGATGAAAAAAAAATGGAGAATGTGTTAATGAATAAAATTTTGAATTTTGCATAGGAGGTCCAATATTCACTAGACATGGTCCTAGTTAAATATTGTTGTTTTGATAGGCAAAAAAATTAAATGGAATACCCAATCCCCCTGAATTCTATTGTAATTTGACAGTTTTAAAAAAGCACACATATTTAATTAGAATTTCTTCTTTCTAGAAATTTAATCCACCATGGAGTATTGAAAATCCAAAAATTAAATTACAAATGGTTGAAGAGCAACCAATTGGAACAATATTGACAGTATTGCAAGCTACCGATGATGATTCTTCAATTGGAGAATATAATATTACGACAAATGATTACTTTACAATCAATAGTACAAATGGGATCATCACAAGTACGGCCCGCATAGATTATGAAACCATAAAAGAGATAAAATTTATGGCTACAGTTAGTGATACAGGTAAGTGTGTTAAATTTTGAAGATAATTTTTTATGCATTTAATAATATTTTAAGTATAAGATGAATCCGCTGTTCCATCTATGCATATGTACCGTAACAAAGCAGTCGCTTAAAGGCAGACATTGTGTTTTTATTGGACACTCCTCTAGAATCCAGATGGTTGTGTCCCTGCAGATCTATTCAAAGGCAGTTAGTGCGCCCTGAGAAAAATAAAAATTAAATAAATTTCAATTTTAAAATATCAGCAAATTTACAGTGGCGGAATAAGCTGGCTAAAAGTAAATGAAGCTGCAGGTCATCTGATAAACTTATCTAAGTGTAAAACTCTAAACTTGCTGGTGACCCTTTGGCCTTATTTTTTACACTAAATTAGAGCAGGAATGGCGAACCTTCATTTATCTTGTTCCTTTTTTTTTTTTTAAATGTTCCTAACCTATGCTATCACCGCCAATCCAACTAAGTTGTTTGATCAAACAAGCATGCGTTTAATTTGAAAATAAATTTCTGAGGGACACTTTTAAAATGAAACTTTTCGATTAACTATTCACGTAATACTTTTCTCTATGGAAGAAACTTGTTCAATCATCTCTTCAAATGTACTGAGAGATTATATCTTTATGGCAGATCCTTAATTAGGATAGATGGGAGTGGTAGTCGGTATCAAGATCAGGTCACTTAAGACATTAAAGGCATATTGTGATGCCATAGGCAGAGCTTGGGATCTAATCTGAACAGTTTTCTCATAAACAATCAAAAATATTCTTCAAACTTCAGTCTCTCTAATAAAACTTCTACATTTCTAAAGTTACTTTCACATCTTTGTTAAATGAATCATAGTATTTAAAAGAAAGTTATTATTGTATAAAAATGTGTAGAAAATATTTTAATAAACATATGTAACTTTCTTGAAATTCTTTCAGGTGTCCCACCTTTAACTTCAACTGCAGAGATTATTGTGGATATAATAAATTTGAATGACAATGAGCCACGTTTTCTACAGAGCGATTATCATTTTAATGTCAAAGAAAATTCACCACAAGGCACAGTTGTGGGTAAAGTGGAAGCTTTTGATGGCGATGTCGGTGTATTTGGTGAAATACAATATTCTTTGCTTGGTGACAACAAACATTTCTCTATTGATCCCTTAAGTGGTATAATTATGGTATATAATTCAACATTATTGGATCGTGAAAAAACTGCTCATCATGTGCTAACAGTTGTGGCTCATGATAAAGCACCAGAGACCATTAAGAAATCAGCATCGGCCACAGTTTATATAACAGTTTTGGATGTTAATGACAATGTACCGGTTTTCACCCAACAAGTCTATAGCTCTATAATAGCGGAAAATGCGGCTTTAAATCCACCAGCAGCTTTACTTCAAATACATGCTGATGATTTGGATGAGGGTTTATTTGGTGATGTTCGCTATGCCATTACAGCAGGCAATGAGAAGAGTCTTTTTAAGTTGGATGCACAATCAGGCATCTTCTATCCTGCTCAAAGTCTGATTGATAAGAAAGGTGTTTATGAATTAATAATCTCAGCACGTGATACTCAAGGTACTGGCGCCTCAGAAGCTCTGGCAAAGGCTATTATCACTGTTAAGGGTGTAATCAATATCGTCCAGAATTCGTAATACCCGCGCTTTCAAATGCAACAATTGAAATTCCTGGGGTATGCTAGATTTGCTTTAAACGTTTCTTAAAAAAGATTCCTTACATTTTTTTGTTTATTTCTCAGGATCTTGTACAACCAGATTATCTGATTTTAACTGTAAAGGCTACGGATAGCGATGCAGATGAAAATGGAAAAATCTTTTATTACATGCAATTGGACAATCAAAATATTCAAGAAACGAATGACTTCAAAATCGATGCCAATACTGGAGAATTGCGCACCAAGAGGCAACTCAACCGGAAACTTCGAGCCAAGTACATATGAGACATTGAAACTAAATAATCATCATAAATTGTTATAATCAAAAAATCTTTATCTTTTATAGTTATGATATCATATTAGTTGCTCGCGATGCTGGCAATCCACCATTTGAATCTTTACGGTTTCTTAGCATAAGCATTGTGGATGCGAATGAAAATCGTCCCGAATTCCCAGATACTGTTAATCCATATAAAATATCAATTGATGAGAATAACGAAGTTAATATTAAAATTGGACGCATACAGGCTTTGTCGCGTAGTAAACATAATAAGGATGTGTTCTATTATATGTTATTGGGCAATGAGGATGCAGCTTTTTCGGTTGACAAACAAACTGGTGATATTTTTACGAATAAAAGTTTAGATCGGTAAGTGATTTTTATACTCTTCACGCTGCGAATAGTATTAGAAAATTGACATGAAGTTTATAACGGTCAGAAGGAGACATTATAGGGTATCTTATACATAGTACATATGTATATATATTCTTGATCAGCTCGATGAGACAAGTTGATGAAACCATCTCCTCCTGTCTGTCTGTATATATACAAATAAGTTGCTCAATTTTTCAGCTAGAGAGCTAAATTTTTGCACCAAGTTTCAACAGATGATATACATTCGTCGGAATCAAACCACTAGATGGGGTACCTCCCATATAAACCCAAAATCAAATTCAGTTCTTATTTGAAATACTGTTTTGTTTTTTATATTATCGAACTGAAATTTGGACAATATAAGTTTCTAATGCAATTCCAAAAACCATGTAAATTTCAAGACCCTAAAGTTCGTAGATCGTATAGCTCACATACACATCCAAATTTAAATTCAGGCTCTTATTAGAGATACATTTTTATTTTTTGTAATATCGAACTAAAATTTGCACAATATAAGTTCCTAATCCATCTACACTAACCTTGTAAATTTCACAGCATTAGAGTTTGTGGATCGTATAGCTCCCATATAAACCCTAATTCAAAATCAAGTTCTTTTATAAAAAAAACTTTTTATTTTAGGTACTATCGAACTGAAATTTGGACAATATAAGTTTCTAATCCATCTCCAAAAACCATGTAAATTTCAAAGACCCTAAAGTTCGTAGATCGTATCGCTCCCATATAAACCCAAATCAGGTTCTTATATAAAAAAAAAAACTCTTCTTGTTTTTGGTACTATCGAACTGAAATTTCGTTAATATAAGTTTCTCATCTATCTCCACCAATCATGTAAATTTCAAGATTCTAGAGTTAGTGGACCATATAGCTTCCATATAAATCCAACTTCAAATTCAAGTTCTAATTAGAGAAACTTTTATGATTTTTGTGTTATCGAACTGTAACACCATGTGACACCATAAGTGCCTGACTCATATTTACCAACTATGTAAATTTCAAGACCCTAGACTTTGTAGATCGTATAGCACCCATACGAATCCAAATTCAAATCCAGGCTCTTATTAGAAATTTTTTTTGCTTTTTGCATTATCGAACTGTAATTTGGACACCATAAGTGCCTGGACCCATATTCACCAACTATGTAAATAAAGTTTTAGAAGACCCTTAATAGTATAAGTTTGTTTCTTTGCTTTTTTTTTTCAGTGAGCAAACTGACTCGTATACGCTTTACATATTGGCCAGTATAAAACCGGATCTTCATATTTCCGTTGAAGAACGTGCATCATTTTCAATAAAAACACTTAATCGCGATAACACCGTTGCCAAAGTCTATATTACCGTCTTGGATGTTAATGATAATAAACCTTTATTTGAAAATGATGTAAGTTGAAATAGATTTTTTTAATCATCTCTAAGACAATTTTGCAAACGTTTTTTAAATTTTTCAGGTTTACTATGCCGGGATCAATGCTAATTCCAAAATTAATACCGCCATAACTGTTGTGAATGCAACCGATGTTGATATTGGTAAAAATGCTAAAATTGAATACATCATAGCGGCATCCAATTTATATAAATTTGGAGCAACACAAACGGATCGTTCAATTGGTTCCATTGTGCCCAGTCCATTTGCTATATCAAGTGATGGTCGGATAACTGCTGCCGCTATTATAGCCGAGTACAATCAGGATCGTTTTGAATTGGAGATCATTGCTAGAGAACTGGAGCCACCACAACGTTCAGCAACAGCAAAAGTTAATGTATGTTTTGACTTATAATACTGAAATGCTCAATTGATATGATTCATATTTCTTGTAGATCTGGATTTTTGATAGCACACAATTGGTACGTGTTATATTATCACGTCCACCGGAAGAGGTTTACCAAGAGCAAGAAGAAATCATAGCTGAGTTAAGAAATGCAACACAACATCGTATTATTGTTGATGAGATACGTTTCCATGTGGATGCCATGGGTCGCATAAGAATGGATTGGTCTGATCTTTTCTTTCATGCAGTCGATCCACAAACTCATCAAATTGCTCCAGTAGATGATATACTCAAAGTGATTGATAAGAATTATGACTACTTAAAGGTTATTATGGAAGAAACTAATATTTGGATTTAGCTTCATATGCTTTATTTTTTAGGATTACTATGCTGGTTTTGCTATTGAGAATGTTGTGCCTGCCTATGTGACTATAGTCCAAGATGAATTCGATTTGGCTGTTGCTGGTTTAGTTGCTTTGATTATTGTACTCTTTGTGGGTGTAATAAGTTTCATTGTGCTTTGTTGTTGCTTAAAACATTGGTAAGTTTTGGTACATACTAAGAAGGTTTACTTAACTTGACAACAAAATGTTTGTTAACAGGAATCTGTCAGTTCCCATTGAAACTCGACGTAAGGAGGCACTTATTAAAAAACAAATAATTGAGGATTTAAATACAACAGAAAATCCTTTATGGATTGAACAGTAAGCTTAGTTCGAAGTTAAATTTCATGCAGTATCAATAAATATATTTCTTTAATACAGAAAACTTAAACTCTATGAAGAACAAGAATTAACAATGCAAGTGTTTTCGGAACCCGATCATATTTCCAATTCTGAATCACCTGATCATCAATTGGATCATCGAAATTCAATGGAACGTATGCACTTTGGTAATACAATTGATAATACTTATGCAACTATACAACCGCGAAATCAAAACCGTGTTCATACACCAAGTGATGGTAGTCATATGCAGAGACTTGAACCAAATATAAATGATTTTTCGGATTATGCCACTTTGCGTAATCGTGCAGCACCATCGGTTTGTTTTCTTCTTTCTTTTTTTTTATTTGAATAATAAAAACCTTTAAATGATCCAATTCGTTCATCATTATCAATATTTACAGCTTTATGAATTTACTGGTTCTACATTCCAAGCACCCATACGTGATGGTGATGAAGTAGTGACAGAGCTCATTTGATGTTAAACGATATAGACATGTTTATTTTCGTTCTCTCGCAATGAAGGAACGAAGAGACCACAATTAAGGGAATTCTTTGGCGTTAAATTTATTAAGAATAAAACAAGAAACAAAACCAACCAAGATATTGCCTTATACAAAATTTGGCAAAATAAAGTATTTCTTCCATGACGCCAGCCAAGTACTTTTAAGTTAAGATGCCGCTTTTTTAGCCCAAATTGCTCAAATCCTAAATATGGCCAACAAATACAATACAATATACAAAACCGAAAGCTATATGAGATGAGAAATCTTTACTTTTGCGTACAAACAATGATCATGATATATATACAATATACATAATAATAATATAATACAGAATCAGAAAACTATACTCTTAAAAACATAAAATGCATATAATCCCAAAATCCAAGACAATGACAATAAATAATAAGAATTTTGAAATTTATAATAATTTGCACTGAGAACATTATGTTCAAATATTATTATTTATATGTTTAACAATAATATATATAAATTTATACTTAAGCTATATATGTAGATGTGTATTTAATCATCATACTTGTAATCCATTAATTAATTAATTATACAAATACTAAAATACACTACAATACAATTTAAATAATATGTTGCTGATATGTTTAGGTTTTGTGTTAGAAGAATCTCATTTGTCATATTCTATTATTGTTAATATTAATTTAATTTACAAAAAAAAAAAAAAAAACATTTTATTTGTTAAGCAAATAATCTACGAGTATAAAAAATTTATTATTAAATTAGTTTACTATGTGTAAAGTTGATACCTTTCCTCCAGAGCTATGCAAATGTTTAGTTTAATAATTATTATGTTGTCTACTAAACTAAATAAATTGGTAAAACATAAAATTTTATTTAAATCAATTTACTAAGCTATAGGTGAGGCGGTGTCTGCCGACTGATTTTAGGATCCAGCAGAATGTCTCTGGAAGAAATTGGAATCTACTTTCTTAGAGCAAAACAAAACAAAATTATGAGGTTTTTAAATGATTCGTCATTTACGTTCTTACATTAATTTTTAGTCCATTTTTTTTTTTTGGCAGAATGTATTTCAAATTTATTACTAAGCCATGGACCAAAGGTTACCAAACTCTGGTCTGTCGATTCTATTTTGTCCAGTCTTCGAGGCAAAGTTATTTCTTGAATGGCTACAGCAGAACAACTCTAGCCCGGAATCCGGAAGAAATCGGATGTTGCCTTCTTAGAATAAATTAAGCAAACTATCATCATTGACATTCTTATCTCAATTTGAGATTCCTTTTTTTTTTTTTTAGTAATAAGCAATTTTGGCAATTTCGAGAATATTCCGTTTCCTGTAAGGAAACATATTGTTGCCTTTGGCCTTCATTGTGTGTATGTTTTAATTTTCGTGGGCTTCGATGCTCTCACAGAAGAGCTTGGTCATTAATGAAGGGCGGTTTAGCTTCATCATTCAGTTATTTTATAAGCCTAGTGCCCTTCGTGTCCTGGAATCATTATTTGTCAACTAAAACAATATCTCTATGTAAGGTATAGTAAATCTATACTATAGATAGTTGTCCGTATGTGTGTAGACCCATTTCAAACTTTCCATGCTGTTTACTTTCAGCACAGTTTTCCCTACAGAGGATGCGCGAAGGGGACGTGGTATAAATTAGATATGTTTAAGTTTAAGGGCAAAGATTTTTAAATGTATTATCCTACTAACTCTATTTTAAAATCTCTTAATTTATCACCGGATTCCAATGTGGTGTCTATAATTTGCAATTTATGGATTTTATATGAAATAAAATATATTTTAAACAAATTTTTTATTGAGGGTGTTTCAATTGCTTGTTAAATATACAAAATTTACAATCTGTTTGATCAGAAAATGAACAATTACACTCATCCTTGTCTAGTGGTTGCTTCTTTACAGCTTCCATTTCCCTCATTATATCCAACTGTTTATGCTGTGTTATGTCCACCTCTGGAGGATTCATTTTTGGTCGTCCTATTAACTTCGGGTTAACACATTTCAAAATTTTGCCACACAGCCATTGAAAAGGTAAATCAATATTGAAGTTTGCCCGTGTTGATATAACGAAATATTCGAAATTTTCTCGGCTTCGGAATCTTAAAGATCCCGTTGGCACTTTTTGTTCTCTTAAGTCTAAATCAATCTTGTTTCCCAATACCACAATGGGTATATCATTTCCACAGATATTTTTAATGTCTCGACACCACTTACAGACATTTTTGAAAGACTCATAGCAGCCCACATCGAACATAATGATGGCGCAATGTGCAAAGATATAATAGCCATCTCGTAGAGCAGCAAATTCCATCATTCCAGCTGTGTCCCAAATTTCAAATTTGACCGATCCGCGATTGGTATGAAATTCAATAGGATAAACCGATGCACCTATTGTGGGCAGATGCGCCTTTTGATAGCTTCCTGTTAAATGGCGATTTATAAAAGTGGTTTTGCCAGTGCCACTGTCACCGACCAAAACACATTTAGTAGGCGTCTTGGGTTTAAAGAAATACATTTTTGTGTATTTCGGATAAGTAATTTAAGAAAAATATATGTATTAACATATGAGTAGTTTATCTATGTTGCCTTAAATTTATACCTAAGTACTTAATTCAATGAATATTTGAACAAATTTTTGGCATTTGTGTATGAAAATAAATGAAGAATCTTACGTAGAAACCTTACTGCCAATTGTGATTTAGACAATTTTCCAGTTTAAATCTAAAAATTCAAGAAATGTGTTTGCTTTAAAACGATTACGATTTTTTTCAGCGAAGATCATTACCAAGAAAAGAGTGAAACACACATATATGTATATGTATGTATGTGTTTTACAAAAACCAGAATTGAATATAGAACAAGGCCCATTGATTTCGATAGATGTTTTCTGAGTTTGATACAACGTGTCTCAACGACAACAAATTTGTTAAAAAAAAAAAGAAGTGTCCAGAAAAGAAGTAGTCACGGATGCTAAGAAGTTATATAGGAGCACCAAAGCATGGTTTTTTGTAAACCTTTGATCAGCTTGCAGTTTAACGGGCAAGTTCTCTTGGTGTATACGAAATTTATCGATCCCGCTACTTGAACTAAAAAAAGAAAAAAAAATCCCTAAAAGATAATCTTTTGACACTGCAGCAATTGATAACGAAGAAAAACAATTGATAATGAAGAATTGGAGTTATAAATCGATCGAGAATATCCCCAAAATAAGGGAGAGTTTTCCCAGAAGTTTTTAGTCAATATAAAAACTATAAACATTGTTGTCTAGACAACAACGATAACAAAGTCTATTTGAATTTTCCAAGCAAAGTAATTTCGATTTTAGAAAGTAAAACGACAACAATAAACAAAATTTCGAAAGAAATATTTATATATTTTATTTAATAGAAATATACATAAACCAAACTGCAATTGCATTAAATTAAAAATACATACAATGGCACAAATGGCTGAACCAGAGGCTATCCAAGTGGGCCAGTTCCAAACACTGGTCCGCTATAATAATCCAGTGCTTGTGGTCAAACATCCGGAGAAGAAAGGATCCATGCTTACAGAATTGGTATGATGTGGCAGCAATATATCATCAGGGCATCATGATCTTTAATTATTGTTTGCCCACAGGAAATGAAAAGACCCATGACGGCCGGTGCTTTATTGGATACAAAGAGAGAGACTGAGGAGATTTTAAATTCAATTTTGCCACCACGTTGTTGGGAGGAAGATGGTCAATTGTGGCAGCAATCGGTAATGATTAGTAAATAACAAAGAGTCGCCCAATAAAATAAAGTATGAGTCCCTTTAGGTATCGAGCACTCCAGCTACACGCCAGGATGTTATCAATCTGCAGGAAATGCTTGATACGCGTTTGCAGCAGACACAAGCTCGAGAGACTGGCATCTGTCCCATACGGCGTGAGCTTTATTCACAATGTTTTGGTACTTTTTCCAAAAATGCTTTTTAAAATTAGTTTAATAACAAATTTCCCAAATTTTTTACCAGATGAAATTATACGTCAAGTTACAATTAATTGCTCGGAACGTGGCTTATTACTTTTACGTATACGCGATGAAATTGCCATGTCCATGGAGGCATATGAAACACTGTATTGTAGCTCGGTTGCCTTTGGCATGCGTAAAGCTCTTCAGGCCCACGAAGAGAAAGAAATGTTACGCGATCGTGTTAAGAACTTGGAAGTTGAAAAGGAAGCACTTGAGGAGATCATAGCTGACATGAAACTTAAGAATGAGCAGGCCGAGCGTAGGAATAATGAATTGCGTGCGTCGGAAGAAAAGAAATTCACCGAGGAAATCACATTCCTCAAGAAGACAAATGCCCAATTGAAGGCTCAATTAGAGGGCATAACAGCGCCAAAGAAATAGATAATGAAGTTATTGTTTTTATTTTGTTAAATAAAATTGTTTGCTTTTTATTTTATAAACTCGTAAATTCATCTCAGTTTTATTCAGCGGCATTTGATTCACTCTCTTCAGGGTTTTCTTGTGTTTGCGGCTGTTTTGGTTCATCTGCTTCATCAATTTCATTTACAATTGGTGTTGCCTTAAATGGTGTCTTTCCATCTGCTTTCTTACTCTTAACTACATCTTCGGAAACTGGTGTTGGAGTTTCATTATGTATTATGGGCTGCGGCAGATCTTCATTCTCTTCATCATTTATCATTTCAATGTCATCACTCGATGGACAAGGCAATTCTGGCATTTGTCCATCTTCATCTTTAAGATGTTCCATCTTTTCCATATAAAGATGATTAACATATTCTGCCATTTCTTTCGTATTATTAATAACCTTTACTTCAAGTTCTATTTTGTCAGCATTTAAACGTTCAGTTGGATATGATTCATTGACTACCAACTCCAATTGTAAGGGTCTTCGCATAAGCTACAAATGTAACGAAAATTTGTTAAAAGTTGAGCACAATTAAAACATACAAAACACTCACCAACTGAAATGTATATTGCAGTTCAAAGCAATTCTTGAATAGCGAAGCACAACCAAAAATATATAAACCCAAACGTGCTCTGCTCATAGCCACCACAAGACGCCGAACATCACGTAAATGACCAACCGCCTTTGTGCGTACCAAAGATATCAATATGTAATCATTTTGTTGACCTTGGTATTTATCGACGGTGGTGACTTTATGTGGCCAACCAATCAATGGATTATTGCCACAACGTGCAGTGATAACATCGCGTATAAGATGCTTTTGACCATTGTAAGTGGTCAATATAGAGATCTTTTCAGCCGGATAATTAAGCAAACGCATGTACATATAAAGAGCAACAATATACTCAGCTTCAGCAAGATTCTGTTGATTATAGAAATTATAATAAATATCAAAATTATCTCATGTAGAATAATAATTATCATACCTGATAAAAGTATGGATTTGGTTCCGATTCACCACCACTGCTACCATCAACGCCGACATCAATCAATTGATAATCATGTGCAAGTCCAGCATTTGCTTTCTTATATTCCAATTCTTCAAATATATGATCCAAATCATCGAGTTTCTTATAGCGCCATTTATATAAAGAGGAAATACTTGAGCGTGCACGTCCCTGCTTATCCAGATCAACTGTTGGCACACCCAAGCGAACGAGACGCGTAAATAAACTTTGTTCCATATTCGAGTATTTCTGGAATGCCATATTCTTTATAACCGGTGGCAATTGATGATGATCACCAATCATAATCCAACGTTTCAGTCTATTCACACCATCCAAGGGATTTTGCAATAGCAACGGTATAAATGTTTCAATTTCAAGGATTTGTGCTGACTCCTCCATAAGTATATTGTCATAACGAAAGCCAAGATTCACAAGTTCTTTACGTTTTAGGGCGGCATGTGTGCAAGTCATGGCAATGATCTTAGCTTCTTTGACAAGCAAATATTTGGAACGATCTAAGCCAGTGCGTAGCAGCTCAAAAGCACGAAACTCTTCAAGTTCAGTGAAGATATTTGTTATATAACGAAAGCATGATTTTGCTATTTCCATATAATCCTCATAGCTATCACCTTTGAATAAAGGCTGAGGACCATCCGCAAAAAACTTTGTAAAGGGAAATTCTTTTACGAATATTGTTTGCCATTCCTCTGGTTTAGCTTGCACAAGAGCATGAGTTTCAGATTGAAACTTCTCCCAACGTGCCATAACATTGCATAAATAAAAATAACCAGCTGTTTCACAGGTATAAGCATTGTCACCTACAACACTCATAGATTCTTGCAACTTTTGTACTTTAGCTAGTAAATCAATGCGTTTCGAAAGCACATAATTGACGCGTCCATAACGACTGAAGTCCTTTTCTGTTTCCAGAGCCTCTTCACCATGACCCAAACGCAATAAATGACTCTCTTCAATATCGAGTGCCATGATTTTCTCAAAGAGTTGATTGAGCGCTTGATTCGAATGCGTTACAATTAATGTACGTTGATTTGGATGATTGTGATAGATATTCGAGATAATCTGTACGGCAACATCTGTTTTACCAGTACCAGGTGGACCAACAACAAGTGTCAGGCCCGGTTGCATACCAGCACGTATGGCCTCAACTTGAGTAGGAGTAAACCTTACAGAATTCCTATATAAGATATACCAAATATTTTAATACTCTTTAGTAAGTGGATAATACTACTTACTGTCTTGGTTGATCGGAATTATATGGGCCACGACTTATATATTTGTATGGCTCTACAATTATGGTTTCTTTCTTTTCTTCAGATTCTTCAAACACCAATCGATACGGCGGCGTCCTTAACTCCTCGGCTACCTCACATTTTATGTTGGAATCGGGAAAACTTTCACTCAAATGTTTAAAGTCTAAGAAAGTGTCATTGAAATCTAAACACTTTTCGCAGTTATCCATTTGACTATAATGTGCTGCACCAGGATCACCATAGCCGAGTAGGATGTCATATAACCACGGAGGCACAACGCATTCTGTATTCATCAAATGTCTGATGGTCTCTAGCACAGCTTTGAAGTTATTCTCTTTTGGCTTGCGACGCATTATAATGTTAAAAGTCTCATAGACATCAACTGCACCCTAAGAAACAACCAAATAAAATTTATAAAAACAATATTATTATGTGTACCATTTCCAACTATGTACTTACTTCATTTAAATCATCCATATCAAAACGATATTGATTACTATCTAACCAGACACGATAAGTTCGATTTTCACCATGCATTAGTGGTCTTGGGTCTGGACCATCTTCAATAACACGTCCATTAGCATCCAACATTCCTTCAATTTCGCAACCGCGAACACTTACCAAACCGACTTGTGGCAAAAATGGCTCTTGTTGATTATATTTTGTACCATAGCTTTTTGTCGGTTTAACCGAAATCAAGAAACAAACATCATGTTTCCGAAGATTTTCCCATTCTTCTTTAATTTCCCGACGCACCGAAAGAGTTACATTTACTTCGCCTCGCACCCTGGAAGGTTTCTTCTCACCAATATGCGGTTTGGCTACTTCCACGACTGTAAAATCATTTATGGGTAAAGCCATACGTGCCCAACCCCCAAACACAACATCACCATCTTCAGATTGCCATGGCAACATACGACTAACAGCGTCTTCAATATCCTGTCGTATCTCATACGTGGACTCCAGGCGGAATAAATTAAAATTGCGCAACAAATAATCATGCATAGTCAGAAATTGTAGATTCAATTTAGGCAATGCCAAACAGTTATCACCGCTAAAGTATTCCGATGGTACAATATTCTCATCCCAGATGATAGCCTCTGTTGGATACAAAGGCATCTCATTAAGAGCATCCAACTGAGAACTTCTCTTCTCATGACGAGTTATTAAGAGTTCACGTAAAAATTCCTCATCCAAACGTTGCCACTTCAAAACACTTTGATCATCTTCTGGTACAAGATTCAAAAATGAAGCAATACGCCTAAGATCTTTGCCATCCAAAGAACCAAAATGTTTTTCCAACGCTTGCCGTGTTTCCACACTACCAACATTTGAGAGGGCAAATATTTTCAAGTCAGGATATTTGGCAAAGACAGCACGTTGCAAAGATGTTATACGTTTATAATGCAATTGGGTCATATTATGTTCGGTAAGAGAATCACCAGTGACATCGTTGATCTCGAAACGTGTATAAAACTTTAACATGTCAAGTAACTGCGAAGAAACAAAGAAAGTCATAAAATAAAGAATTAACCAACTTAACTTATTTAAATATTTTGAAAAATACATTCTAAATGGGCCTCTTTATTTGGATCGTTGAAAAGTGTATGAATTCCTATGTGAAAGAAAGAAAGACTCACAGAGGAAGTATCCTTCACTTTAAGAAAAATACAAGGGTATCACAATAGACAATGTGAGCTGTACATCACCTCGTTAAAATATTAACCTTCCATCTACTAATTAAGTCCTTTCAAAAGATACCCAAATGACATAATTTTAAAAAAAATTTTAATATCACGAATTTCTGTTGCCATATTCAAATTAATGTGCCTATAACCACCGGACGATGCAGACATTTCCAACATTACCTCATATGTCAAATTATGATATGTAGTTTAGAAGTTAATAGGGAACAAATGAACATCCATACCCACAAAACAAAGAGTTACAAAAAGAACGGAATCTTTTCATAAAAACACTGATTTTATAATAGACTAACTTCAACATTTTCGATTTCCGCTGCGTTCCACGAACTTAACTGCTTTTAACTGCAAGTAGCAAGTTCGATAAATTTCATAAGCAAACAAGATACCTTTCAACTCAATGATCTGATTAATATTAGACTTTCATGTCAGACACTTGGGACTTCCGAAATGACTGCAGGCGAGGTCGAGAATTTAAAATTTTCTATTCCTCTAAACATTTGATAAATCACACGATGCAATGGACTTACTTCTCTCATACCAAGCCAAGCGTTCCCATTGCCGGTCCACAGGAAATATCTCTTCTAATAATTTGCATTTAACTGAAATTTATGTTCTTTTGCCTTGTCTGCGACGTAAGTCATTCTACACAAACAAACCAAATTACCAGAAACAATAAAAAACAAAAATAATAAAGCAGCAACATCAGTATTTTCCTCAAAACAAGGTCCTTCTTTCTTGATCGAATTATTTATTTATTTTTCTTTTTTAAAAGGTTTTAGCTGACATTGTACCCACATACAATACAATACAATCAAATCTAGTAATTGAAATTTTACCCCCTTCCTACTGACCGATTGAGCTGAAATTTTGCAAACACCGGAAAAGTTGAAATTGGTGGATCAATTTTGCATACAGGCATATTCAGAGTCAATCAAGAAGTCTTTAACAATTTTATTCACAAAATTTGATATTTTTGAAAGTATTTTAAGTGCGGGACTATGTACAACACAAAAATTTGTTTTGAATAAATTAAAGGACTCTATAATGAGCACAAGGCCAGGATGCTGTGTTTTGTTGATTATTTTGTAAGTCACTGGAATTTTTTATGAGTCTCAAATGGTTTTGTTTCACAGATTACTCTACGTTCTATGAATTTATTCAGTCTGATCATTGCTCTTTATTGATAATGAGAGTGGTGGCATGATTTACCTAATTATTTTTTAGCTTTTAGTACAATATTTGTATCATTGTTATATTTCTTTACAATAAAACCATTACAAATAAAAAAAAATTCTGAATGGTAGTGGAGCAATGTTTCAGCAATTTCGCAACATTTTCGCTATTAGCAAAATTATAATTATGTTTTATGAATCCAATTGCATATTCTACATTAGACACATATTTATTTATTATTTTATTTAATTTATTTTACTTTCCTTTCTTGTTATGATAGACGACAATAAATATACCATTTATATTGCAAAAGTTAAACTTTAAAGATGAAAATAGGTTTAAAATACAAAAAAAAAACCGTAAAATTTGAAAAAGCCACACAGAGAAAAGGAAAAGAATGGTCACCCTGCTATATATCAAAGAATATATCATAAGTGTTGCCATATGTTACCTGTTTTATTATTATAGAATTTAATAAAACAGGAAATAATTTATGAATATTTTATTTTGCTTATAATAAACATTTCTTGTTTATTTTCCCTTAAGATAATTGTGAAAATTATAAATGAAATAATATTTTTTTGTGCTGCAGCTTTAAAAGTTTCTAAATATGGCAGCACTGGTGTAAGCCAAACCTGAAGAAAAACAATCTACATTCTCACATTCTCCTAGTTTGCTCATTATTTGGTTCTGTTTGTCGTCGTGATGTTGTTTGGTAGTTTACCGGTGTAAATTTATTTTATTTTTGTGTATTAACAATTAATTTAAAATTCTATTTATAACTTAAAGTGATATTAAACCGATTCCAATAAGCTTAAATAAATCGAATATCTCCATATGTATAAATTAAAGAGAAGCGCTTTCTTCCTATAAAAAAACATTCCGCATAATTAATTTTATACACGCATACACTCATACTTATAAAATCGTATATAAAAAGACACCACCAAATAGTTGTTTTTGTTGCTTTTGCTGCTATGATGTGCTTATTGTTGTTATTATTGTTTGCGGTAGGCAGAGAATTTTCAGTTTAGTTGCATGTGCGCTCGCTGCTCTTATTAAACAAAAATCATAAAAAAAATAGCAACAAGAGGAAAAAACCGGCTCTCCTTAAATGAAATGAAATGAAATACTACTCTACTATACAATGACGTAGTGTGGATAAAGCGCGTAACCAACTTATAAATTGGTTAGTGACTGAATTATTTATTAACAATAACAAACGATGAAACATCACATTTTTAAGCAATGAAACATCATCAAACTGTGTTTGGTATTTTAGTTTTATTAAAAAAAATCATATTTTCTCTTTGTTACAGTTGAGGCCGAAATGATTCGAGGAGATATTACGCACAAATCGACATAGTACAAAGAACAAAGACATTACACGATGTCGTCTCAGTTACAAAAACCAAACAATACTTTATGCAGTGGCATCTTAAAGATTTTATTTTGTTTATTATTATTATTAATTGCGATCTTTGTACCAAGTACGACGGCGGTAATCGATCTAACAAATTCCGCGCAAAGTGTAGACCAGAACGAAGTGATCGTAAATAAATGTTGCGAGAAATTTGAGATACATGTTGACAATGTCTGTCAACAAGTGAACGAGACTGGTACGTTTAGTTTAAGCTGCCCGGATATTCATAATTTATATGCTAATTTGTGTGGATGTCCACTACTAATTAATCTTTTGTATTTACAGAATACTTCCAGCCCATTTTCTCCAATTATAAAGGCGATCAAAACATGCCAGTCAATTTTAAATTTCGCATTGGTTTACCCAATTGTGGCTCCATGCAAATGTGGCCAATTTTACATTATCCCGGTGTAAGTAGAGCGTGCAACAAAAAAACATCAAAGATAGAATTTGCATAACTTTCAACATATGAGAGGAGATACATTCTAGACTCTACCCACACAACACAATATAATGTTAAACTATGTTTGTCCGCTCATCTGTTTCTATACAAAATTTCTATAAGATTCGAGTTGAGTTTGAGCAAAGGTTTCTTATTGTCATCTATGTTTTAATCAGAATTCCTCAATTATTAAAAAGAGATAAAACTTTAACCAGAAAATTTGTCCAGAAAAGACAATAAAATGAGGAAATATATTAATATAAAAATTGGTTTGTTAGTAAGTATCATATAAAAATATCACCGATGGTTTCAAAAAGTTACAACACATCACCCTTAACACAAGGTCAAAAAAATTTAAATAATATTTTAGAGCCACAAAAACTATAAATATTCTTTTTTACCTCTCAACTGTAACTCTTAGCAAAGAATAATTTCTATAAGATCAGAGTTTATCCGAATCATAAAAGTAGCCAATAATTGGATTCACAAAGCTACCATGAAAACATAGTCTTCTCTTGCGTAGGAAATCAATCTAAACAGGTAAAGGAATAATAATTCTTTATTTGCCACATGATGCCCAGTTGAGGCGGCAGTAAAGGGGTGACCAGCTTATGCCCTTCCATAATCTAATCATTTCTATAGCTAGCAAATTCTTTTATTAGAAATTATTAAGTGGTTTCGAAGTTACTTGTTTGTATTTGTGTGAAAAGTATGCAATCTTCAAAGGAACCAAAGTTAACGTTTTTTTCTTCAATTTAACAGAGCACGGATAAATTATTCTTACTGGATGATGGTAAATTACGTCATATTACAAATACAGCAGATGATCATCAACGGCCCTATGAACACAGAGATTACGATGAGGATTTAAATGATAAACCATTGTCTCATGATTATGAGGTGGATCATTACTGCATTGATAAAGCAATTGAAACAACTGGTGAACAACGACAATTATTATTTGCCAATATTTGTCTTACCAAGAAAGAGCTAAGCTGGAGTGATTCGAATTTTTTGTTACGGAAGATACTTAATCCCATCTTTCATACCATATCACTTATAATTTTACTACTAATAGCAATTGTTTACTTCATTTTGCCAACACTGAGGTATGATGTGTATGAGTTTTTATTTAAAATTTCTTAATTATTTTTATTTCTTTTCAGAGATCTTGTTGGCAATATTGTGACCACAATAGCAGTTTGTTTGATGATAGGACAAGCTGCTGATTTGGTACGCATTTTCACTGAATTCTCAAATCATATTAGTTTCATTGTTGCGGACATCATTCTCTGCATAAGTCTTTTGGCTGCTTTCTTTTGGTTAAATAGCTTTGGGTATTATATTTGGAAAACATTTCGATCGCGTAATGTCTTTCTACGTGTAACAGACGGACGTAAATATTGTTATTACTCAGCCTACGCCTGGGGTTGCACATCACTTTTGGCATTTATGGCAATATTTGCACATTTCTTTCTCGATGCTGATTCATATAAAAAACAGAATATGATTGGCGATCAAGAGACAATCGGTTGGCTTGGTATAACAATATTTTTTGCGCCAATCGCTTGTACCATAATCATTGATATATTCTTTTATGTAACCACATTGAAACTAATTAATCGTCGTAATGTCTACGGTCGCATACAACACAAATTAAAAGCCAAGTAAGTGATTCTATAAAATTGACATCTGCTTTAATTTTTATTATCTTATTGTCTCATTACAGTTTTATCATGTATGGACTTATGGTTTTGATTATGTCCATAGCGTGGCTGTTTTTCATTATGACATGGCTACAATTTGATGGTCTACTCTATGCTCATATCATTGTAAATGCTATACAGACTCCATTATTGTTATATGTTTGCGTTTTACGCCAAAAACACGTTACATTCCTGCTTAAAAAGTCATGCTGTTACAATGAGCCTCCGTCAACAAATGATTGGGGTGATGAATTGCACTATATGAGTTGCAATGACTACTAATCAATCTCGAAGAACTCGAATCCAAGTCGTTTAATTTTAACATATGTTCGTAAATATTATTTATACACTAATTTTTAAGTTTTAATCATTAATCAGTCTTGACAAAGAAGTGTACTTATTATTCATAAGAAATCTCAAATGCAACAAAACATTTACATATTCTATCTACAAAAAGCACAAGCAATCAAACATTCAAATTCAAGACTTCTTCGGAAAAAAGTGTACTTAAGAAAAAAAAAAAAAAAAAAATGGACTAAAGAATTTAATAATCATGAAACGAAAGCTAAGCTGCCTAGCATCAATCAGAGAAAATATTTATTAAGAATTTTATGAGATTATAAGTAAATTAAATTTAAAAATTTTATACACCACTCACTCACCTGACCAAAGAGTTTTCCTTCTTCTCTTTGTATTAATTTACACATTTGTGAACGCACCAAGAAATGGCAATCATCTAAAACAGTGTTAAAGAAACGTCTGGTGGGCAACAGTGATTCCAAGTCAATTATAAATTCCATAAAGCGTTCACAATAATGTACAACTTCATTGGATAAAGGACCATCGATTGCAATCGTATCCAATATGGCATAGAAATCGACGATTAAATTTTGCATAAAATGACGTTCCCATTCTTTATCTGGATTTGTGTCGTTCTTGTCTTTTTTCATTAATTTACGCCAATATTTATTCCATTCGGGTATTTCCCGTAATTCCTGATTAAGGCGTTCTAGAAAAATATAGAGGAATATTTTAATGCAAATGATTAGGTTTTTTGCTTATTATAATGTGAGATAGAAATGACTGAAATTTGTTATGAAAACCTTGGTTCCTATGGAGTTTGCTATAAAATTCAAGAAGCAGCTTCAAGTTGAATCGTTGAACAAAGTCTCCCAATAAGGAACTAACTGTAAGTTCCGAAAATTTGAAATTTACATAGGTCATAAACTTCTTTTATTAGCCGTCTTTCAATTATAACTGTATGGAATGTGCCCCACAAAATCTCAAAATTATTAGAGTAGAGAAAACTGAAAACTAGTTTTCTCGTTACTGCGGTAGATTTATAATCCTTTCATAATCCTTCTTTCAGCCATATAAATTAAAGAGGACCTTCATATTCCTGAAAAGCATCACCTTTGTTCTTCGTTCATTTTTGCTCATAGAAGACAAAACTTGGAACTAGTTACCTTAACACTGATGCTTCAGTTTGACCTGTGGTCATTTCTATAATTGTGCTTAAGCTTTGAAAATAAATATAGCACAACAATTTCTTGTATATTTAAACTTACTTGATTGCAGACATTGCCACATGGAAAGTGATACCAGTCGCTTGGCTTGTTCACGACACAATTCAACTTCCATACTATTAAAGCAATGGTTTAAGAATATTAACAAAGCTGTACGCTCATACAATGGAACAGTAGATCTGCGTTGTTTTTGGTCCTTGGGCAGCAAAGTTTCCAGCACGTGTCGAAAGAAGTGCGTATATTGTTCCGGCAATCGTTTAAAAATACTCCAAACCTCTACGCGTTCACGGAACTTTTGATTAGCCACTACAACAATAGACATCAAGTGGGCATGCGTGGCGCTCTCGCGTTCATAGTGTGGCCATAAATACTCCTCTAGGTACATACTAAATTCAAGCATAATAACATTTCGATTTGTATGTTTTTTGCCATATATTTCTTCAGTATAAATTTGCTCAATAATTTGTGGATTATAAGGCAAATGCTGATCCTTTGATTCTGGCGACCAATATTGCGCAGCAATCTGTTAATCATATAATCATTTATAATCGTTTATTAGTAAAATGAACAAATCACAGAAAGAATTCATTTACTCCTCACCTGCCATATTAATTCTGAGCTCATTTGTCCCATTGTCATCATCGATTTTTTTGCATTTGTCTCTTTGTTTTTATTTTGGTTTTTAATTTCATTTCCTTTTCTTTTCATTTTTACAATTGAATTTAATAAACAAATTAATGAAAGCGATTATCAAAAGTAAATGCCGGCAATAAATAAAACCGCGCGCCAGCTGATTAATTTCGAGGGCTGGCAAATATCATTTGGATTCTTATTTATGCATATGAAAAGGTTGGCAGCTCTATGGTAACATTTAAATTTTTCTAACAAGATATCAAAGTATAATACGACCATGACAAAGATTTTAGCTCCGTTATGGCGAAAGAAAATTAAATTATCGGCACTGCCTTTGAATAAAATGTACTGTGTGATATATGTACATAGTTGACTACCTTAGTGATTACTCCTGCCTAATTTTTGTCCAACGTTTATGGTCTCAATGGATTAATGCGCTACCTTGTATTTCAAATTGATTTAAAAGAATTTACCTATATATCTCAATATACAATATACAATGTACCAATGTGTTAGGTAGTAACCCTTATACGGTGGCTACATGCGGAAATTCACACGAAATGTAATGAAATGGCTGTAAAATAAGATTATGTACAAATTTTGAAATTATATTCTATTAAGTTTTAGCTCAAGGCCTTTGTTGCTTCAGCTTTAATGTTGTATTTTAAAATAAAGTTTTCTATTATATTGTACAATAAATAAATATTCTATTCAGTTGTATACTGTAGCCTTGGTGCATTGCATTAAGATTTTGATGCATCAGCCCTCAAATACCTACAGCAGAGTGACCATGCTGGTTGATTACTGTTAAAGAGCAGAAGTGATATTAAAACTATAACAAGATGGTTTTACATTTTCTTATAAACACTAAATAATTTAAATTTCTTTTAATTTCTTACTTAATTAATAGTTTATTTTTCAATAAGCATAATTCTTATATTTTGATATGCAATTTTAAAACTGAAACCTGGTCACACTGATTATTGGCAACATAAACAAAAAAGAAGATATTTGTTGTTGTTGATTTAGCACGCTTTAAGTTATCTTAATTAGAATGGCGGCATATGACAATTTGCTTGTAAGTGTTTACCATTTAATTAAATAATAAATGAGATTATTAATTATTTTAAAAATAGGGGTTTTTGTCTAATACTCTCAAATGTTCTACGCCGGAAAAATGTGATACATTGGCTAGATTTGTTGAAAGCGCTTCGATTCGAGAACTGCAAGAAATTTTCCCGCAAATTGTACATGATATCTTTGGTGTGGATACTGCTAGTGCGGTTGGTTGGGGTTTACGTACCATAACAAAGAACTTTTCCATACAGGAATTCTCAGTATTACGTGAATTTTTTTGCGTTAATGGAACCATGTTGCGGTATTGTCATCGCCTCCTTTTGGATGGCATTAAATTTGAAATCAGCACAGAGCTTATACCGGTTTGTAGAGAGTTTGTTTTTAAAATGTCTTTAAAATTAATAAAGTATCTATCTTCTTTAGCCCAAAGTTGTTGATTTGTTTCAATCTGGTTCATTATTCTACACAGAACTGATCAACATAGATCCCTATTCACGTCGTGTATGTTCACTGACAGTCAATGCCTTCGACTTTTATATATTGCATTTTGTCTTGCATGGCTTACAACCACTGCATTGCATGAATCGTTTGGCACAGCGAATTAATAATGAGCGACTGCAATCAGTTTATTTTGAGTTAACCTATGACTATCTGAACAATTATATGCCTGGATATACTGATGTGGAGGTAATGCCTCCATTAATTTCCACTACATTAAAGGCACCACAAATGCAATTACAAATGCAAACATTGGAAACGGCACGGAAGCCACGTTATTTGAAAATGCCCATCTCCTATGATAGTTCAAATATGGCAAATATATTAAATATGAATGCCTTGCCGGGTGGACCACGTGCCTATATATGGCGTACGGAATCAGTGCTACATTTCTTTGTTGATATTTGGCTACGTTATGATGTTGAAGGTCAACATGATTTACCGGGCAGTGAATTGGTACGCAACGTTCGTGCTCTCATCAAACAGACACATTTCTTTGTAAATGCATTACAAATGGATACATCGGCAATGGCGCCACTACGTAAAATTGCACAGCCAATGATTAAAGGATTAGCATTTCAATTTTTGCGTGGCCTCATCGATCGTTGGCCATTAGATGGTAGTATGACGGTAGTTTTAGAACTTTGGTTAAGCTACATACAGCCATGGCGTTATAATGCCTACACTTATAATTCACAGTAAGTTAAGTTTGTATTTTTTTTTTCCATTTCCCTCCCCTAAGTCCGTTTACTGCGCGAAGTTATTAGTTTACCACTAAAGCTTTTGCTATTCTAGCGATCCTGTTTTTGTCATCGGTCTAAACTCAGCTTTCTTCACTTCCAATTGCATTTCAAATAAACTAATTATGGCCTAAGTGAGCCGGTCTTGGTACCACATTAACCTAAGTTAATCTAAGACACCAAATTCTCTGATAATCTGTATTTCCAACAATTTGGAATCTTATAGAAAGAGGTAATGATATGGCAATATAAATATGGACAAATTAGTCCTATGAGACAATAGATTCACACGTGCTTCGGGGTACTGAGGGGATTTTATACAATTGATTTTGATTGATTGATTGATATATTGAATGTTTATGGAAACGAAACCATATACATAATTAAACTTTATAGGATTTAAGTTTTCTAAGAAGTGAGAAGTGCTTAAACTCTGATTGACTATAAAGAACATAAACTCTTTATGGCTTTATTAATTTTACTTGTGTCTTGTACTATCAAATGTTTATTACGTGACGAAATGAAGTGTTTTAATCGCAATTGGGATCAAGAGTCTGTACCTACCCAGTTTAGAGTTGCACTCAATTAGTAAGCTATGCATTTTATTCCAATAATGACACAAAGAACACCATGCGTATCTACCAATTAAATCAATTTTAAATTGTCCGCTTTCTCCGCGGTTTCAAGCGTTTATCACACTAAGCATCAGAACTCTTTCTTTCTTTGTACGACGATGCGACACACTGCTATATTTAAATAGCCAATTGTCGAATGAGACCAAACTACCTCTAGCTGATATATGAATGATATTTAATCCATTCTAATGTAGCTTCATATTAGCCAGTAACAAATATTGAAACACAACATAACAAGTTGTTGGTTCTGCCTAAAACCTCTTAATTTAAAACATACTGGGTTCCTACAGATTGTCCCTTGTGCGTAGTATTCTCAGTTGCTGTGTAAAGTCAAGCGACATACCCAATGGAAGTTCATTTTCTTCTTCTATATCCCACAAACGGAACAAGATTAACCAATTGCTGTTGTCATTTTGTTGGCACTCACTATCCTGCTATCACTTTTACTAATATCATTTCCATTTTCTATTTTAAATAAATTTCATATTTATGTCTAACTTTTTCTTTTCTAGAAACCGCAACAGAGAAATTGTAATAACAAATCAATATGACAACTTTATTGCGGATAACATAATGATGTATACTCAGATATTTTGGCGTCTTTTGTTAAGATTCGAACGTCTCGATTATAGTATCCATGGAAATGCATTATGTTATATCGGATGGCAAAAGTCTTATCACAACCCGGTTTGGGTAATAGAATATGTGAAGTAGAAAAAACACATAATAATAGTTCATATGGTGGTTGTGAATCATCACCTAGACAAAGTTCTTTTAATAGGTAAATTATTCTCATTCACAAAGTATTAATGGAAAATGTACTTTATATAATATTTATACTTTATATAGAAACAACACATTCAGTAGTAATGATAGCCGCAATACCAACTTAAGTGCATTTTATAACGATATGAGTCCCTGTTCAATGTTCAGCGAAAACATGTGCCAACAAATTGAAAATCTTTTGAAGATAGTCAATGCATCGCGTATTAATATCTTACAAACCATAAGACAATTGAAAGCAGACATAATGAGAATCAAGAAAAATCGTGGATATCTAAAGAATTTATTGCTTAATATGCTAGGCGAAAAGCTAGAACAAGAATTCATCCTGCTTGATATTGCTGATATACCAGAAATACTCAATGATTCAATTACAGCATTAAGTAATTTATATAGAGTAAGTACAATTCTTAATGTGTTCTTCTGCAAGCATTTAAATATTATCTATTTTTTTTTTTTTTGTATAGATTCCTTTACCATCAAATTTCCTATCTGATCCAAATGAAACATTGCGTTCGCTTACGCCGCCTCTGACCAATAATTCAACAACAATTTCAAATTTCTCATTTTACGATAATTGTAATAATTTCGATATGTCCAAAATAACGCCCTTCAATATGTCACAAAATTCAAGTAAACAATTTCCTCTTTCAATGGATCCAGCTCTGGTGCCAATTAAATGCGACGAACTGACAATACTGGTGAAGATGTTGCATTGCATATCAAGTACAGTTAATAAAAATGTAAGTGTATTGAATAGAAATTATAGTTTTTCATTTGGCTTAATCTGTAGTTTTTTTTTTATACAGTTTGGCTCCCAATTGAAATCTTGTTATGAACGCAATGATATTTTGGGTAAAATATTACGTCAAGTGCTGTACGAACCGATTAAAATACAATGGTTTGATAAAGTTTCTTGTGAAAGTGTATTACAAGAAGCTGTATTGCCTCCCAGACTATGTTTACGTCCACTTGCATCTTATCAAGTTCTCACGTTTATAGCAATATCACTTGTTTTGGGCCTCAATTCTGAGCACCCCACTTACTGGTCTATTGACACTGGGCGTACTTTACGCTTGTTATGTTTTTGTACTTGCTGTAGTTTCATAATAATATTTGTTATTGTCTATATGAAAATAAAAGATTAAATTATCAACAAAAAAAAGCATTTTATGTATGGATTGGGTTAGTAAGCAAATGATATGGAAATAATAAAAGAAAAGAAATTAAATGCAAGCTGAGTTCACCCAGAAGCTTTGGATATCATTAGTTGGTTTTAAATGTCATCCTAAGCATTTGGAACCAAGCCAAAACATTAACAAAATGATCCAACTATCCCTCTGACGAATTTATCTTCTACAGGAAATGTGTCCGCCTTCCGAGAATTGCAGGGCAGTCACCAAAGAGGCGTTGGACCCTTCTATACGTGAAAACCATTGCGTGCAAAACTCCCGTCATCATCAGATTCATATTTATGTCAAAAAGTAAAAGTTCGGATTTTCGTTTCTATAGGTAGCAAGGCCTGAGTGTCCGGGCGTCAGTACTTAATAATAAGTCAATACGTAAAAAACTAGACAGAAAATTGACTCTAGATTCATCGAAGAACTTGTCCACACACTCTTCAAATGGCAGCTATGGTTAGTACGAGTACCTTCCAAACAAACCCACCATTAAAATTCAGGTTCTTATTGGAAAAACTTTTTTGTTTTTTGGACTATTGAATAGAAATTTAGACAGTTTAATATTTTAATATATAATATTTGTTGGAATCAGTCAAATCGGACCACTAGGAGGAGTATTTCCCATACAAACCCCAATCTGGTACGGAACGCTCCGTGTACGAGTCTGACTCGCACTTGGCCGATTTTTAATTATTTGCCATCTTCTTGATATTACAAAGCCTATGCTCTCTTTAGGTATTAAACCACTGTCAGTCAAATACCATATAAACTAAATATATAAAAAAATCATCATTAATAATATTTATATTTTATATTGTATATTTTACTTAATGTTTTCTTTCATCTTTTATCTGCTACACATTTTAATCTCTATAAACTCACTCTTTCCCTTACTTATTGGTTAACTTTATATTTTATTTTATATTCATATAAGTATATAAACTACAATCTTAATTTACAAATAATTATTTGAGTCCTTATCCCGTAATTTTATAGACAAGCGTATTGTTTGATTGGGAACCGTGACCATGCGAAGTATTGGTTCAATAGACGTTTCATTCTGACATTTTATAATAAAATTATCTGAAAACTATTCAAAAATTTTTATAAATGAATATAGGTGGACATGAATTGAATTTGAGTTTATTGATTTACCAAAACTATTAAGGTATTAATCTGTTTAAGTGCTATCCTTCTTCCAATACAAGTCCGTGCACCAATAGCAAAAGGAAGTGTTCCATGAGTTTCTGTAACACCGAACAATTTGCCGGTTTCGGGATTACGTGACCAACGTTGCGGATTGACAGTTAGAGGGTCTGGAAAATGAGCAGCATTCCTTCCAGCTGTGTACAGTGAAAGTAGTACCATTGTCTAAAAATATAATGGTTTATCTTTTAAAATGAAAGGATACATTTTAAGCATACATACATCTTTTTCAATAGGATAACCTTCAATTATAGCATCATTGGCCAAATAACGTCCAATGAAAGGTGCCACGGGATACAGACGTAAGGTTTCATTAATAAGGCCACGTATTAAATCTGTTTCGTCTTTCAAATCTTTCGTTTCGTTTAT
Source organism: Amiota minor (assembly GCA_037043295.1). Lineage (NCBI taxonomy): Eukaryota > Metazoa > Arthropoda > Insecta > Diptera > Drosophilidae > Amiota > Amiota minor. Next base: position 299,500 of record JBAMAW010001695.1, read on the forward strand.
TTTTTCCTGTAGTTGCATATCTTGGGAAAGCAAATATAAAACCCACTGACTAGAAAAGGCAGTCTGAAAATGAAAAATTAAATGATTATTCCAATCGGAACAGGAGAGAGAGAGAGTGGAGCTCACTGTATCTCCTGCCGCTATAACCAAATCCACAAAGATGCGTTTAATCATTTCCACTGACAAAAATGATGTTACCAGTTTATAGAAAAGTGTATTCTCACGTTGTTCTTCAGTCATCATTTGATTTGATATTATTATAAAACGTTCTATTAAAATACCACCCAAATTTAGAACATCTTCAACATTTTTTTCGAATTCACGCCAAATTTTTAAACCTAAAAATTTAGCCCACTTTGGTGGGATTGTCATTAAGGCTGCGGAATTTCCAAACATCTTATGCACAATAGTTGTATGACATTATATCCACATCAGGATGGGTGATTACATCAGAACCAAACATTATGGCACATATAACTATAATTAAGAAATATTGAAAGAATTATATAATCCAATTATTTTAGTAGTGCTTTAAATCATCAATATACCATTAATAGACCAACGGTAAAGTTTCTGTTCCAAATTTTCTATTTCATAAGACTCTTCTTCATTACTTTTGGTTAGCTGCCTCTGAAACGCATATACAAATTGTTCGGTTGGTATTTGTATATGTGTATCCAACCAATTCAAATTACCATTTTGCAATAGTTTATTAAGCACACGTCTGTTATGAAACCATTCCTCGCCTTCCCTGTTCAAAGATATTTACCATACTTTGAATATGTAAATTTGAAGTTTCATCAGTTCGCGCATATTTCATTCATTCATTGAATTGCAAACAGTTTTCAAAAAGAACTTAATACATTTTTTACTGAACATTTTACTTACATAAAAAACAATCCTCGTTGCTGGCGTTTTATTATATAGTAACCATGAGTCGGGTATCGGATGTCTTGGATATTGACCCTCATGCAAGAAAACTGATCGCATTAAATTTGCGGACGCAACAAAAATTGCATCTTGAGTACGCAGACGTTCACGAAATATTGGACCAATTGTTTATGGCGCTTATCAATGTAATGAAGTCTGAAATTCAAATGGTATAAATATTATATTTATATAATATTGTATACCCTACAACCAATCTTAAACTGGGTGTATTAAGATATGGTTATTTATGTAAAACTGTCTTTCTGTTTTTATTTTGTTTTGTCTGCTGGTCATGTCCTTCCGTAAGAACTGGAAACCTGGAAATTGTTATAGTTAGTTAGTTTCTTATTAGGGCCCAAAATTTTAGAGAAAAAGTTAAGCTTTTTCCTTCTCAGAATCTTTAACGTATTGTACTTATTGGAACTAAAAGAATTGGCAAAACTTAAATTTGGAATACTGATTCTTGCAATGCCTTATTCGATTCCAATTTTATAGAACAAGAATCTTGACCATACTTATGAAAAAAACGGCAATTGAAATTTACCTTGAGCTCGACATTTTAACAGATTGGAAAATATAGTTAAATTTGGTTTATAGATTCTGTTAGTTGCTTATTTGGACCCCAATTTTAGAGATCAAGTATCACTTTTTTTTCATATGATAGATTTCCTTATGGTCTTTTTTGAAAGTACAATCTCTCCATGTACATTGCTTAATTATTACTTTAGTTGAAGATCCAAAATGGGATTGTATGTAACAGGGTATTCGATAGTTAGGCGCACCGAAACACAGTACCATTTCTTGTCTTAATCATTAATATTCCAAGCATATTTAGACTTCTAAATAAGCCTAAGATAAATAACATTGAGGTAGTAGACTAGTTTATACTCGTAAATCTATTGTACTCACCGTGGAGCACCTCGCTGTTATTAAATCAAGTATAGTCCCAATAACAGGTAGCCCTTTTGATATAGGTATTTTCTTTTGTAAAAATTCTTGTTGATTATCATCACTTAAACGAATTTTATGCAAGTTTACCGGTTTTGTTGTGTCACTTTTAAATAATAAATAACATTTCAAAAAGAACGTTTTCACAATCTTGTCAATGGCCTTTAAAATTTTATCAATTTTAAAGGCATCTTTAATTCTTGCGATCTTCATTACACAAATGTAAATTCAACTGTATTTCTTACACAGTCAGTGAAACTAAATAGCTCGCTCGGCTGTGTTGTATAAATTTCGACAAGAAGTTGTGTTATCTCTCTGATATATACACATGTATTACATATGTTGAGAAGAAGAAACGTTAACACAACGAAGTACCAAGGAATACTGACTTCAAGTGCTCTGAGCGAGCTCGTTTTTGTAATGATAATCTGTAAGAAGTTTTGTACAGTGGCGTAACAGTGAAGTAGTGATCAAGAGTGGGTTCAAAAATCAGAACAATCTTTGATTATAGCTAGAGAAATATTATTCTTAAAATTATAGTGAATTTCAATGAACAAGATGAATGTGAAAACATTAATATTGTATTTAGTACAAATTTTTGTTTATTTTCGCTTTTGTTTTATTCAAATTGTAGTGAGTTTACTCAGCATATAAAAACATATTTTAATGATTCTCTTCTCTAAAATTAACAATATTAGGATGGCACTTAAGTAATATCTACAATTCGATAATACAAGATACAAAACAAAAATGTTCTAATAAGAGCCTTAATATTAATGGAGGATTTGTAACGTGATCCGATTCGACTGATTTCGATAAATGTGCAGTGGCTTGTACAAAATTTTAGCTCTCTAACTCAAAAATTGAGAGACTAGTATGAATACATACACTGCGTGAAGAGTATAAAAATGTTAAATATTTGTGCCCACTGTTATATCTCTGTAAAATGAATGGTAAGTAACATGTTTTGCTGTATGAAAAAACAGACTGATGTAAAAAGCATCTGTCTTAACAGTGCAACTTTCAATTTGAGCGAGAATCACAAGCTGTTATTGATATTATGATAATTTTGAGGTTTGTTGTCCACATTATAATGTGTTCTTTGCGTGCCTTTTATGTTCGCGGGTTTGTTTGGTAGACATAAAATATGTAGTAACAAATATTGTATACCATCATAAAGATAGCAGATGACTTAAGACATATATTGCATACAAGCAATTAAACACGAAGGCGCAAGAGATCACAAAGACTGTCATTGTTGAGATTTTAGTTAAAAAGTAGATCGTTATAGACTTTTATACTATAGAGGGATAGGCATGATAGACGATCTCACAGGTGAAATTGGAAATTTTTCCAAATTTAAGTATCGATCGAAACTTTACTGCAGTAGATTGGCCCAAAGATTTCAAAACAATATACAACCTTCAGGGAAAGCAATACTGGAGATTCATTCGCAAAGTTGATGTACACATTAAATATTTGAAAACAGCTTTCCTCGAGGATAATCGCTAAAGTACGTTCTGCAATTATTGAATGCCTTAAGGAATATGTTAAGGTAAGTAAAATAAAATAAATGATAACCAAGTAATTTATTAAACCAAAGAACAACATAGTCTGCTAAATAGTAAACATTTTTTACTGACTGCTTGGAAAAGTATTTATAAAATCGACAAGCGTTTGTTAAGGCTTTCATCAATCAATGTCTACTTCCGAATCGGATAACATAAATTTGATTGTCAGTTCTTCGTCCACGGTTGAAGAGTCTAGCGAAGGATAAACTGATGGTTCGGATAAATTAAGTTTCATTGGTACAGATGAGCGTTGGTCGTCCACGGTTGAAGAGTCTAGCGTAGGATAGACTGATGGTTCGGATAAATTAAGTTTCATTGGTACAGGTGAGCGTTGGTCGTGCACGGTTGATGAGTCTAGCGAAGAATACATGATCGGGGATCTAATAGTTCGTATTTACCCATATCGGCTTTGAATAAAATTTGTCCAATAAGATGCTCAACCACACTTTGTGTGCGAGCACTGTATTTTCTATGCTTTGAGGCCACATGTTCCCCGTAAATTGTGCTACCGTCTTTGGGACTTGCAACAGTGTCCTTTATTATTTGATTATCTTCTTCTAATGTATTGTTTGGAATGTTCCACTCTGTTGTTGTGGTCGATTGAAGAATTTGAAGGTTTATGAACTAACTTTCTTTTAGGGACTGCGACTTCTCTGGCTTTCGGTTCTGGTCGTTGTGTGTTAGTAGATGCTGCTTGCGCGATTGCATTCTGATTCATTCAATTTTTTATCAGACGTTAACCTAAAATAAAAATGTTTATTAGTACTTTACAAATGAAGAATAGTATATAATTTTGTCTTAAGTACTAAAGACATCACGACCTATACTTCATGGGGATTGACCTTAGATTAAGTCTTGATATACACGGAGTAGAGCGATTTGAACTGTGGATATTTCAATGAGTTTCATTGATATCGGATTTCCAGCCATGGACTGAGACTGACATTCATTCTGTATTTTGGTTTGATTGCCGAAAATTTCACTTTGCTGTTGCCTGCCGAAAGTCAAATACGAACGAAATATGTGAAAACCTTAAGTGTCATCTCGTTGTAAGGTTAGTGGAGAGGGTCGGAGCGAGAGAGAGAGAGAGAGAGATAGAGAGAGATAAGGTGCAAAACAAAACAGCTGTACATGCGTATCAGTGGCGCATTGCATTGCACTTGCCGCCATTCTTTGCCACCCCAACCGCCTTTTACAATTCGATTCCCTTGCAATTTTTATGTCAGTGAAATTTTGATACACTACGTCCTAATTTCATCAGCTAATTACTAATTGAACTATGTGTCAGTTCCTATAAAAGTTTAATCAATTGAGCTAATGAAAGCTAACTAATTTCTATAAGAAATAAAAATAAAAAGTTTGACTCCAAAATCTGTTCACTTAGCATGTTTGTCTACTTCAAACATAAGTGTCACAAGAAGCCAAAATGGTCTGTTGTTACAATGTTAAAAATAATTGACGAAAATTCTACTGTTATTGTATGATATTATAATTTTTTTACATTTTGTTTCACATTGAAGTCGCCAGTGTCGAAATTTTCATATAAAAGGCTATGTTTTTGCCGCGCTCAAATTTGTCATGTGTCTGCCGGTCAACTGCACACCACATACGGTACATAGCGATTTAAATGCAATGTTATCAAACTTATAAACACATTTTGCTTCGCACCCATTTTTTGCACGATCTATTTAAAAACACCAAAACACAATGCACACTAGCCCAAAAGAAAGAAAGAATAACAAGGAATAGTCGACTGAGGCGCACATACAAGCGCGACACAAAAACAACAACAGCAGTTCTTTTATTCAGCAAAGTAATCGTCGAAAAACATGTGAGAAAAAACCGTAGAAAAATGTCTCTGCTTGACCGAAAACACAAAAACAGTGTTGAAAGTGTTTTCTTTCTCTCTTATTCAACCTGAAAGTGTTGAACATTATTTGCGACCTCTGCTTGTTTGTTGCTTTATTACCGCGTTTATACGACAGCTGAGACCTGTTACACACGCTGACGTTGACTTTAGCGTCAAGTAAATATTGTTACTTTCCTCTTTATTTGTATTTCTATGTGCATTAGTCTACTTCGATCGCGGTGCAAATTTGTTCACATTCAATGATTTACCGTTGCTTTTGCGATGCAAATTAATCAACCCTCTCTCTACGAAACCAAACGAAAATAACATAACAACGAAAATGGGCATAAAAAAGAAACGGTAATGAGAGAAAAAGTGGTAAGAAAAAAAAAAAGAAATATACATAGGTTTTGTCATTCGGCAGTGAAAAAAATGCCATGGGGAAAAGTACTTCACATTCTACGGGCCATGTTAGTAGTAGTATCTTAAATCAAGTGCACAAACTAGAACCTAGTATATTTTTAATATGGACAATAGGGCCAGAGGCCTTCAACTCAGGAGAAAGTTAAGAAGGAGGAAATGAGAAAAGTGTAGGACCAGACGCGTTTAACGTTGTGTGGCATCGTGAGAGTGTGAAATTTTAATCGGCCTTAAATGTGCGGTTTAGCATCGGCCCTGAATAGTTATTTCATGTGTTCCTCTCTATCGATGTTTCAGCCAGTCGAAAAACGTTTCATCTTAGTCATTCCTCTCTCGATATCGCTACTTTTGACTTCTTCGCTACTTTTCTACTCGATACTTTTAAGTCGCAAAATTTATTTTAACAGAGGCGTTATTTTGAAAATTTAAAAAAATATTTAGCGCTCTATGGTGTATGGGTTTTATTAGATTTTTTTTTTATATATTATAATTCATTTTAATAATCACGTGTAATTTACAAACTTCATCGAATACTTATGTAAAATTGAACATAAATAGAATGAGTAAGGTGAAAGATGAAGAAAAAATATATTTACAAATAATTTTCAATTTTCTTATCTATATATATAAAAGAAAGTCGTGTTAGTTACACTATTTATAACTCAAGAATGGCTGAACCGATTTGGCTGAAAATTGGTGGGGAGGTAGCTTAGAACCAGGAGACGGACATAGGATAGGATACGTTTTTTTCGTCCGTCCGTCTGTCCGTCCTCGGGTCTAAAAATCGGGTCCTAAAAACCGCAATAGCTAGAGGGTTGAAATTTTCAGAGAATGTGTAGTTCTATCCGAGCATCAGCAACAAATACTAAAACTAAAATATTTTCGAAAACTTAAAGGGGTCCCAATACAAGAAACATTTTGGTTTGTATGGCAGCTATACGATCCACGATCTTGAAATTTGGATCGTTGGTTGTTGGCTATACATCAGAAACTTATATTGTCGAAATTTCAGTTTGATCGGACCATACAAACCCCCATTAATATTCAGGTTCTTATTAGAAAAACTTTTCTGTTTTTTGTTCTATCGAACTGAAATTTAGACACTATAAGTTTTTAACATAGATGCGGTAAATTTTAAAGTTGGAATCAGTCAAATCGGACCACTAGGAAGAGTACCTCCCATACAAACCCCTCCGTGTACGAGTCTCACTTGCACTTGGCCCATTTCTTTTTTTTTTTAATAACTGGGCACGCACAGGGGACGTAGCAACGCACGCCGGGTAAGGCTATATTTTATAAATAAAGAATATTACAAAAAATGAAACTTGCTGTTTTTGGGGGTTCTCCGACTAATTCTGACTGTTTATAAATTTTGTTTTAATTTGACATTCTTCCCCAAATTAGCAAGCCTGAGTTTATCGTATGGTATTTGCAATTCTTTGTATCAATTGATGGGACAGCATATCGATAATTTTTCTTAAAAATATTGTCCAGCATTGCAATTATGTCACTATGATCACGCAATAATTTTAACAATTTTTTTTCATAATTTTAATTTTCTTTCTTTCTTTTTTGAGATAAGGTCGGTTAAGTTCCACAGGGTTGAGAATTGTGTTAGTCAGTTGATTGCACCCTATACTAGCGATATGACAAAGGAACATTTTTTCTAATTCCTTATTAAATACTTTATGGGGTCTCCGATGTCACCTTCAGTTTGTTACAAATTTCTATTCACCGCGAAAAGAGAATAATGACAATAAACTCTTAATTAGGATTGTAACGGTTGCTAATTTAGCTGAGGCGGTGTTGTATGTCTAGAATTTGACTGGTGGTTAGGTATAGCTTCCTGGATTTCTCGCATTTCCAACAGAAGGCTAATCGGTCTATAAGACGTAACAATGTTCTCTGATTTACCAGGTTTGGGGATCATTATAATTGAAGCGCATTTCCACTGAATAGGAAAGTGACAGATAACAGATACGTAAAATGGCATTGAACAACATCACTAAAAACAAAACTGCGTTTTGTGGGAGTACTTTAGCATCGATTTTGTCATGTCCTGGACATTCAAGATAAGATAGTGGGTGGTGCCTTTCCTGTTATTACTTATTTTATTATCCAGCAAAACCACAGCAAGACCAAACACAAACACAAATTTCATACGTTTTTCGGTGTTTATGCTTGGCTGATTCTTGAATTTTTTGGTTATTGTTATTGCTGTATTTTTTCCTCTTTATGTTATAATCTTGATGAGAGAGCAGTAGAGAGAGAAAAAGTGTGTGTGTTGTGTGTTGCCGGCATACAATTATGATAACTATAACTACAAAAATAACGCACTATCATCACGTCGGGGGGTAGCAAAGCGCGCCGGGCAACGCTAGTTATCCAATAAGTATACAAACAATTGAAATACTTATTTCATACTGCATTTTCCTACTTTTTCACAGTTTCAAATTTGAATTTGAACAAATAAAAGCCACTCGCTACTTTTGACTTTCCGCAAAATCAAGTATCAGGCACGCAGGAGAATTAGCAGAGGCCAAATTGGCAAATTTGCATAGATAGCAAGAGAGAGCTCAGAATAGAAAAATAATACGCTCTTTCCGTTCACACTTTGCCATAACTACAACAAACAAAGCAAAAACTACAGAAAATTTCAATTCCATCTGGAGTCGTATTCTTTTTACCCGCGCAACATCCGAATCGCCTAAAAGCCGATCACTCGCTATTTTCATCTTGCTCGCTACTTTTCTACTCGTTACTTTTAAGTCGAAATTTGACTTCCAGCGAGGGTACGTCGGCGCCGGTGTTTTTTTCGACCGTCGGCAAATTTCAATACGAAAGTTGCAAAATTGTTTTGAATAATAATTCAATTAATTATAAGTTGTAGGAAGTATTTTCATTTTTTAAGAAGCCGGAATCATTGTTTCTTGCATTTTTGTGACGCTGAGTGATTGTGTTGAGTCGTGTGTCGAGTTATGTGTTTGGTTTGAAATCAACACGTGAATGTGCGTAAAGAAATAAATGCAAAACCAAAATGTGTTTGTTGCTAAAGTTGGTTGCTTTAAAATAAATTATGCATAACTTTGAATGATTATTAAATAAGAAACAAGACAAAAAAATATCAATTGCAAAAATTTGAATTTCTTTTCTTGGTTTTCGGTGTCAACGTCAGTCAGAATTTGGGTAGACAAAACATTTTTCGGTATTTTTGCTTTTTTTTATGTTTGGTGAAAAAACAATCAACAACAACAAAAATAGCATCGAATAAGCATCATAAACCCTGCCTGCTATCAGTGATGAAATTAATTGATTTACATACTCGTATGCAGTATTTTTCTGTATTAATTATTGTATATTCTGTATAGAAATAAACACAAATATAAACAATTTCCATTCTTCTATATGTACAGAATATGATGATGACAATTGAATGTTTATAGATAGATAAATTGATGGATGAGTTGAGAAGTGATGTGATGTGAAGGGGGAATATACAATTTTTAGATGTTGCACAATACTCGGAACATGTGGATTAAAACATTTTGCCGGATATCGTTTGAAACGTTTATCTGTTGGCGACATATGCACGCGATATTATCAATTTTGTTTGAGTTATCTATCATAAACACATAAAGACTAAGCACAGAGAATTTTCTGACAATAAAATATAATGTTTAAAGATACAGTCTTACTTCTCTAAACCGAACTTATGAATGGTATGTCAAGACCAATTGATTTCGGGTTTGCCGGTTTGTAGTGTACAGTCAGGCTTGCCATATAACAAAGGATATTCTATAGTGAAGTGATTGACCAGTCCCCACGGCTTCGAACTTTCTTATAGGAATGACACCTCCCATTGGCTTTGTTATATAAAAGTCAGAGCTTTCCCCATAGCGAAGAATTCTCTATAAAGAAGTGATTGACCGGTCCCAACGGCTTCGTTATATTATAAGAGTCCAAACTTTCTTATAGGGAGACATGTCCATAGCAAATGATTGCCCGGTCTCAACGGCTTTGTTTTATATGAGTCAGAACTTCCCCAATAGAGAAGATTTCTCTAGAAAGAAGTTATTGACCGGTCCCAATGTCTTCGTTATACTTATATAAGTCAGAACTTTCCTGTAACGAAGACTTTTTCATAGCGAAGACTTCTCCATATCAGTCCCTCTGTACTTTATTTTTATACGTTGAATTCTTCTTTACAGTAAATAAAATTTTGCAGCACGAACTTATAACCTCATGCAATGTGATTTCCCTAAAACGAAGAGAAAGTTTAGAACACAGTTCGCGGATTTCCCAAAGAAATTCGCCGGTGACGAAAAATTAACAGGTGCTAAAAAATTTCCTTTATTGGAACGACTTTCTGCATCCATGGAAGTAATTTGTTTCTTTTTGAAGATGATGAATGTCTTCTTCTAAAATTACAGAATAAATATTTTGATTAAAAGTTTAATCAAGTAAGAAAAATGGTATAGTCATCAATCATTATCTAATCATTATCTTCATTTTCCGTTATACTTATTTGATTTGATTTATAGCGTTTTCATTTGAATTAAAATTATATTAATTATGTTCGTTTATAAATATAATACTTCATTTAATGTTTTAATATCAAGTATAAAAAGTATAAAAGCCATAAACTCTCATATACGAATATCATAGATAAATAAATTTTATTTCATTCATTTTAATTATTTCCAAAAAATTTGGCACGTACAAACTTATCTTGAATAATCCAATCCGTCTAAGTTTTATATGCATTAGGTTTCATTCAACATACGAATTTCGTATCTTTATTTATTTGCACACACCTTTAATGGACTTTATCTTTAACTCCTCTCTCTTCCTCCTCCTCCTCCTTTCCCTTTCAGTTAACCTCTGTAAAGTTTTGTACGATAACGACGACAATGTGCAATATCAATTCTAAAAGTTATGAACTTTTTCTTTCAATCTCCAATATATGTATGTATTTTATATGTCCCAGCAGTGATAGATAATACTTTCATACATAGAATTAAAGTGCTCAAGGCTATAGCAGTAATTTACTGGGCTATTGGACCTTTTAGAATTATATATGCCGCTCCTGCTTGTACTCAATGCCACAGTGGCAATATAGTCAAAACAATAGGCTCCGACAATTATTGGTTCACTAGCATAAGGAACTGCTTTATAAACAATATCTTATGGCTTCACATAGGAATGCATTCTTATGACCATTGTTCTCCCAGACATAATCGTCTTGACGTTACGAGAAGGACATATACTTTTCAATAGGCGACAAAACTCTTGATAGTAGTCACTAGAAGTCAGGCTGTGAAGAGTTGCATCGGATGGCAACTGAGAATGTATGAGTTATCCAACAAAATAGTGTTGTATTAAAGGGCTTCTTCCTCTTGTTGATGATAGTGAATTGAGACTTTGCCGTAGCAGTCAGAACTCTTTAGATAAGTGAAGGTCTAAACTGGTATCTTTGCAGATTTATGGTTGCGACCGATAGATGTGGCTTTAATTCTTGGGCTGTGCTCTATATTCTATCCCTCATCATATTACTCTTTATAATTTAACATAATGTAAATTTAATCATAATTAATTATTTTATTTTTATTTTTTATTTTTTTTTCCCTCCTTCTCCACACGAATCTCCGTTTCCTCTAACCTATTCCACACATTCCACAAACATAGACACGCTTCAAGTTCATAGTTTATAACATATAATAAATTTAACAAATGCAAATATGGATAGCACAGCAAAGCCGGTAAGGCATAATCCCCGCCAGTCAGCAAGTATATTCTCACATTGGTTGTTTGTCTGGGTTATTCCCTTACTATATCGTGGCTCAAAACATGGTCTCAATACTGATGATCTGACAAAATGTATAGCCGAAGATCATTCAGAAGATCTTGGAGATCAGTTAGAAGAGTGAGTACTTAGCCGAAACTAAAATGAAATCATATTTTATTTCTAGAATATTTGTTTGTTATTTTTAAGTGAATGGTACAAAGAAATCGAGCGAGCACATCGTAAATGTCGTAAACCTCATCTACGTACAGCCGTTTTGTATTTATTCTGGCGACCTGCTGTTTTTGATGGCCTCATCAGTCTTATCTATATAACAATCAAGTGCGTGTGCATACACAAGTGTAAAAATTGTGCATCATGTTTGAAATTATAAAATTTTAGGAATTCCATATAATAATATGTATATAACATATTTATTTTCTTTGATCTGCCATTCCAGCTGTTTTGGCACAACTCTTATTACAATTTCAACAACCGATTCCGGTGATACAACATGCAACAACAAATGAAACAATGGAAACTTTTGACTATAATAATGATGATGACAATAACCGATTACGCCGCCGGTTTATCCCAGATCTGAGTAATAATGTTACTGGTCAGTATAATGTGATTTTTCTTTAACCCTGAAATTTCACTTTAACAATAAATTAAATGGGAAAAAAGTCTGTAAACAAAAACAAAAAATGAATACAAATGAACTGATTAAGATTTTAAGAGAAGAACTATCAGAGGTTTTAACAATGTTCTCTATTACAACATTATATGATCAAAAAATTGTTTAGAATATCAGAAAAACATGAATTTAAATCTGGGTTTGTATGGGAGCTATACGATCCAGTAATCATAGGGTCTAGTAATTTATACAATTGGTGAATATAAGTCCGACACTTATATTTTATAAATTTCAGTTCAATAGCACAAAAAACAAAACAGTTTTTCTAATAAGAACCTCAATTTTAATGGTGGGTCCGATTTGGCTGGTTCCGACAAATGTATAGCGTCTGGTGAGAAGAAAAGTTCGTTCGAAATTTCAGCTCTCTAGCTTACTAAACTGAGGGACTAGTTTGCATATGCATATAAGATGGTCAGACAGACATGGATAATCATCTCGTCTCGTCGAGCTGATCCCGAATAGATGTGTTTATATACTTTACGGGGTCTCCTTTTGTCTGATACAAATTTCAGGAAAAACCTAAATTACTATTTACTGCGTGAAAAATATAAAAATATATGTTTTTAGTTAAATTTTAATGTTGCTTTCACTTTTTGTAAACAACAAATAAACAGTTTTTTTTTTCCTGTGTCTGTGCATATTGCCAATGAGATAATTCCTTTTTTTTTAACAATATATGTGAGAAATTAATTGGAAAACATAAGTAAAATATTTTGAATATATAGTTTTTTACCATTTAAATTTATTGCTAAAGTGAAGTTTTATTGAAAAATTTGAATTTTGCATAGACTTTTGTGACAAAGTGTTTATGATAATTAATTTTTTTTATTTATAGATTCCGTGAATGCAATTACTGATACTGACAATACTGAAGTTCATTTTTCTTCACCATCTGCTTTTAATTCAAGTGATTCTTCTCCGGAATTATCAGATTATGAATCCTTTCTGCTACACATATGGACAAATGTCTATTGTTTAAGTTCTATACTTGTACTCTCGACTGTATTTTGTTGCTTTCTATTGCATCATGTTGATTTGCGTCAACGTTTAATGGGTGCTCGAATGAGAATTGCATGTTGTTCGTTGATCTACCGTAAAACGCTTCGTTTGTCAATGAAGTCGGCCGGAAAAACACCAGCGGGTTATCTGATTAATTTGCTTTCGAACGATGTGAATCGTTTGGATTATGGCTTTATATTTGTGCATTGGATTTGGATCATGCCCTTTCAAGCTGTACTGATATGCTACTTGATATGGTTAAGGATTGGTGTTGCCGCTATAGTTGGTGTTGTGGGATTGCTCTTGAAAACGATTCCAGTGCAAACCTTGTTGAGTAAATTTTCATCAAAATTACGTATGAGAATAGCAGAACGTACAGATGCTCGGGTTGGTATTATGGCTGAGCTGGTCCAGGGTATTCAAGTGATAAAAATGTATGCCTGGGAGAAACCATTTCAAAGGGTCGTGGCTGAAGCTAGACGTCAAGAGATTAAACAGATTAGATATGCCTCATATTTGCGTGGATTTTATCTTAGTACCATGGTCTTCACAGAGCGTTCAACATTGTTTTTAACAGTGGCCGCTGCTGCTCTTCTCGGTCGTCAGATTACAGCAGATTTTGTTTTTTCAGCCGCAGGTTACTATAATATTCTCCAATTGGTGGCCGCCATCTGGTATCCATTGGCAGTGTCATTTGGCGCCGAAGGTTTGGTCTCATTTAAACGCATACAAACATATCTCTTAATGGAGAGTTGTGATGACAAGGCTCGTGGTATAACGCATAAACGTAATGGCGGTTCAGATGCGGATAGTAATGCAGTGGTCTTGGAAAACGTCAGCGCCAGTTGGGATATACAAAAGATGCCACGCACTTTGCAGAACATAAATTTGCATATACAAAAAGGACAACTGTGTGCCATAATTGGATCTGTGGGTGCGGGCAAAAGTTCTGTATTGCAATTAATCCTTGGGGAATTGCCTATTATTGAGGGGAGTGTTGTGATACAAGGCGAACTCTCGTATGCTTCACAAGAACCTTGGCTCTTTAGCGGCACCGTACGTAATAATATTTTGTTTGGTGAACAATATGATCGCAAGCGTTATAATGAGGTGACCAGATGCTGTGCTCTCACCACTGATTTCCAACAGTTGAGCAATGGTGACAAAACTCTGGTGGGTGAACGTGGCTCATCTTTATCTGGTGGACAGCGTGCCCGTGTGAGTTTGGCGCGTGCCGTTTACAAAAAAGCATCTATCTATATGCTAGATGATCCATTGAGCGCTGTGGATGCCCATGTTGGTCGTCATTTATTTGATGAAGTAATTGGCCCACGTGGTCGTTTGTCAAATGAAAAAGCAACGCGTATTCTTATTACACATCAAGTCCACTTTTTATCAGAAGCCGATTGGATTGTTATTGTTGATAATGGGAAAATTTTACATCAAGGCACTTATCAGGATCTCCTAAAATGTAATCTGGACTTTGCAAAACTATTGGAACGTAGAAAAGTCGAGAATCATCATGCATCCGGAGATGAGAATTCTGATTTGGATGAAAGTCTATATGAAGATGATATTCCTTATATCGATGGTGTTGGCGAAGGTGATGGTGGCTATAAGCAATTGCGTAGAGTCAGCACAAATGAGGGTTCACTAGGACACAAATCGGTAAGTTGAGGAATTAAGACTATGAACTCGTAGTATGTGGATAAAAAGTAACAAGAAAATTTTCTCAATAGGTCAGTACTGAAAAGGATTTAGATGAAACAGAAATGAATGCTGAAGATCAAGCGGAAGGCGGCACTTTGGCACGTGTATGGGTGGAATACTTCCGCGCTGGCAGTACATTATTGGGTTTTAGTTTTATGGTCTTCATAATGCTGCTGTCGCAAGCCGTTTGCAGTGGTTCCGATTATTTTGTAAATATATGGACACAGCAAGAGGATTTGCGAAACAAGAATAAACCTACCGAATATACAACCATCGAATGTTTATATATATATGCTGCACTTATTATTGCCGTTGTTGTTGTAAGTATGGATATTCATTTACATTTTTATATAATTTAATGCAATATCTTGATATCATGTTTAATGAGAGTTTAAAAAAAAAAAAAATAAAAATCACCTTGCAATCAAGTAGATTTATCAAAGTTCATGGTTATCGTCTTGTTGTGTTATTATTTTCATATGCTTCGATATATTTCCACCTAGTTAGACGTCTATCTAGGACAACACAAAGATAAGATAAATACTAGGTATCAGGAATTCTAGCACCGTTTCCTGAAAAACAAATCATACGGTTCAGTATGGACTTTTATCCGTCAGTAAAATAATCATTCTTCATCGATGTAAACATAAAGAAAACAAAATATATATTTAATTAAAAAAAAAATTATTAGATAAACATGAGTTTAATTATTGTTATGGTTGTTTAGTTTAAAGATTAAATAATTGAAATTTTGTTTCCTATACACTTCTAATTTCACTAGAGAATGTCAGATAATCTTTTAAACATATATTCAGAGATCGTATGATTGGGCAGTTATTGATTAACACATTTTGTTTTCATAACCATGAGCTCTATAAAATTTTTCAACAAGCCTATTAGAGATTTCAGAGATTTTATAATAAGAATTTCAAGCAAATAAGTACATTTTCGTCACTTCTACTTTATTTTTTTTGAGGTTGAGTAGAAAATATAGAGATTACCACATGCATGCCATTGTATCCGTTACTATATATCTCTGCCTCTAATTTGAAAGTCTACTAGGCAATATGCTACTTCCAGAAATATAACTGCTTAACTAATTCAAATCAGTTTCCAAGCATCTCAGTTCAAATTCAGACAGGTTAGGTCACTCAAATTAGAGGCGAAAATATTTCTCCCCTACAGAAAACAAAGGGTAGCGTCTCATCAAAAAATAAGCTCACCTAGATATCTCTCTATCCCAAACCGCTTACTGCATCTGAAGCCCAGTTGGCTTTCAGAGTCACCATATCTAATGACAGAGTCGCGCCTAAAACAAAGACTTCAATCCGGTTGAAAATCTGGGATTTCTTAAGACTTTGGGGTAAATTGCCGCACAAGTAAAATAATATTCCCAGGACCATGTTTTGAACTATACTAGTGTATAAGTTCCTGAATTGAAATTTATCTTTTTGGATTGATTATGGCATGTGTGTCGGTATGATCAGAATTAAATCCTCCCTATATTAAATTTGTAAATTAAAACAACTTTTCATATTGGGATTGGGATTTTTTATGGAAAACTATTTCATCTTTTCTTTAACAAAAATTTAAATCAATTATCTATAATCATATTATTTTCACCTCTAATTTTGTTCTATATTTTCACCTCTAATTTTGTTCTATATTTCACGATACGTTTCGATTTTTATTCTTCAAAGTTTGTATGCATGCTTCAAAGGTGCTGCATGATCGCATGTCTGCATACTTCATGATAGATTCTTCGATACTAATCCATCGGGTCGAATTCTGAATCGTTTCTCGAAAGATATGGGTGCCATAGATGAACTCTTGCCACGTGCCATGATGGATTTAATACAAGTTGCGCTCGTCATGTTTGGCATACTGATTGTGATATGCATTGTTAATCCCACTTTATTGATTGCAATAATAGTTGTGGCAATAATTGATACACTAATACTTAAATTGTACTTACGTCCATCACAGGATCTTAAGCGTTTGGAAGGCATTTGCCGCAGTCCAGTGTTTTCACATCTTTCAGCTACACTCTCGGGGTTAGCGGTGATACGCTCGAGGGAATTGCAAGATGTACTTGCCAAAGAATTTGATAATCTTCAGGATGTGCACAGTGCTGTCTGGCAGTTAACAATGTGTGTCAACACAGCCTTGGGTTTGTGGTTAGACTGTGTGAGCTGTTGTTTTTTGACCTCAGTTACTTTTAGTTTTATCCTAATGAGTGGTGGTGAGTAAAATTAGTTCACTGTGCTTCATTTACTAATATTATTATTTACTACCCAGAAACTTATAGTGGCAACGTTGGCTTGGCCATATCACAAGCCATGATATTAACGGGTATGGTGCAATATGGCGTACGTCAAATCGCAGAATCCATGCAACAAATGACAAGTGTTGAACGTGTTTTACAATATACTGAACTCGAACAAGAATCGGAAATCACAAAACTGCCGCCACATAATTGGCCATCACAAGGACAAATTGAATTCCGTAACACAAATTGTCGTTACGATCCAAATGGTGCCGCTGTACTTAAGCAATTGAATTTCATTATTGAACCTGGTTGGAAGGTGGGCATTGTTGGACGTACTGGTGCTGGCAAATCCTCATTAATCGGTGCACTCTTTCGTCTGGCAAACATTGATGGTGATATATTTATTGATGGCATTGAAACCGGTGAAATATCATTGGAAGCATTACGAACACAAATCTCAATTATACCACAAGATCCAGTACTATTCTCAGCGACTGTGCGTTATAATTTGGATCCATTTGAAAAATACTCAGATTTAGATTTATGGCGTGCACTGGAAGATGTAAGTGTTGGATGTACTTAAACAACTACAAATTTATTTACGAATTTAATATCATAGGTTGAATTAAAAAATGCTGTGCCTGCACTGGATTCATTGATAACAGAACGTGGCAGCAATTTCAGTGTCGGTCAGCGTCAATTACTTTGTTTGGCGCGTGCAATTTTACGTAATAATAAAGTTCTAGTATTGGATGAAGCGACCGCTAATGTTGATCCCAAGTAAGTTTATTTTCTGTATGCACAATTCTTTTGTATAAGGTTTCATAATCATAAAATACTAGATATTTTGGATAAACAAGTACCGAGGGTAGTTCCATAATAATTGCCTTTGATAGTTTTACCTTTCTGAAGATAATCAATAAAAATTATCCCATGCTCATTCCACAAAACTAATGCATGCCGTTGCGTGCAGATGGATTTGTTTTTGCTTTTAATTCTCTTTGGAGCCAATTTTCAACTTTTAATCTGTTGTTTTACCTATTCCTTTGCCTCAGTTGTAAAGTGATGCACCCATGGTTATGAGTCGACACAAAACTTGTGTACTATGTGTACTATTAGTTCATATGATGACAAAAAAACCTTTCAATGAACTGAGTTAAAACAAATATTTTTTTTTTTTTGGGTCTTATGATTATGAAACACCTTGCAGAGACAAATTTAAATCTAATAAACATCGGGTTTCTTCTTATATAGGACGGATACTCTTATTCAACGCACAATACGGGATAAGTTCAAACATTGTACTGTCTTAACAGTAGCACATCGTTTACATACCGTCATGGATTCCGATCGTATTATTGTCATGGATGCCGGTTCAGTGCGGGAATATGATGTACCTTATGTGCTGCTTAAGAAACCAAATGGGATGCTACGTGAAATGGTTGATGCCACTGGTAATGAACGTGATGCTTTAAAAAAGATTGCCAGTGATACTTATAAGTCAAAGTCTGCGGGCGCAACAGCAGCATTGCCCGAAATTTAAACTAAGACAAAAATTTACTTAATATAAAAAAAAAAAAAAAATGAACCAAATCAAATGAAATGTGTTAGTAGCCAGGTTAGGCGCGTCTTTTGTATGGGGACTACATACAAAAATTATTCTTTATATGACTTCGTTAATGTTTTTCTTCTTTAAAACGTCTTCTTCCTTTTAAAAAATACACATATTTAAATGTACTTAAAAACAAGCAAGACTAGACTTCATAAAAAAAAAATAATATATATTTATATACTTTAGCTGCCTTTTGATAAGTCAAATACTTAAGGGATCGGATTTGTTTGATATTGAAATAAATCCAATTTATCACTTCCAAATAAAAATCTTTTTTGTACTTTTTTTATATTAGAAACAACAAATTGTTATGTATAAAAAGAAATTTAATAAAATTGTTAATAAAAAAATCATAAAAACATGACCCTTTTTTGTTGTGGTGAGGACAGGACCCTGTAACAACAACACGCGATACATAATAAAATATTTGATATTACAAATACAAAAACATGACAATTTGGAATGGATCATTAACAATTTAAAATGCCAAGGACAATTAATGACACACAACATATTAAAAATGGTAATTAATACTATATATATACATATAAAATTCGTTTAACTATTTGCATTTTCTTCACATTCGACATTTCGTTTTGGAGGAATGTTTACTGCTGCTGCTGCTGGTGCTAATAGTGCTTGACGTTGAGGTAATTTTTTTCGACTGATTGCAGCCACGCACTGACGACAAATGACTTTCCCCGGAGAATAATTGTGATGATGTACTTGACCTGCTCCCTTTACCACCACCGGAACGTGGTGTTGTGGAGACAACGGGAGTTGAGGTTTTTTGGCGTTCCAATGTTATACCAGTGCCGGTACCGGTACCTGTACCACAACCATTTGGTGATAGTGAATCAATAACCGAATTTAAAAAATTACTCTTAAGTGAATCATCCGAACTTGTAGAGCCTACAGTACTCGCATGTTAAGTAACTCTTTGGTTAGGAATTCACGTAAATTCAATGTGCGACCAATTTCACCAGTCGTATTGGTACGAACGGATTCCTAAAATAAATAGAAAAAGAGTCCATTTTTTAAAACGATTTTCGTAATAATTTATGAGTTACATATTTAATTTGGCTCCAATAATTTTGATACAAAATTTATGATACTTTCATTTTCTAAATTGAAGATTTAAATATATTATGGTAAGAACTTAAAAAAAATCATCCAAGTGGGAGGAGTTCTGTAACATCGCACGAGATTTAACAACAATAATAAAAAAAAAAACAAAAAAAGTAGGTTAATTCGGCTATTCTAAAGTTGTCATATTCTTCACCTACCCCTAGAAAACGCCTACGGTACCATGATTGAGCATAAAGAGTCAGTACACAGATATCATTTCAACACTGAAAGGATAGATAGGCTGCTCATCAAATGAAAATTTCAGCTGGAAGCCTTACAAACTATTGTGAAGCTTGGTTTAGGCTGCTTGGCCGAAGGATCGTTAGCAAGGTTACTACACATACTAAGCTCCTTTATCATGGGGGAGACACAATCTTTAATTTATAAAAAAAATTTTGTATTTCAATTTCTCAAGTTGCAGACATAATTCTCCATTTTGGTTTATAAGCTAAGAAGTTTCCAAGTACTTTATATTTGCAATTTGTCAGTAGGGAAATTTGAATAGAAAAAAAGCTAAAAAAACCCATTGAAATAATGATTTCTCTCGTTTTATATTGCAAAGTAAATAGAACCGCATTATAAAATTTTTAGAAGTAGATTAATAAATCTGATCTGTGTATTGTGTGAGTGACTTTTAGAAGAATTTGAGATAGCAAAATTTATTCACCATACCATTTTTATTCAGCTAATAAATATAGATTTTTGAGGGTGAGATAAGATGTATATATTTCACCCCAAAAGATAACAATCATCAATGATGTCTTGAAATTGATCAATTTAGAAAATTAATCTCTGGAACTGATGGTTATTTTTATGAGGTCTTCTCATTGAAGACATATAAAAATGGCATAACATTGCATGAAACAAGTTTTTTCCTTTAGTGGATCTTTTAAGGCGAATTGGTGGAACAGTTAAAAATGTGAGCAGTATCATGTATCTTAACGCTCACTGGATGATAAGGGATCAATTTTATTAGCTTAACTAACTTATTTTGCGAAAGACTACTAGGATTATATTATTAAATTTATCACATTGAAAGACTTTAATATAGATATACATATATTCGCACTTACCCCTTCTTTATTATGTTGTTTCTTAGTTCTTCGATTTGATGATAGATTCACTGCAGTATTATTGCTGCCACTACTTAATGCATCCGCTTCCCTTTGTCGTTGACGCATTGTTGTTGGCCATTGCATGCCGATACGCTGTAAATCACGATCAATTTCAATTGAGGTGCTATTATTCTGTGAACTTGAGAGCTTGTCAATGCCACTTTCACAGGGCATTGCACCCGTGTAGTATGCGACGCCATCAAGTTGTGTACTACTACTGACACGATCACGTTTAAAGGAGTGTTGCAAAAGTTTTCGTTTTTTCAATTCAGCTTCAACATTAAAAGATTCTGTGGAATCCGTTCTCGTCAATTCATTTGAATGATTTCGCTGATGTTGTTGATGATATTGATTATTAGTATGGTAGGAATTGTGCTTTGGGTCAGATAAATTCTCTAAACTAGAAGTATCGAAGAGATGGGCATCGCTGCCTTGACAACTCCCCATTATTTGTTGCATGTATTCCCTTGGGGTAGGAAAACTACGCACATTTATGGTTGCCAATTTGAAACGGTGTATCAATTCGCGTATTTTGTGCGGTGAATAGCATTGAATGGTGTCATCAGCATCGAAAGAAATTTGTGTCGCGGTCATATTATGCAGATAAGAGCCAATTGTCGGAAACTCTTGATAATTAATCGAATGATCGCATTTTTCATTAATTGCGATTATTAATTGTCTGAATTGATGTTCTAATCTAATAGTTTGTTCGGAATTTATAGATGTGAAATCCAAATTGAGTTCTTGGGCATATTGCTCAAAAGTTGGAAATCTAATGGGCTCACATTGTTTTACAACATTATGGCGTGTTGTCAGTGTTCTCAAATCGCTCAAAGTTGAGTTGGAGTTATTATATGGGTTACTATTATGCTGATGATGATGAGGTGATGGCATTATTGTGTCTACTTCAGCAATTGTGGATAGATCATGTACATGGGTCAAGGGTGGACTTCTTCGTTGGTTTGATGATGCATAGAACGCCAGACTTGTCATAGTTGGTGTTGTTGTTGCATTTGTTGATTGTATTTCAGGGTCTGCTGTATAATGACCATGTGAAGTCATAGGACGTGATTCAAATATGCCGCTGTCACAACTTACGCCAATGGCTTTGTATTTTTGCAAAGGCTCCACTTCTGGCATTGTTTCCGATGTTGTCGATGCTGGGTTACCACCATGAACATCACTTGATCGACTTTGATCCGAAATGGTGCGTGAACGTGGTTCCGTAGACTTAGTGGGTTTATTTCCCTGAGGTAAATCAAAATATTCTGTAGAATTTCGTTCACCTTCTGATGTGAGTGTGACCTCCATTAAACGTTGCTTCTCTTCACGTACTTTGTGTATTAGATCTGTGAGTTGTGATATGCGTTGCGTGCAAGTCTGTGTCAATTCAACAAAGTTATCCATTTGCTGTTCCGACGATAGAGATTCAGTAGCAGCAGTAGTTTGTTGTTGCTTTCGTCGAGCACTTAAATTTTGATCTTGGTTTAAATGATTTCTTGGCGTTGAGCGATTGGATCCCGCTTTCCTTTCTTCCTGTCTTTCTTTCCTTTGTGGTGGACATGGACATACTAAACTAACTTTACCACTGGCAGATGACTGATTATCTTTTTTGTGATTATTTGTATTCTTCTTTAGTCTTTGATTCCAAATGACATCAACATCTCGAAAATTCTTTTCCAATGATTGATTGCTATGCGTTCGCAGAGTATCTTCCAATTCAGAGACAAAACTACGATTCTCTTCTATGAAGCTTTGAATACGTTGGATATTCTTTTCTTCGATTAGAGATTCATCAAACGTTGTGTTTTGTTGAGAAATATTCGATAAAGTATTAATTAAAGATGATGACGGCGTTGTCTGATCAGATGAACTAACAGCCAAGTCTTTTATAGAGAATCTAGTCATACCCAAAAGTCGTTGAATATATCGACAAATGACAGGATCTAGTACTTTTGTATTTTCCTTTGCATTTTTCCGAGGAGAACCACCAGTCGGTGAATGTGGTGCTGTTGCTGGACGTGGTTGTTCATTTGGATTTTCTGTCTTGGGTGGTGATAAATGTTGCTGGACCCGATTTGGTTTTGAAAGCTTTTCCACTATTGCTTGTACTTGATTATTTAATTCTGGTGGCAAACTGCGATAATCAGTTGAATTTGAATCATAAGAATTTTGTCGTTCATTTCTAACAGGTGATATCTTTCCATCAGGCTGTCTTAGGTTTTCATTAAAAACTTTAGTAATACTGGGGACATTTTCATCCAAGGGTCTCTTAGTATGTTTAGTTTGAGCAGTACATTCCTTTATTATACCATCTCCTGTGACTTTTATTATTATTTCCAATGGTTTATCTTTAGCATGCTTTAATACTTTTTGACCATCAACATTCATCTTATTTCTGGAAACGCTCTTTTTCTTGTTCAATTCTGCGATTCTTTTAGCTTCGACAGCTTGTTTTTCCTTTAATCTTTTGGCTTCATAAGCTTCCTTAATTTTTTGATCCAAAATTGCTTCCTTTTTCATTAATTCCGATTCGCGAGCCTGTATGGATTTCTCTTTTTCGCTAAGGATATTTGTACGCTCCTGGCGTATCGTCTCAATGATTTCTTGAACACGTGCACCATCGACTTTCGGCGGCTCATCACCTGTTTGAAGTTCTTTCATTACATTCATGCGTATTAATTCAATTTTTTCTAGCAAAGCATTTAATTTGTCAGCCTTATCGTTTAGTTCACCATTTTCCTTAATATCTTTACGCAATTGATTCGTTTGACTATCAACAGAATCTAATAGAATTGTTGTACAACTTTCAGATGAAGCGGTGCCATTATCAGCGACTGTTGCACCCCAATGATCACCAACATTTATTGTGCTCGGCGCTTGTTGTGTCGTTGTTAACAAGACATTCGAACTTTTCTTTTTTGAAGGAGTCACCGTTGGACATGTGATTATAGCTGGACGTAAAAGCATTTCTTCCATCAATTCATCCATTTTCTTTTCTCGACGATTTGTTCTATCCACAAAGCGATGACTTGCCATAAAATTAGCCTTAATAATAAATAGAAAATTAAAGATCACAAAAGTTTAAGGTGATTTACATATGCGAAATACTCACATCATTAGCCAATAATTGTGGATGTTCACGTTGCAAAGCACTTAGTTTTTCTGTAAGCATTTCACAATCTCGCCTCACTTGTTCTCTTTCCAAAGCTTTTTTGCCACGCTCCTCGGTAAGATGTCTGTTACGAAATTCAATAATTAATTTTATTTTTTATTTTATAACAAATAATATAGTCGAAGTTCTCTATAAAGAAAACTTGAAGCTTATTGGGTCAAGCCTATAGCCTATAAAATAGAATTTGGTAAATCTCTAAATCATTTGACAGGTGAATACTTGAATGATGAGCTAAAACAAACATGTCATTTTTTGGTATTTGGAAAAACTCGACCGTTTGAAGGATGCCATCGATCTGAAGTGGCAAGAACTGGTCAATAGAAAGGGAAAAGGCCAACATATTTGAGAAAGTACCCGCCTTATATTCCAAATATATTGCTCCATCGTATTACCAAGTCTTCTCACTCTGTTGGTGATATTATATTCAATACAAGAGCAAACTGTGAAAACTACTTTTATCACAATTTTTTGGCAAAAGGGAGAAGGGATTCTATGACAAGGAAATGTAATGAAGTGACCTTTAAAATGACAACAAATTGCAATTACAATTAAATTATTGTATATTTACCTTAGTTTCTCGATTTCCTTTTGTCTCATAATTTGTAGTTGATTTTCAATTTCAGCATGATCCATGGCATTAAGTGTTGTAGCTTCGTCGTCTTTATTACTTTTTACTGATCTTGCAGACTGTGCAACATATTCCTTTTCAAATTTATTATTATAATCATAAAATTGAACACGTCCGGTTGAATTTGGTACTGGGTCACCGTCATCACCATATTGCAATACAACTGTTGTACTTGATATACTTTTTTTAGTCGATGAGTTGGGAGCTGCTGGTACACTTGACATTGGTGTCGCGGCTGTTGTGTGAGATCCAGAGCCAATTGAAGATCTTCCACCAGTTTTTGTTAAATTTCTATTTTTATCCATTAATGAAATGGTTTTCGTTTTGTTTCTTTGTGTGTTTAAATTGGATTTTTTGCTTGGCGATGCAGTTCTTGTTTTTTGCTCATTCATCAATAATTGTCGTTGCGCTGGTGCCTTTTTCATCGCTTGTTGCATAGAGGATTTACTGGTTTGGTCAAAAGTTGGCACTTTTCTTGGAGGAGATGTACTTATCCTTTGTATTTTATCTTGAACTACAACATTTGAACTTGAGTCTTTTGTCGACAAACTTTGTGTCAATGTTGCTGTTGTTGTAGTAGCAGTTGTGGTCTCTTGGCTATCATCTTGTTGTGTTGTTGAGCTTCGCTTTATCAATTCGGAGATTTGTGTAAACCTTACTATGGTTGGTTTTTTAGTTGGATCGGTTGATTGAACATTGGCAGTGCTCGAGGTTTTCGTTTCGGTTTCGGTTCTGCCTTTGGAACTTGGGATACTTTGTTCCGAACTATTTGTAATGACACGGCAAAAGCGTCTATTGATATCCACATGGTTGTCATTGATTTCTAAGTCAACATCAACATCTTGCGGTTGTTGATGTTGTCCACCACCATGTGTTGTCACTGTGACTATGTCATCAGAATCCACATCAAGATCAAGTATTACAGCAGGAGTTTTTTGAAGACATTTTTTGTTTGATTTCCCACCTTCTTTTCTCTCAATCTCCTCATCATTGGAAGATTCAGAATCTTGCCACAAGTGAAGTGAGGACGTTGTTGTATCCGAAGAAGACTCTGAGCAGGCATCATCAAAACTTTCATCACTATAACGGCAAGAACAGTTCTTACTGACCCCACAATTTGTATTTCGCTTTCGTTTTGTTTGACTTCTTTCTTCTGTTTTGGACATGCACGTTACCTCGGTTGCCGAATTCCTATTTATTTTATCTTTTTTAGAATGGCAATTACAGCAAATTGTTTCTTTTATTGGTTGTGATTTTGTTTTTTTGTTTTCCTTTTCCTTTTGTTTATAATTTTTGCATTCACAACTGTTGGCAGTTTTCACTACTTTACATTTCTTTGCTGGTGCTGTTGTTGTTGTTGTTTTCTGTGTCTGTGCTTGCCGACGACGGCATTCCTCAGTGTGCTTACGTTGCTTTTGTTGTTGTTCCTTTTGTTCCTTTTGTTTTTCCCTTTTCTCGTTCTCAGCCTTTGCAGCACGATGGGCAGCACCCACTTCGTAAACGGCTGCGCGGTAGTCATCGTGTTTTTTGGCCAAAACATTTTCCCTCCAACATTTCAATTCCTTAGACTTAATGGCTTCCAATGTTTTTAGTTGGTGACTTTTTACATCATCAACTTCCTTTCGAATTTTCCGTGCCAAGTTATTTGATTCTTCACGTACCTTTAAATTGTCACAATTTTATTGAAAATACAAAGAAAAATAATTGGCATCATTTTGCTTTTGTGTTTTTTCTTACCTGTCTCAGCCGCTGTATGCGGCGTTCATTTTCAAGATCTTTACGGACGCGTACAGGATCATCGAGTATTGAATGTTTTCTAGATGATATTCCACCGATGTAGCGGCCATGAGCAGTAACATTAACGGACATTAGTTAAGGAAGGCGTGTGTTTATTATATCGAATGTGATAAATGTTTTTTTGAATAGAAAATCAAATAGTTAACGAAAAAAGTAGTACGCGCAAGAGTATAAAATGCCAAGAGTCAATTCAGTGTTCCGCAATCGAAAACTGTTCAACACTGGTTAGTATTAGGGAAATTAAGCTCCGTCTGTAGTAACTTTTTTAAATGTAGATATATCTTTATATATATCTATATATAATACAATAGTTTTACATTCCGAGAAAATATTTTGATTTAAATTCAATATGTAAATTATTTAAAAAGATTTTTTTTTTAAACATAAATAAACCTCATACATTTTCTTAGTCTCTCCAACACTACAAAAACATATGGTTCATTGTTTTGGACTCATCAAATTGCATTAGAAGTTACGAAATGGCGTTTGCTTTAAGACAAATAATAAAAACAAGTTTGCAAAGGTAAATATTGTTTAAATATTACACATTTCATAAAATTTTATAAATAAAAACATTTTCAGAAATCTCAATAGCGCATCATTGCGTTATGCTTCTTCTGGTGATGCCGCCGCCCAAGGTGCTAAAACAGCCAGCGACCTAAAAGACACAGCGCCTCCTGCAGCCAAAGGTGATCAGACTTTGCAGGTTAGCGAAACTTGTTTAAAACGTTTAAAGGAAATATGCAAAGATGGATCATTTTTACGCATTATGGTTGAGGGTGGTGGTTGTTCAGGATTTCAATATAAATTCGATTTAGATACAAAAATCAATGAGGATGATTTACAATTTGGTCAGGATGGAGCAAAAGTTGTCATAGACACAATATCCCTGGAATACTGCAATGGAGCCACTGTAGATTATCATACAGAACTAATCCGGGCAGGTTTTCGTATGCTTGCAAATCCGCTGGCGGAGCAAGGATGTTCTTGTGGCTCATCTTTTGCAATTAAATTGTAATTTGTAAATGGAACAAAGTTGGTGATATTATTTTTATTGGGGCTAGGAAAATATATTGTAGATCATATTAATTGATATGAATGTATAACACATAACAAAATAGAAACTTATGTTTATCTAATTCGAACATGAAAAATGATATTAAAGTTCTTTACAGATAGATGACAAAAAATGTTACAGCATACACACATAAATGTATATTTAGATATAATATTTACAAAGTTTAACATATTTTAAATTTCTTATTTGTATTTTGTATGGTTTTGTTATTATCTTTATCATTATATGAAGTTCTAACACAATTTTGTATAGTTTGTAGTTCATTTGCTCGCCGCTAACTGTTCGCTTAAGCTGATTATTTGCTCGGTGAGTACGCTAATCTGGTCATCATAGTTTATTTTTGTAGTTGTCTATAAATATAATAATAATAATAATAAATATGCAATAAAATTTATAGATAAAAAACGATGTGATTTATTTACCAAATTCTCCTCAAGCATTTGCATAGAACTACTGAGACTACAAATTTCTTCGTCTTTTGACTTCAACTCATATGTGGCATTCTCTAGGCAACATTGTAAATGCGAGACCTCGGTTTCAAACGATTTCAAACGTGATTCCGACATACATTTTAGGCGTAACAATTCTTCATATTTCTCACTAACATGATTATAAATCAGTTGCTCTTTTGTGACTGTTATCACATCAGGTTCGTGCGTCGTTGCACGCTTGGTTAATGAGGATCTACTATTGCTTTCAGCGGAACTTGGTTGGACCGTTATACCTGCAGCTGCGGTACTGCAACTACAAATGCTGTTCTCTATTGATTGGCCGAAATCATTATTGTTGCTATTACTATTGTTGGTTGGCGGTATTTTGAGTTTCGCAATTTCATACTGAGCACGCCAATGAGCCACTTCTTTTTCGAGTTCTGATATTCGTGAGGCATCTGTGGATGGTGCAACGGATGTCGTCGTATCTGAGGCACCGGCACCGGTACCCGGTGTTTGATTTTGATGTAATTGTGCGGTATTGTATAGGTGTGGTGCATCCAAATGATGTGTACTTTCACTGCCTGTTGCACTCAAAGCATCCTCGCTACCCAACTTTAAAGAAGGGAGAAGGATTACTAATTATAAAATACAATAGAACTTTCCATCATACCATGCTTGCTGCTTCGACTAGTTTCGTTTCGAGTTCAGAATTTTTTTGCTGCAGACTTTCAAAATCTTTGCGTAAACGTTTCTCCACTTCATTGTGATCACTCAAAGTTTTCTTCAACTTTTCCTCCAAAGATGACACACGTTCAGCATATAGATTAAGTTCACGTTCTTTATCATCAATCTTTTTTGGGAAATATAAAATAATCTTTAATAATATTTGAAGATTTTCGTTTGTATTAAAATTACCAAAGAAGTTAGTTGGGCATTTTCCATAATTTTTTTTTGCAGCTCCTCAAACATAACTGTTTCCTGAGCCTGAGTACCACCAGCACCACCAGGAGGCTCGATTCCATCACCCCCACTTTGTTTAATAAAATTTGTTAGACTTCGCTTACTATGCTCGCCCATCGATGCCTTTTTTTTGTGTTGTTCAATATTTGCTACTTCTTGTTGCAAGGCAGCCACCCGAGATTCTAATTGTTTGTTTCGAAATCCTAAGGAATCGATTTCCTGTTCGGAACGTCTCACAAAAGTCTCTGTATGCCTTAATTGCTCACGCAATGTTGCCTCCTTGGCTTGCTCATCCAGCACAGCCTGTTTTAGTACACTGGCTTTTGCACGCAACTATTGCAAAAGTAAATAAAAAAATATATAGATAAATATTGGGATGCGAATTCACATGTAAAATGAAAGGCGGAAACCATTTACTTTTGATTTTTTTCCTTTCGTGTTTTGATGTTTTGCTTTACCTTTGCATATTCACTTGCTAATTTCTTATATTTAGCATCTGGTAGAGATTCCATTGTGACTGTGACTGAACTACAGCAATAACAACAAATTAAACATAATTTAAGTATATAATAATTATCTAGTAAGAGTTGTTGCCTCTTTGTTTAGTTTCTTTTTATTAACAAATTTCACTTAATTAAATTCGCAAGTGCTGAAAAGTTTATTAAATGTTTACAATACAAAACATATGATCGATAGAGCTGCCAACCTCCATCAAAATATTCAAATCAATCGTTGCAAGATTCGGCATACAGGTTTTGGCAAAAGCAAAATAATCCGTAATCTGTGCAAAATAATCCGTAGCTGTGTGGTTTCACCAAGTAATTACGTCGTAATTGGTCTTTCTGATTATTTATGAAACGAGATGACGGTCTAGTGTGTTAGAAAAGAGTTATGCGCTGCCAGTATCTTCCGTGGATACTGATATTTGAAAACCTCTACAAAATATTCTTTTAGGCTGGGAAGAGAAAACCAGACTGTAATGTCGACCGTGGCCTTGATACTTGATACTAACCGATGCGGACTTCGGAGCACCTACACCTTAGCAAGAATAGGATTCAGATGATAAAGGGAGGTGCACTGTACCAATGAGATAATGACATTAATGGTCCATGCGCTCTATCACCTCTTCTGGCGTAGCTGTTGAGGTAAAGAAGAATTGGCTTAAGCAACCGCTCTGTTCTTCTTGGAAGATGGACTCGTTTTCTCCTGAAGCATTTCTTTAAAGATTTGGGCAGATTGAACAATTTGCCACTACATTAACTCTGTTTCTTGATTCAGCTGGTTGGATCCAAACGCGTGGACTCACCCTACTGGTTCCATTTAAAGAAGAGTAAGGTTATAGATTTGCTGTACAAAGCATATGGACCCGTATGGTATAAATTTAAAGGCAAAGTTAAGACGGTTAAAAACAGGCTGGAATTCTGGAGATGGAGGCTCTTTGGGTCTTTCCCATAGACATCATTTTCAATTATTTTCAGTTGATCACTAATGTAAAGCGAAAAATAGATATCAGGGTAGTTTTATAGAAGCGGAGTATGTTTGCTGCCAGAAAGATGGAATAAAGAAGTAATGGACCATGGACAATTCTTATTGATTTTCACAAACAGTCTTAAATATTTACGATTAATAACATTGAGAAGATTTTTGACTCAAAAGTATTTTTATTTGCATTAACTGATTTGACATGAATTTTGTATTAAAATTAATATGTACAATTTATTTTAATTTAACTTAAAAATATTGAATCAAAAGGTATATGCTCAAACAATTTGTTTGACACTTCGCGGAATACAGTACCAAAACTTTTAGCATAGCCCGCTTTTAGTTCTCCGAAAACTGTCTCCCAATTATCATTTAAGAAGCGATTCATTGTCTGTGACAACAGTTTATCATTGAATAGATTATCGAAATGCATATAGACCCGTTTGGGATCAAAGGAAACTTTGTAATCCTTTAGGCGCATATATTTAACACCATCTTTCATAAACTCCTCACCAATTAAACGATGTTCGATATTTGTTGAAACCAAAGTCACATTGGCTTTGCCATTACCAGTTATCGGTAATAAAAGTATGCGACCAGACATTTCATAATCACCAATCATTTCAATGCGATCGGTTTTACTATCGCAAATAATCAGATATTTTTCTAAATCAGTTCTAGAAATTCCAAATCAATAGAGAAGAATTATTATAGGTTTTTTTTTTTTTTTGAAACAAAATTGAATGCTTTACCTATAACGATGTATCTTGCTAGTGGAAATCATGTCGTTTACTTTGATGTTCATTAAAGTCTGACGCAAGAGAATAGGCGGTGTCCCGGAATCTATGACTAATTTCTTAATTGCAAGTGGTTCCAATGGTAATATACCGAATTTAGTATTGCCGCTTTTTAGAATTTGTATGGCATCGTTTACAGCATCCACAAGGCATTTGTCAAAATTTGAGTCACGTTTACATTTCTTAAAGTTTTCAGCTGAAAAAAAAAGAAGAAAAAAAAATTTATAACAAATTGGGTAAACAAATATCAGAATATATAATTATAAGTAAAAACATGAAGAAAAAGTTACGAAATATTATAGGATTATATGTATGTATTAGGGGAAGGGAAGGAGCTAGCTAGCTAACCTCGTTACTGTCGCCTCAATTGAGCTGTTGTAACAAATTCCATAATTATAGTTCCTTTGATTGTCTGTTGTCTAACAGAATTCCGGACAATAGTTTACTATAACTGTTGGTTCTAGGTAATGATATCAAAATCTGTATACAATCAGACCATCACAGTGGCAAAGAAAAATCTTCAATGACCTCAGACTTAGATATACTGAATATCTTGACTAAT
This sequence comes from Amiota minor, assembly GCA_037043295.1. NCBI lineage: Eukaryota > Metazoa > Arthropoda > Insecta > Diptera > Drosophilidae > Amiota > Amiota minor. The sequence continues at coordinate 331,443 of JBAMAW010001695.1, forward strand.
TTTTCGAGAGTTATTTTCGTTAATCTTATGTTTGGTAGTGTTTCCACACTTTTTATTATGACAATTTGTATTCAACTTGAAAGAATAGTGATCCATGGCCCACAAAGTCACATACCTCTAGGACTTAAAGCTGATCTCCAATGAAAAATTAAACTATTGTAATAAGAAAATTTAAAGCTCATAGTTTCCTAGTCCAATTGTTGGAAGGATATTAGTAAAGGGAAGATTATTCCTCTATATGACAAGTTCTCAATGTTACAGACAACAGAATAAAGTGCTTATACCTGTTCAGACAAGTATATGATGCGAGAAAGATACATAAAAGCCTTAAAAAGGTTCACTGTCATTCAAGCGTAGTTCAATATCAGACAAAAACATTCCTTTAATGCTTCATAAGAAGTAAACAATAGGCTGATTAGTCAAGAAACCAGTTTTGTCAAAACTATGCTCAAAAATATTTTTGGTTCAATGTCAAGTTTAAAGCGTCATGTCTTGTTTTGTTTAAAAAAAAATGCCATTAAGTCTTGTTATCATTAAATAAAAATATTCAGAAAAATAAATAAATAAAATTTAAAAAAAAAAAATAAAGCTTCATGACCTAGGACAATCAGATTAAATTTGTGCCAACTATAAAAACTTTACTTACTCACTTTTTGCCGGTTTTTCGAATTCAAGTGATACAATATTTATAGTATTCCATACTACTTACATATATAGGTAAAATGATTTATGCGGAAGTAGGTGATGCTCTACTTTAAAAAAATATTGGTTGATTGGTTGCTTGATAGAGGAGGGAATGAATGAATGAACGGATGATTGGATGAACGAATTGGATGGAAAATGGGAACAGGGAAGCTGCTTGGCTTCATTGAGAAACACGCACGCAAGTTTCAAAACTAATTTGACGTTAACGCATTTTTACACTATGTATTTCACTATTTTTTCTTTCTTTACACAATTTTTCTTTTTTTGTTTTTTGTTTTGTCTCTTTAGTTTTGTTGTTAGTAACATAATGAATAAATCTGAAAATTGTTGCTGTTGCAACTAACCAGTTTTTTGTTGTATCTTTTTGTTTTTTTGTTAATTATATAATACAATAATTTGTTTGTCTACATTAAAAATTTTAAAACAAAAAGATTTTTGTTTAAAAAATTAGAAAAAAAAAAAATGGTAAAAATATTATGGAAACAACAATATGATAATATAAATATTTGTATCTCCCATTAAAATTGATTTATTTAAACTGAATTAAATTCTCATTTATTCTTAATTTTCAATAATTAAATTAAATAAAATAAATTTAAACAACAATTTGTATGCACAAAATCTATTGTACTTACGCAAATCCTTGGCAGCTCTGACGAACTGCAATGTTGATGTTGCAACAAAAATAAGCAATAGAAAAGACTTTAAATTGAAATTGCACATGATTTTGAATCACCACTTTTGTTGTACATATAACATTAATGTATTGTATGTTTGATTGCTTGATTAATCGATCGACCGATGGTTTGAGTAAATTAATTAATTATTGAATGACAGACTGAATGAATGAATGACTAACTGACTGACTGAATGATGGACTGACAACGTTTAGTTAGTAATCTTACGTTGTGAGTTATCATTCAAATATAAGCGGGAATATTGAAAGACATCGGTTTATATAGTGAGCTTTTACTGCACAAAGCTACAAAGCTTTACTTACTACTTTACACTTACTAACTTTTGTTATTGAAGCCAATGGTTGGGTTGATAACAGAGAAAAGCCCCTCATGAACTGGGCTTGTTTTTTTTGGGCGCTTAACGCTTTTGTCTTATGGTAAACATAAATTATTAGTTTAGTATCTTCTATAAGATGTTATTTTGAGCATTTGTAGCTTTCGAGTGCAGATGAAAAAGTACCCGACTATGGTTGAAATTTATTAAGTTTAGATTTAAAATTTGACGAAGCTGCTTTGGCAGCTAGTGAATTTGGCCTTGTTTATATGATATAATAATTTCATTTACAAGGCCTCAGTCCAACCAATATCAAAGCGAAGCTATATGTTTCTCTGTGCCGTGTGACCTGCCAAAAGAAACACTGCAGTGGTCTATGAAGATGGAAGTGCAGACCACTCACAAAATGGTATTGGATGATCGTTGACTGAAAGTATGCTAGCTAGCAGAATTGGTAAGGTGAACGCAAAATCGGTGTCGCGATTACTCATAATGGAACAAAAACAGTGTCTTGAGGATGTTTGTTTAAACTTGAGACAAAGGAACAGTCAAAACTATTAATTGAAAATGTAGAATTATTTCAAAAGAAGGCAAAGACAGTCCTAAATTTTGGCTATTTTGAGGAATTTGACGATACTCACTATAAACAGGGGCCTAGAGTTGATTTTGTCCCTTTGTCCATTACTTGTAAAACAAAAAAAGAAATTCAATTAAATCTCAGGGCACAACTTGGAGCAAGACCTATAATTTTTTCATACTCATTCGTTCCTAATTCTTTTTTTAAACGTATTTTTAAAAGTCTTTGGCGTATGGCATAAGGTGTCAATGGTTTCTTCAATTTTATTATATCATTTTTTTCATTCTTTTTATATTTCTCATCATCATCATTATCATCATTACAAACATCAATAAATAAATAAATAAATCCAAACGGAAACATTCTCTAGCATTTCTCAGCCGAAATTCTTGTAATGCTCGAATACTTTCAAAATCCATTTCAATTGCCTTAGATTTCTGTCTTTTTGTTTGTAATAAAGTTGCTTCAATTTCACTCTGTTGATTGTTCGAATTTCCACTTGATGTTGTTGTTGCTCTTGACATCTGACTTATTGCAGTTAAAGCCTCCGAATTACGACGACTAAAATCAAAATTGTTATATGCTGAACAAGAATGACCAAAACCTAAATTAGGTTTTACTATGTTGCTCATAGTTTCACTATTTGTTTTTGAATTACGTCGAATTTTTATAAAATTAGCACTCATTTTAGTCAAATGGTTTTTTAAATTTCACCAAATTCCTTAGATGACGTCTAGTAAGTCATGGACTAAATTAAAAATGGATATGAAAAAATAAATGTTTCCTTTTCTAAACAACAGCAACGGCAGTTGCCATAGATTTCTGTATTTAAATATTATTAGAAGCCTTTTAAGTATTGTATTGATAAACCACCCTCATATAGTAGTTTTCTTTTTGTTTATTATTTATTGAAGTTTTAAAAAGCGTAGGTAACCATTACCTACACCAACCGGCATTGCAGACTAATATTTGCACATAATATTGGCAAAACTCGCTGGAACCTCACTCTGTTGTTTCCTTTTTTTTCATTACCTAATCTACATTGGTCGTTGAGACTTCTCCGCATTCTTATGCAAGTCCTTCATAACTTGGTCTTTCCGATTTAGACCTAGACCTTCCTTGAGTAATTTTGCCGAGAGTTTGAAGAGATAAAGAATTTCCCACAACTCGCATAATGATTCTGGTCTAATTAGGAATTTGACAGTACATTTTTATATTTTGTAGGGAATTCATCCGCCTTTGCGTTCCCAAGATACTTACTAGGCACTGGTACCGTCCAACTAGTCTTTCTATGCAGTATTATTCACTGCCAGACTAGCTCCGATTTGATCTCGAAAGCGCTGAGTGCTTGTAAGGCAGCCTCGATATTAGAGTGGATGTAGGTGTGACTGTTAGCAGTAGTATCATCAATTTCTTCTACTCCATAGTCTTCTGCTCCAACACCAGGGCCCGTTTTTGACCTATTTGTTTACAATACATTAGAAACTTAAACGGGTTTTGGTCATAATTTGTTCCAGCTTATCCTAGCTGGGTAAATCTAGATATACTTACTTCATATAAATTTTGAATCTTAAAATCTATGTGAAGGATCCAAGACATGAAACCCATTTAGACGCCAGACATCCGTGCTTTTATCTAATAGATCATCATCTGATATTTTACTTGTTTCGAATAGTACTTTCAGGCCTTCATGGATTCAGATACCAAGGAACATCGACTAGTATTTTTGCTTTGTTGAATTATTTGTATTCGTCTATACCGACTGTAAAACTGAATTGTAAGACCGAACATTGTTCTAATATATTGGCTAAGTTGAGAACGTGGTTGAAGAGCTCATACTAATATTCATTTAGAGCTGCATCTCTGGATGTTCAAAAGTAAGCCTCCGTTCCAGGTGATCTTGATATTATTTTTATTCCTTAGCTTACCAGTTCATATAGGTTCTTCTTGTATACTACTTAGGAATCTGTGTATCAGGAGATTGTATTAATTCCAGCTAATTTTTTGTTTTATTCGATAGAAAATCGATAATAAAGATAATAAGTTTTGTTTTATCCATAGATTTCATGGCTATAATTGTACTTTCACCTCATGGATTACAGACAGAAATATTTTCCATTTCATGGACTGCATGATATAACATGTTATTTGCATTTCTAAGTAAAATTTTGGAGGTCTCAGTCATGACTTTAAACTCTTAATATCCGTCAATTCTAATTTAATTGTTTGCGTTCCCCTATTTATAACACATTTTAGTGATGTAAAACAATTGTCCTTTGTTTGTCCAAAACTTTGACATGGGATAAGATTCGTGGAATAGGAAGTCCATTGGTTCTAATTTAACAAATGTTATGCCTTTAATTTTGATGATTTCACATATGTATATTTTTGGTTTATGGCTCCAATATTTGACTCAGAAGAATCTGTAATTTTTTGTTTTTTTAAAGGATTTGAATTTGATTCGCCCTGGACCCATTTACAAATTGTATCAGCCAATCAGGTTTAGTTTTGCAACTTGGCATCACCGTATACGGTAAAAATGGGAACAGCTGGGTGTCACTTTGGATCTCGTTTTAACACTAATAGTCTTTTACAGTGAGCGAACGCAACATCAGCGTTTTACGTTTTAACGTAGCGTTGAGTACGTTTCATGTGTTGTTGTAACTAACACAAAAGAAAACACAACGCCGGCACTGTGAATACCAACCACCTTTAACGCACCTTTAAACGCTTATTGTGCAACTCCATGCCAAGCTTTCCAGGTATTGACTGTTCCACGCGTTCACGTGTTCTATGCCTTCTATGCGTTTCAAAAATTCAAACTCCACAGCACACGCATTAGCCGCACCTAACTTCTGGTATATTTTGAAGAGAAACCAGTTGGCGCGAAATAACGGAATTCGAATTGTGTGAGTCTTGTTTTTGTTTTCGGTGTTTTTCTTATTTGTTAAATATTTGAAGTGTTTGCCTAACATTTAGACTCACTATAATGTGCATATCAGGAATACCACAGCATTACAATGAATATTTGTGTAATTCATTACCTTCGTTGCCGAAGTGAAGATGTTCGTATAAAGAGGCAGGAGTGGCTTTTTTGAGCTCACTTCTAAGAACAATTCCGCATTGCAACACGGATTCAACTAGAGATATATCAGCTGCTATTAAAATATGAAGCCAACGCAGCAATTGATGCTACTTAGTAGATTTTAAATGTTATTTTCTCTAATAAATCAGAAATTTCCCAATGGGTATTTGTTTGTTTCTCTTTTCTTTTTTCTTTCACAATAATGTTTTAAATTTCTATTAACATAAAACTTATGAACGCGTTCGGGCTTCCATTCATTCAATATACATATTTTTAAAATGCAAGAATTTACTAAGACATAAGACAGGAAAAATTATCAATATCGAGAACATAGCCGACTGAAAGCACAAATAGAAAAATAAGCTTGTTGGCCTTTGCTTTAGTCACTACTTACCTTTACTTTGGGATATTTATTTCTGAAAATTTTTATAATGCCTTCATATAATGGACAACTACTCGTTCGCCCCATTATATGTTTCTTCGTTTGCCACAGATGACCATGCGCATGGAGATCCCGATCATTCGCATTGTTGTTATCACCCTTTGTAAGAAATTTATATAAAAAAGAAAAAGCTGTTTTGACATTCACTAAAATATCCAACAGCTTTCTACAATCTCAACGCATGGAAAAATTGAAAATTTCTTTACTTTTGTTGACGTGTTCTATGCCAAAAAGCTCTGGAACATGGAGTTCCACAATCACTGTAAATCGACTATAAATTACAGAGGGCAGGGCTTTGCAGGGTTGCCAACTTAGGGATTTTCCCACAAATTTAGGGTGTAAACAAGGGAGATGGGAATTTTTTGGGTTATTTTTAGGGATATAGATCCACTAAAATGTTAAGTTTATTCCTTAATCAAATAACCAAATAACCAAAAGTCAGAATCGATTGAAAACAAAATTGTATTTGAAAAATTAAATAATTTTAAAAAATATTAAGAAAAGTAAATTTTCCTTTTTTAGGGGATTTTCCAATTAAAGCCGTCAATTTTAGGGGCTTTTGACATTAGCTTTGTAGTAAATATTTTTGTGAGTTGGCATTGATTCAGCAATCTGCGTTCTTGGTAATTGGCACATCTATAGTTTGCTAATTGTCTTCTTAAATAATCTTTCTCCAGATTTTTCTACAGAGTTCTATCAAACCAGGAAATTGACTATTAGAACAATTGAAATACACCATGCCATATAGACAAAAGTCACGCTTCAACAAGCAAACCAATGAAAGAGTTGAACAAAGAAAGTCAACAAAGCGAAAGAATAAAAAAGGAAAGTGGAAATCACGTCAGGCCCTTTCGTTGATGAAAAAAAATAAAAAAGATAAGTGGCGATCACCTGAGCTACGTTCATTGCTAAAAAATAATCTGCATGAATTTATAAATAATGCAGAGCTACCTAAGAATAAAAAAAGAAGGTGGCGATCACAAAATCGTTCATTCGTGCAAAGATATCTATTTAAATTTGGACATTACTCGGTGCGACCAAAAGATGAAAATCTTGATCTTGCTATCGAATGGACCTATAATAATTTAAAATTACCTGAGAAGGTAAAAATGTGGCACCTTTGTGATATGTTTAATCATGATGATCTCGACATCTGGAATACATCACCTGGCAAACCATGGCGCGATAATGGATATGTAACGAAGGGAGACATTCGAAGAAACCCTAAATTAATTGGGAAAGTGCGCCACTTTTGGCACCAGATCAAGTTAAATGATCATATTCGTGCACCGCATTGTTTGGCTTATTTGCCTTCTAAAATGGCAGATACTGAAGATATGGAAGCGGGGGTAGTGTGGGAATATCCAGCTACAATAACTTTTGGCGAGGCTGTGTTCGCCATTCCATTGATAAATGCTTACCAGCAGTCCAACAAAATATTTGCTTATGGCTATGAAAACACCAATGGAGGCATGAAAATGATTGTTGATCGATTTGAGTCGTATAGTTATTATGCTGGATTAGACTTTAAGGATTACAATGAAACCGTTTCGGTTTGGCTAATTAAAATAGCATTTGAAATCCTACATGAAAATGTGGACTTTGTTCATTTTGCCGATTACGGTGTAGGTGACTCAAAAAGAATGTATCGAATGTGGAATTATATAGTCGAATATTTTATTAACACAACCATTGAAACTGCTGATGGAAAGATATTTACGAAAAATTCAGGAATCCCAGGAGATAGTTTGTTTACACAACTGATTGCCTCAATTATAAATTGCATTCTATGTCAATGGATTTGCCTAGACCAAACCGGAATCCTAGCAACTGACATATTAGTGCAAGGCCATAAGTCTCTAATTGCTACAAACACCCGTTTGCGAGCTTGTAATGCAAATTATTTGTTGGACTCAATAGGCATTCATATTAATCCTTTCGAACCCGATTTTGCCCAAGAGTAACAAGGAGGATTTGTCGACGTAAAGCAAGAAAACTATACATTTAAAATATATTAATGGTTTACCAAGGACGGTAGCAGGCGAAGAAGAATAAAAAATACAAAGTGGAATAGACGGTCGAAGAAGTCGAAGCAGAGCAGTGTTTTGGAAGCAGAATAACCAGTAGTGAAAATTACATATATCGCATTGAATTAAAATAGATCTTACATTAACATTTAATAAATAAACAACCTTTTGTATACGTGTACATACTGATAATTTTCAGTTATTTCTACAATAATAAAAAGTTGAAATTAAAAAAAAAAACATTTTTGATTACCACTTAAGGCCGCTAGCTTATGAAATATTCTTTGGGCAAATTTCTGATGGAAAATGTTTTAAAAAACCCCTCGCACTTTCGCTATCATTCATCTATACATGAGGACATGGAATTCTAACATACAACGAGGAAATTGATGCTATATGATAACCTTTTAGACGTAACATACGACTAGATAAAGAAAAAAAAAAATTATACTGCGCAGAAGTCGTTCAATTCTAGTTCGTAGTACAAAAGATACAAACAGAAAACCAAACGATAAATCCGAAGAAAGAGAAATCATTCTGTCTAATAGAAAAGAAAGTAATTCGTCTGTTGAACGTGAAACATCAATATTAAATTGTAATAATAGATTATAGAAATGACGAGCCCATTATACCTATAATAGATCTAATTTACAATGCAATATATTTGTTAGAAATAAAAACAAAGGATCTGGCAGAGACAATGGTTTTCTCCCACTCACCTATAGAGAAGCATCTTCCCTCTTTGGGAGAGGTTTAGAAGTGTAGAGTATGGGTTTGCCAGCTTTAAGTGACAAGAATAGAAATCAAAGAGTTAAAATTTCCGTTGGTTTGTTTGTTCGTCACCGATCAACTCATAGACACTGGCATCAAAAAATTTTGCCTGTTCTAAAAAAGGAATCAAGCGAAACCGCGAGTGAAACACTATATTAATCCGACTCATACAATAAAATTCGTGAAGAGGGTTTGGCTGCAAACGCCCTAGCTAAGGCAACACATTTATCTTTTCAGGCTTTCGATGAAGTGCCTTTAATACTTGAACATCCCATGACAATGAGACATTAAGCATGACAGTGTAAACATTGAGATCTTTATTTATTTGTGTACATAGAATTCGGCGATCTTATTTATTCGATTATATTTATAATATACAATTTTGCATATATTTTTCAATAGTTTTATAGAAATTTTAGAAACCCGAGGAGGCCCTATTTAGATGAATATTTTTGTTTCAGACTCCATTCCAAAGCAACTTTTGGATTTAAGGCTTTTATTTTCTGTATGAAGGATGCCTTTTGTATAAATAAGGGTTAGATATTGGTCAAAACTGTTTTGTGGATCCAAGTTTAAGAAGCGCTAACTAAAATCTTTATTTATATTTATAACTAGGGTTCGGTTAGTTGGCATACAGTTTATGATATTCCTTGGGGATCTAACCTAAACAGTAAAGGAGGCGCAAAAGACACTTGAACACCATAGATGCAAAATCTATTAAAGAAATATCGACAAAGCAGTCGAAATATTTTTTTTTTAATAGCGGAGAAGGTGACTGATTGTATCCTCCCTCCACACCTTCTCTTCATTCTTATAGTTTCTACAAAAGTCGCTTACGGGAACCTCCAGTCTAGTGGCATTACTCCGCTTTAATAAAGACCTAAGTAACAACGTGTGTTGGTCGGATATTTTTGAATTATTCATTGCATTTTTGCTTGTTTCAAAAAAGTGTTCATCGTTTATTTTATTTTAGTTTCTTTTGTTGTTGTTCTTTGTTTTGTTTGCATACAATTTGTTGTCGTCTACAAATAACGCAAGCAGTAGCAGCAAATTCGATCGATCGACTCCTTTTAAACATTTAATATATATTTTTTATGTATAATTTTTGTTTTTTATTACAATTTCCTTTTTGTTTGTTTTTCATTATTGTTATGTCGTTGTTGAAGGAGTTTAATGGGGCGAGTGATAAAAAATAGAACATAAGTAGAACAGAAAAAAATATCATTTGTTTAGGTTTCTTTTTTTGATTTTTTTTTGTAATCATTTACAACAACATTTTTATTTCGAGTTTCTTGGTTTGCATTTCTATATAAATAAATGCGCTACATTTGTGGAAAGTTTCTATAAAAAATTTGCGCTCGCATAAGAACAACAAAAAACAAAAAAGATGTGTTAAATAAAAATTCAAAATAAATATTTTTAACAAAATTTAAAAATTAAACACAAATCATTTATACAAAAAATAACGAAATTACAATTAAAAAATCTTTCCATTTGTTTTTGTTAAACGATTCTAGCCAATTTCTTTGAAATTTGCATTAACAATTTGTTTGATTATAACATTTATTTGTTGTTTTGTTTTGTTGGTTCTTCCTCCTTATACACATTACTTTTCTTTTTTGTTTTTCTTGGAATGAATAGTTTAATTTCCAAACGCAATATTATAACAATTTTTTTTTTCAAGTTCTTATAAATAGAATTAAAAACCTTTCTTTTCTATCTTTCCTTCTTCTTCTTTGTTTGTTTCGTATATAAATAATTTTTTTTACATATTGAAAAAATGTCTGTTTTCTTTTTACAATCACAAAAAAAAAAAAATATATAATATAAATAAAATAAAAATAAAAAAATAATATTTTGTTTTTGGTGTCTTCTTTAAACATTTCTGTTTTTTTTTCTCCATTTTTTACTTATAAAAATAAAAAGTAAACATTTAATAAAACTTTTCTTTTTTATACTTAAAAACGAAATAAAAGTGCACAGAAAAATAAATTTCTTTTACTAAGTATAAATAAGAAAATAAGTAAAGTGTAAAGTGAGATATACAAAAGAGTTTCTTGTTTTAGTGATTTGTGTTTGTGCAGCAAATAAATTTTTAAAAACCCAAATAAGGAAAATCATCTTTTCTTTTCAAATTCCCTCAATCAAATCAATCCGATGAAACAAATTCAAATTGTTAGCGCATGAAAGAAGATTTGCTAATGTAACTGTGTGAGCTTTGTTACTTTCTTCATTAACTTTTGCTTCTTTGTTTCATATTTTCTTGTTACAGTTATTTAATTTCCATTTTTGCTTTGTTTTCCTAAATTGGTTACATCGTGTCGTGTTGTAATTTGCTTGAGCGCACTTCCTTGGTATTATTTAAGTGTATATTTGTGTTTCTTTGTGTATCTGTGTGCGTGTGTGTGTGTGTGCCTTAAATTTATTTTTTCTTATTTTTATTATTCGCACCGCGCGGTGGAGTCAAAGGGCGTCCTGAGTTACCAAAATTTGGATAAACGAATCGACGTTTGTCCGCAGGCTTCAATATTTGAAACGAGCACATTAATGAATCATCCACAGACATCATGGCGCCTAATAAAGATAACAAAACAAAATAAAATATTAAATATTATTAATAAACAAATATACACTAGAAACTAAGTAAATGAAAATATTAATTAATTTAATTTTTAATCAAACAATCCTATTGAAACATCAGAATCAACAATGAAGATCTGAGCAATGTTCTTTAAAATACAAAAAAATTGGCGATTTGCTTAATAGAAATGACTTACAATTTCCAACTTAATTGTAATTAAAGATAGTCAGTATAGGCGGACCCAATTTTATCAGCATTCATAAGATAGTCAAGCACTTTCAATCATATTAACCTGCTTTGCGTTAGTAAGTAGTTATTTCTTAAGTATGTAAAGTGGGAAAGATGCGTTCGACCGATGCAATGTTCATTTCGGGATATGCGATAATAGATCAAACATAAGTTAAGTGCATGTAAATTATGAGAAGGAGATGCACCACAAATTTCTAATGGTATTAAGACAGCACTTTTGAAATATGTAAGTTTAGCTCAATCTCAAGGTAAATCACATGACGTTGTGCAGAAAGATATTACTTTGGTCTTACTGAAACTTGTTGCTTTGCTTGATTTCTAATGCATTCTGTTGCTGTTGTTCAGTGAGTGGTCCTTGGCCGACTGTTGTCAGGTGATTCAGCGAACAGAGAGAGAATGAAATTCGGAAGGGTTAATTCTGTGGTGGGTGAAAGCAAACATCTTGGTAAGTCGTGTTGAAAACTGACGTATTGAAAAACGCAAGTCTTTAATTGCAGATTCTGCATGGAAAGCGATGAAACTCCATTTCTCTTTCATTTTAAAAACTAAACAAATACACAACACAATAGTCCTCCTTACAGATCACAGCAGTATACACGTCCATTAAAGTAACAATCTAAATCCTTAAGTACTAGTGGAAGGTATTATAATAAACTCACCCGCATTATCAAATTCACCACAATAATTTGGCGCTGAGAAAAGCGTTACCAATTGCCTTTTCGCAAAGAATTCATAGCCATCTTCAACAACCTGATGAGCGCGACATATTAAATCAAAATCATGTTTTTGCAAAAATTTGCCCACAACCTGCAGCAGAAAAGCAAAAAATTAATTATTTATTTAGTACTAATACTTAAGTAAAATGAGTAAAATAAAACTCACCTCTGCGCCAAATGTAAAACTGACACCACGATCATTTTCACCCCAACCCATTGTATCTTTATCTGGATCGGACCATAGTAAATCACATAACAAACCCTGATCGGGTACATCTGTTGGACGCATAATACGACGTATTTGCTCCATAGACGATAAATCTGGACTTAGACCGCCATGACAACAGAAAATCTTCTCATCAACTAAATGGAATTCATCAAAATTAGTAATTACATTATATACAATAAAATATACATTCTACGCCACATTAATAGTATCAAACAACTCTAAACAATTTACAATTTCATAATTTTCTATACAGAGACATTAAAGACTTCATTTTGGATTTTCAATTTAGAATTAAATGCAATTTGTAATGCATTTGAATTAATATTATTTTTTGCTAGAAATCATTAAAAACAGGAACCTTGAATATTGCGCCAATAGAATAGAAAACTTTCTAAATCATTTAAATTTTATGTGTGAAATTCCAGTATGATTCAATATTGATGGTGAATGTGGGGGCCAGTGCCAAAGCCTAAAGTTATTGCTCTCTATGAATGACTTAACGATCCGAGTAGAGTGAATTCAAGCATTGATATGTCCTAGAAAGAGGGTTGAAAGCTCGTCAAAACGTGGAATGCATGCCTACAAAAACTGCAGCTCACAATTGTCATAATATGAGATCACACCTCACGCATTGATGCCCTCTTCGTTACGCTTAAAATGATCCAAGTCACGAAAATAAAAGCTATAACCATCGTGGTGTCAAAGCAGTTCAGGTCACATGAGCTTGGCAAAAACTAAGGCACTGTGCTTTAGGAATGATATGAGGTGGAAGTGTTTTCAACATTTTAAATTTCTTTATATGTTTAGCTTTCGGAATAACACGTCGTACAGTGGTTAGTCTAGCATCATTCTTATATTTTTCCTTTATTTTGGTAAAATCCGAAGGTTTTCTATGTTATTTCCATATTTAGACTTATCACGTAACGTACGTATTAATTTTTAGCTTTAACATTCCAATCAGAAATTCCTTAACTATTTAATCTAATAATCTATTATGCATTCTGTTAATGCATTTTCTAGAACTATGTCTTCTTCTTTTCAAATTTCGAAATTTATTTATAAAACCGATTCTAAAGGATTTTTTAGGGTAGTTTTCAAGTTACTTTCTTTTAGATGTTCCACTCAAAATTTGATATAAATTGAGCAAAATTATCTAATAAATACATTCAAATTTGCTATAGTTAACTCACAAATACAAATTAAATATATATATATATATATATACATATATATATATGCATAAGCATATATTTTCTAAATGAAGTCTTTAACATTTCTGTATTGGAAAAGTTTTAGTATTAAGTTTTAAATTGCTTAAATGTGTCTCACGCTATTAAAGTGGTGCGGAGTATATTATGTCTTCTAGAATGACTTAGACTTACCGATAGCAGCTACAGGTAAACAGTTGAAACAGTCTGTAAATGTTTTCCACAATTTGATTGTATACCTTCGCTTGCATTCATCGTAAAAACTGAAACGACATATTGTTTGATTGATGGATGAATGGTTGAATTGATAGATTATTAATAATTTACTGTAATATGTAACATGTAAAAAAAAATACACATATAACAAAAAATCTGAACTATATTGATGTATGTATAAATGCTCGTTTGTGTGTGTGTTTTGACCTTGCATGCATGGAAGTGCATGTCTGAATGATGCACACACAAACACATATGTACATACGTACTTACACTTACCCATAGATTCTATTGATGCTCGCACATTCATGATTACCACGTAATAGAAAAAAGTTTTCCGAATATTTAATTTTGTATGCCAATAGAAGGCATATAGTTTCCAAAGACTGTTTACCACGATCCACATAATCGCCTAGGAATAGGTAATTTGATTCTGGTGGAAAACCGCCATATTCAAAGAGACGCAATAAATCATAGTATTGTCCATGTATGTCGCCGCATATTTTGAGTGGAGCCTCCAATTCCAATAATATGGGCTGCGATAGAAATATTTCTCTGGACTTTAAGCAAAGACTGCGTATTTCACTTTCCGATAGCTGAACATTTTTTCCAGGTCGCGCTCCACGAACTACAAAAAAGAAACAATATAAAAACAATAAAAATTAAATGAAATGAAATATGGAAAATTGTATTGAAAGTGGGTGACAAAACCAAAACTATTGTGATTACTTACCTTCGAGCAGCCTCGATATAATACTATCAATATTCATAATATCGGACATGTCCGCTAACAATATTTATATTCGATTTGTTGTTGTTGGTTATTCCTATAATATATAGCGATGTATATATATAATTAATTATGATGTATGATTTAATAATTTTGCAATAATAATTTTCTGCGCTTCTTCCTTCCTTCTTCTTGTTGTATTATTTTCGGTATACTACGTTATTTTTCAGCATGCGATGAGGGGGAGTTGCGGCGTATGATGACAGGTGAATTTGGTTTTGGTGTTTTCTTTTATTTGTTTTTTGCTCTTCTTTTCTTGCTTTAAGCTCTCAAAAATAATGATGATGTTGATTTTGGTTGCTTCTCTTTCTGTTGATGCACTTTGCTATTTTCATTAATTATTCACTGTGTGCAATTGTGAAATTTTCGCAGCTGTAAAATTGTACTTAGAGTGCGCAATCCCGTTTAAGCAATTTAATTGATTGAATGTTGAAATAGACAAACCAACATCGCCAGCCCCCCATCAAAACACAGTGTGGCAAAGCGCAAAACTATGAGATACCAAAAGCAATGCGCGGCGTTGTTTTTTATTATGCAACACTGTTGCATGCACAAAGTGCATACAATTTTCCAACGGGATATGGTAAATGCATTTCATATTAAATTCAAATTGCAATATTTTGTATATATTGTAAATACTGAAAATATACACAATGTTGAGAGAAATTTGATAAGAACTACATATGTAAATATTAAAGTGCAAAGAAATGAATGAAACTGTTAAATGGCTGCACTTTTATTGCATCCTGGCAGCACTGTTCTACTTCGCCCTTGCTTCTGCATGCTTGGCAGCACAGTTTGTTTATTTGAATTTATCACTAAGTAAAAGGCAAAGAATTGATTCAATGCCGCATTGAAATAGTTTTTTATTTAAAATCCAAATAACAGTTGGTTGTTGTTTTTTTTTTTTTTTGGCAGTGAGTAGATCTATAATTTTATTCTTCTTCCTTGCACTAAGTTGTGTCAATCATGACTATGTGATTAGAGTGATAAAATCGCCTTGGAAAGGACCTAATTTTTCATTTCAAATTATTTATTATTCTGTTAATTCATGAATTTGTGAATTTAAATTTATGTAAGCAACCACATAGTTAACTATTTTTGTTACTTCCTCAATGCATTTGTGATTATTTTCAACAAAATACAAATTTTTTTATTAAAACCCTTTTTATACAAAATTATGCAGCTCAAATAAATGGCTATGTGCGATCAAGCTAACAACAGCTTAAATTTTTCTGTAGTACAAAAACACATCCTTGTGGATGGAAATGCCAAATTAGGTAGACCCCTCTGACAACACTATTATTTTGACAAGAAACGTCAGGTCGAAAGCTGAAAGCGTCTTACGAGAATTTGGCTATGGACCAGTACACACCAATCCAAAGCGTTGAAATGCTCACGTTGTTAGATAACAAAAAATTGAGATTTTGTCTGATCTCCCCGTTCGCCTGATTTAGCACCGCCAGACTTTCTCCTCTGGGGCTATTTGAACTTGAAGGCTTACATCAATAAGCCAAGCACCCTAGACGAATTTAAGGCCAACAAAACGAACACTTTACGCCATTCGAGCTCATGGTGACCATTTGCGCGATGTCGTATTCAAAAAGTGATCTAAACAAATGTCTTTAAACCAAAATAATATGATCAGTTATTTGTAGAGCAAATCATGTCATCTTTTTTAAAACAAATGGGTCCACCTAATATTTTCCAACCCTTATAACAATGTATGTATACATTATATACTCCTTTCGAATATTCTGGTTTACGAATGTGCAGGAGAATTGAAGAAAAAGAAATGTTGGAAAGGACAAATATTGGAAATATAGTTAGTTGATATTAGAATATACAAATTATGAAATATTACGGGATAGAGCATCTTAACGCGTGCATAAATGTCTGGATCCATGACAACTACAACATATTGCATTGTGTGGATTATTAAAGCTAGACGTGATCACGATTGCTCACCTTGCAACCGAAAAAAGGGTGAAAGACAAAAACACAATTTTAAGGGGAATGTCCCATATTCAATGGAATTCGCTACAGTTAGCTCCTCAGTTCGAAATCTAAGCTGTGCCTTTAGCACTGCTTTCAACTTAAATCTGGAAATTCTTCAGAGGTTGCAATCAAAACTGCTTTGAAGGTTTGTCGTGCGTATCACACGTCAGTAATTCGGTCATTTACCGAGACTTAAAGATACCAATAGTTTAATGATCATGGTCATCAATTGGCAACCAACTTTCTGGATAACAGCAGACACACGCCTGAAAAGGTGTGACCTATTCTATTTTCCGGACGAGTGATTCACCGATAATATAAAAATATGTAATGCATATGATTTTTCATTCAAATTCTCTTCTTTGTCTTCATAATTCGTTTAAATGGAAAACCAAAATGTGGAAATTTATTGGAACTTTTGAAAAATAAAAAAGCATTTTCTAATTATTTTCATATAACATAAAAAGAAATTATAAATGTTCCAATAATGAAACATACTAAAAATTTAATAAATGTTTTAATATATTGTACATATTTAGTATTTATAAATAATCGTTAAATTAATACATTGACATCATTTCAAGGACACTTTAGATATGCCTTCCTTCTACTATTTGTTGGAGAACTTGAAAGAGTTAAACTTACAATTTTCAATGACCAGAGCCGGCAGTAATATAATGAAAACATTACAATAAATTTCCCAAAACAAATCATTGTGAAAAATTTCCCAACCTTTTCTCTTTACGCACATTCTAAGTTGCAAGAGAGTAAATTTTGCTTTTCCAAAGAGAAAACTCACGATGATAAAAACAAGCAAGTGATTCGGCAAAGTTCGTTAAATAAATCGTGTGTAGGTTTCAAAACTACAATACAAAATAATAGATGTAGAAAATAAACGATACGATGCGATGCGATGGATGCTATGGACCAGTTTGGAAAATTTGCAGTCATTTTGTTTTGAAAACCGTCGCCTAGCGTTTCGTTAGTTCCACAAATGCGGAGGAGCTCATTCACAATATACAATACTCTGTACTTTGTTTCACAATAGAAATCTCAGTTAAATTGCATTCAATTTACGAAATTAAAAAAATAAAAATTTACTTTCTAAGCAAGAAAAATAAATCTGCAACAAAAAGAAAATTAAAGTGTGAAATTGTAATTATTGTAATTAAAAATTAAATTTTTAAACAAAAAAAAAAAAAACAAAATATATAAAAACAAATATATCACAAAAAATTATTTAAAAATAAATCAGATTTTATGTGTTAAAAGAGAAAAACTAATAAAAGAAATTCTATATAAATGCAATAATTTTTTCTATTATGATATTTGAAATAGTGAAGGCTTGAGAGTGAACAAATGAATCACTTGAGTTTTTATTATACAATAAAAATATAATAATAATAATGAATAAAATTTGAATTATTTAACAATGGAAAATTTACATTTTCCGGATCTTCTTATACAAACAAAAGAAATAATTTATTTGACTAAACTAAAATGCAAATAGAAATTTATTTTAATTGTAATAAAAATAATATATTGTACAATAAATTTGAAGTAAAAAAAGGAAACCAATGATATTGTGACCGAGTTGTTTCAAGGATATATCAAGTTTAATTAAAATTTATTATACTCAAACAAATCAAAAACACCTAAGAGAATCATCTATATTATCTATCACCTATTTTCTTTGACAACAAACAAATGAATTGATTTTCTGTTTAAACAAATGCAATCTTCAAAGAAGAAAACAAAAATATTAGAAAGTTTATAATTTCAAATGAAAGCTGATGACTTTGATGTGCATGTGCATTTCTCAAATATAAAATATTGATATTTATTTAAAAGTGTTTTAATAAGTCTAACAAGAGTCAATAATGTCATGTGTTGAAACGAGATTAAACACATTTTGGTGGGTACATCTTATTTATGATAATCTATCCTATTTAAATAATATAATTTATATAGAATTTATTTTCTTATGGTTTTAATTTATATCTTTAAATCACATAAAAGATTTATTCAGTTTTTAAAACATACAAACATCCGACAAAAAAACATAATAAAAATTATTTGGAGAATTAAAGAACAAATTGAAATAATAACAATTCATGAAATTTAGCAATTTTATACTTAAGGACTGTGTCGATTGTTTTGGGCATACCTGCTAATATTGTACTTAACTTACGAAAAGAGATATTATTCAACCAGACTTCTTGGATTTGCTCTCATAATTGCGATTTGAAAACTTGTCGCTTAAGTTCACTCCAAAGGTTCTCGATAATATTGAGGTCAGGAGACTGACTTTGCCACTAAACGCCGACCATATTTTTCTCTTGAAACCATGTGCTTAGCAAATCAGATGAATTCTTTGAATCACTTTCTTGTTGGAACTTCCACAAAAGGGGCATATTGATAACATATCATTACTGTGCCTTGCAAATTCCATATGTGCATTTTTTAAAAGATTTTGTGGAACAACAAAAAATAATAATAATTTTATTAAATAACATGTTTTTTTTGTTTTCACAAAACTTTGAAAAAATCACATATGAAATTTATAAAGCACAGCGTCGGTATGTAAAAGGTAGACCATCTATTGGTACGATTTTAGTTAGGTCTTTACATAGACAAAAGGTAATTGTTTTTCAATGAATTTTACTTTATTTGATAGAATAATTTTTCCGACTTAGTATGGAAAATGTTTTTATTCAAATGTTGGTCAACCTGAATGGGCATTAAAGAAGTTCAACGATAACCCAGATTTTGCAAGAAAAATCATCTTTTCTGATGAAGCAAAAAAATTTACTTTTCCATATAATGAATAAATTAAAATCGGATCAATAGATGACACATCCTTTATATGAAAACATACAATAAATTAAATTCTCATTTGCTGGTTTCGAGAGATTTGTTTACCTTAGATTGCTGTTTCATTATATCTGATAATATTTTGGAAATTTAACAATCTGTAGCTAGAATTTTTGATTTAAATACAATTATAATATCCTCCATATAGTTTATTGTTTCTAAAATCTATATTAAAATCAAGAAAGAACTATACAGTAGAAAGGCTTGACTAATAGTGATTATACTGTGTTTCTCAATCATTGTGCATCTTAAATTATTATTGCGAAAAAATTATTATGTAAAGAAAAGTTTTAAAGAGAGGATATTTAGACATTAACTTTATTATAGAAGTCTTTAATAATAAACATTTTAAAGGAAATTTTCACTCTTACTATTCACATTAAATGTTAGAAGTAAGTTTCTTTTAATCTTCAAAAAGGGGGTTTCTCCAAACAACTTGGATAACAACTTGATGAATTATCTTATGATTAGAAACCCAATCGTGTCTCTATATCAGTTCCTTAGCTCTTATTGGTATCCAAAAATTACGGTTTTGAATGGATAAATGAATAGAGATTGATCACTATATGAATTTACATATTGTGTGAGTCTTACCTTTCCTTTATTTCCTTTGTGGAAAATTTGCTTGGAAAAATTAATATTAAATCTGAAAAAAATGGAAAATCTTTTGTTTAATATTTCAACTTTTTAATTCCAAAAACTAAAAGTCTAAACAAAGTTTGTGCAAGCCTTTTGCCAAAGAAGGTCATGGTCATCATCTTGTACAATATTTTTGTATAATCACTCGCACTATTTACTTTGTCAAATGTTAAAAACTGATTCCCTCTCATTAAATATTTAATTTAAGTTAATCGCTTTGATGATTAAAGAGAGTTTAATAGTTCACTGGTTAAGTTAAGTACACATAAGGATACACAGCTCCATCCATTGCTATAAGGGAACCATTTTAGCTAGACATTATCGTAATAAAATAATAAATACATATATACTCATGTGTACCCATACATATATTTGCATATATTGTATTGTCCATGTAGTGCAAGAGATAAAGATGTTTTGTGTAGGTAAAAGCCCTCATGTTACTCGTACTACAACAAAAGGTTTTCATTTAAATAGGTGGCAACCTTTTGAAGCTTTGGGTTTCGTCCTGCTACTCACATATTTTGTAAGTCTATTGGTAGGTGGGTCGGTAGCTAGTTATGTTTTGTGTTTGTTTAGTTAAATATTTTTAGCATCGTAGAAAAAAGTTGAATTGCTTTTAGTTAGTTGATGTGATATACCGTAAATTTAAATTTCTTACTTGGTTGATTTTTAAGACAAAATACTTACTTATTTTTATACCTTTCACACTAGGGTGACTAGATAATATCACTTTGGCTTGACATTTCTAATACATACTCGTATAAATGTATTTCGTATACCCTTAATTATTATTATTATTATTAATGGTCTTCGCAACCCTCAGTTATCTATTTTACTTAAAAATTGTGACTTTCAATGAATTTAAGCAATCTTTAAGGTTTATTATTCCATATCAGAAGTTGGAGGCTTTGTAGTAGAGGCTTATATAAGAAAAAGTCTTATCCTGATAATTGTAGCACTTTACAACGGTGTTTCAACCTCCAATTCACGACACTAAGAGACTGAAAGTCCAATTTTGTTTAAATTATACATAAATTCACAATGACCTGAGAGATATGATTAGTGTATTCGTAGGTCTTCAATGGGTAGATGAAGATAACTTCAAGAAAATCCCCGGTCAAGTTTAAAACCACATGGAATTGAGCATATACAATAGAATCTATTTAGCGATGTCCGTCTATTGTTTATCACTCCGTGTGATCCAATTGCTGTGCTCTTAATTTTTCACCTATTAGACTGCAATTCTCAGCTGTTACGATAAAATGAAAGTTCTCCAACTACACGAAGAGGTTGCCATCATACAAAACTCGTTTCAAAAACATATAGCCAATGACAATTATTAAGGAATCTTTTATAACCAAATTTTTGTTTTGTACAATGGAGGAATAATTTTTAAAAGACTTGAAAGATATGTTAAGCTGTGGTGAACTGTAGTTAATATTCTGTCCACGAATATTTTATACTCATATAAATAAAGTTTAACTAACCGAAAACAAAAATTTCTTTAAGATAAGAATTTTATTTTATAAAAATAAAATCAAAGTTCGAAGACATCATCAAGTCTTAAATTAAGTTCAAGTAAATTTGTATATTTATATTTAGTTCTAACAGCTATGTACTATATATTTATAATCCTGTATATTGTGTTTGAGTCCTTGTGTTACCCATCAATCCATACGAATGAATGCCTTAACATTGAAATTTATGCCGCGGAAGTAATACGTCAAGTAATGTAGACATAATGAAGTTGACATTTGACATGGTGAGTGAATATGAAATCATTTTGAAGGTTAAGTGGTGGTTAGTTGTTGAAGTAATGCAAAGGCAAATGAAGATATTGTAAAAAAGATAGAATGTGTGCTTACAGGGGACTGTTCATTTGAGAATGACCGCTTTTGACATTAGCCCAATTTTGCATTACATTGTTTTATTTCCATTTTATGTGCTTGATATTTGATCGAAACATTAAGTGCGTTGATAGTTTTTTAGTACTTTTTTAGGTAGTAATTTTGAACTTAACATTGCCTTAATTTGAAAAACATGTAACCTATAAAAATGATTATTTAAAAGTTGAAGAAGAACCTTTAAATTTGCGTGAGTTTATTTGAAAAGTTTTAAGCCTTGGGTATGAAAATGTCGTAAACTTTGAAAGACGCTTGTTTCCACTATTGTGAAAGTGTCCTTTTGTTCTATAATTTACTGGATAGCACAAGTATAATCAGTTTCTTATAAAATATTTTATCAGGCAAGCTTATGAGGGAATATACATTTTTGTCGCGACTTTTTTGACCATTTTTATTGATTATCTATTTATATTTATTTATATTTCGTTATACAATATTTTCTGTTCACATTTTTGAAAATATTTCACTCAAATCTAAAATTCTAAGTATATTTTATAGTTTAAGATTTATAAAAAAAAAAATTAATTATGCTAACTTATAAGCGCAAAAACATAAAGTTATGTAAAATTAATGGAGGAGTTATTAGTTATATTTTTAGTTTTCTATGAAGTGAAAAGAAATTTAAATTCTGTTAGGATGGCCTCCTAAACAAAACTTACCCATCAAATAAAAATTTTTTGCCTTGCTCTTCAATAATAAAAATATAATAAAAAAATGTAACATTTTAAGGTAATAAGGTCAATGTTTTGTTGCTCTCTTTACAAAAAAATTAGTGGATAGTGCAATGGAAATTTGCAATCATATGACTGATGTGTATCTTGAATGGTTTAACCATTATTATTTCTACGTGATGTTCAAATTCATCTCCAACCATGATAATGGCCACTTCGTTTAAGGTTGGTGCATTGAAAGAACTTATCTTGATTGTCCGATATTAATTGAAAAGAAACGATTTTAGATAATTGAAGATGCTTATTGTGAGCGACAAAAAAGATTCGAAAGTTGCAACAATAGCTCGTTCTTGTGTTTGTAATCACAGCATCCTCTTCATTACCCATAACATATAAAATATTTGCAAATATATTGGTTACTCATCTGGCATTGATATGAAAGAAACACTTGGTCTTGAATTTTGAAAGTACAATATTATATTAACATCGAAAGTTGTCATTAAATATTATAATTTTTGAAAAAATAATTGAATTCTTCACTTTCACCAATTTTGATAAAACCATCTTTCAGATGATTTATTTTTTAAATTAAGTGCAACACAAACATTATACTGATCCATATTTCCATTAATAACTTTTAAATTAATGCTTTATTAAATTTCTCGATCGGAATTGTACGCAAATCTACGAAAAGAAGATAATTCCAAAGCGTGTCTTGATTGCATATGTGTTCTGTGGGCACGTAGAATTGCGTCCCTGTTTTTGATAAATGGCGAATTGTCGGGCTTTTCTCTCTCTTCTTCTAATTTTTATGTCCCTTACATGCAAAAAACGCATTTATTATTGTTTGTATGTGTTTTTCTTGTATTTGATGTAAATTGTATCAACATCTTAGCAACAACCAAAGCATTAAAACATTATGCTTAGTTTTCCAGTGGTTTTCAAGAAACTTAAGACTTAAAAATATTATTTTGAAAAATAAACACTGAAAAAAATAAGTACGTAACTCTTTTCATTACCATTCATTTGTCATTTAAAAAAAGAAATATTAAAATCGGCTTAGTATAGTGTGCGCTAAATAAAAAAATGTTAAAAATTTGGTGAAAAAGTGCCTCTGTCTCGACAACCGAGTCAAACTGAAGCATAAGCCATCTTGGTAGCCCCATAAGTAAAAAAAAAAAAAAATTTATCAAAATTGGTCTAGCCGTTTAGGAGATTAAGAAACACAAAAATTCGTACACTCGAATTATATATATAAAGAGATATAATAGAATCATTAGCCGACTAAGGTGGCGGAGAAAACATGCGGTCCAAACGAACCTCTGAATCTCCGAAATAGTGCTCTCAAGTCGAAAAAGGTTTCATTTATACAATATTTTACTTTGTCCTGTTTTAAAACTATTCTTAAATTGGACAAATATTAATTCCTTTTTATGAATATAATTTAAGGTAAATCAATTAAACTTATATGCTATCCTTTTATGCAAATGAAATATGATTTATTACTAATAAACTAAATTTTGAATTGTCAACTATTTTTCATCATTGAATGATGATGAAGCCTTATACTTTTTTAGATTTATTTGATTAGATATGGTTGCATCAGTGACTGTTACATATGTCTGTTATAAATTTATTATTTAATTAAATGGTCATGATGATGTACAATATATCATCTTCATCATTATACACAACCATATAAGGCAGGACACATACACATATTTCCCATATGTGCAAGGAAATTTACTCATAAGTATTTTGCATTTGCCTTTCTCCTACACCAACCGTTCATCTCCTGGTCATCACTTAATTCTGCTGTCAATCATTTTGCATATTTGTACACAAAATGAGTAAACACAACAAAACACAACACAACAAAAATCTAAGCAAATATTCCGGTAACAAAATAATAAATTGAATTTAACATAAATTTGTTAAAAATAGAAAAATTGCACACAAAAAACAACAAATCCGAAAACCTGAATAAATTTTCTCATTTACATTATTTTTTTTTCGTTTTGTGCATTTCTTTCTTAGTAGGCATTTTAATAAATATGTATGTACAAGTGATATACAATAGTATAAAGATACAATAATTGTATGTATAGTCATACATATGTATTTTGTTGTTTAGTTTTACCACAACAAATGAATCTCCAGTTTTCCGTGCTTTATTTATTCTATCTACAATAAGTTTATTTTACAAGCAATTTATAACTTTGTATTTTATTTGATCTTAGTTTGAGTGTATCTACATGTGCCGTTTATATACCCTACAGAAAGTATGGTCTTTATTATTTTGTTGTTGAGGCTTGTAACTTCTTCTTAAAGATGTTAGATCAAGATGGTGAGGGCATCGAACAAGCAATTAAAATTTATTCATGTGTAAGCAAACTAGTCCTCTGGTTTTTGAGATATTAGATTATACAGTTTTCTTGTAGACTATATTATGACACTACTACTAAGCCATAAACCTCTCTCATAATTCATAATCCAATTTAAGAAATTTTATTTCTATTGAAGGTATTAATTTTTTTCTATTGCCGGAATTACCTAGTTTTCTTTGTTTTCTTATTAAATTTCTTAAAGCGTTTTACTATTTGATAGAAGATTTTCCCCTTTTGTACTATAAACAATTAATGTTCTCGTGTTTGTTTTTGTGGTTAATTATGTAATTAATTATTAACACGGCAATGCACACCAGTTGCGGTTTTCTTATGTATATTAAGTTACATATTTAGATACAAGCAAAAAAAAAAAAAAAAAATTATATCGTTTTAAAAAAGCGACGAAGCATATCGTATTGGTGTTGGTTAAACTAAAGGGAAGTATTTCACACATTTACTTACATGTGGACATCATTTTACAATACAATAAACATGCATTCATTTAGTTATAGGTATACACTCATGGTCAGAAAATTCATAACACCAACATAAATTTCCAAAGTTTTTTTTTTTTTTTTTTTAAATTTATTAAGGGGTTAATCAAACAGAGAGACAAATTGGTTTAAGGCTATGAAACGCAGATCTGTTTCCGTTTTAGATGGTTTTAAAAGTAAAACAATATCTTATTACCCACGACAACGTAGGAGCGATTTCAATAGACTTCGGGAATGTAATCATCTCATGAATAAACAAATGACAAAGACTATCACACATTAAATAACTATGACCTATTCAAAGAAACGTTCAATTGGGCTGCAAAAATAAAATTCAGACCGATTTAATCTTCAAAAGAACACATTAGATTCATTGGCATTCAATGGAAATGATTCCTACTAAAATGTAACCATATACATGTACTGATTATTTTGTCCATGAGTGTATTTTGTTACATATATAAATATATTTATTTACTTACAGTTTGCATAATAGATTAAACTGGTTGCGGCACTTAATTGCCTGATAATACTATTAAGTTATTGTGGAATAATTTTCCAAATTTTTGTTTTTCCAAAAACATGTTATTTTTTTTTACTCGACTATCGTAAAGCTTGTGTCTCCCTGCATATTTCAAGAATATATTTAATAAATTCAAATTAGAGTATTTAGATTTCTTAAATTTGTATGTCTATTCATATAGTTTATCACAATGTGGAGAGAAATTTGATAAAAAGATATTTGAAATAAATGTAGGAGTTTTCAATGTCACTATTGTTGATCTCTAAAGGAATAATCTTTTTATCTAGATATCCAATCCTATTTTATAAAGAAATTCCTTAGGAATTTATGCACAAATATCATTTCTTTAGATTGTCATAAATTAGTTTTAAAATGCTGAAAGTGTGAATGAACATAATTTTATAAAAGTTCAACACCAAATTTATCTCTTTTGATTTCTTACTTAGCAATATCTTAGTGTGCTTTATTGGATTTTACTTCCCTTACTTTTGATAATAACATAAATTTCCATAATATATGTGCTTAAGAAGAGTAAAATTATATCAGTTTGGTTTTGGCTAATGAAACTTAAAGAAAAATCGAACAGATTTATGATTTTTACTAGTCAGTTTATAATAGAGAAAATTTATTGACTTCATGATTTGAGTTTTTCTATCAATGAATTTTATAATGCAATATTTATCAAAGTTTGACATCTATCACATATTATAGTATTTTATGGTCGAAGCTTATTATTTTGAGTCGTGTGGATAGGATCACCGCATTTAATTATGATATATGTACATATTTATCAAAGTTTGATATCCATCACCCAATTAGTTGTTTGTCCGATTGATTGATAAACTTGGATATACTCACATGTTTCTACTTGTATATTTATTGTACGTAAAATTTATCTATGTGAAATGTATTGAATGCACTTAATAGTAAGTGAATGTAATGTAGTATCTGTTTCTTTTTTTTTAGCATTAGATGTGTCAAGTAAATCGAGATACTTCATTACCTGTTTAGATTCGCTCGATTGCAAAAACTTGGACAAGAAAAAAAAACAAAAAAAAAAAAAAAAAAAATTAATGAATTGATTGACATTAGTAAATAATAAATAAATGTATAAACGTGTATTTTACTTATCTCAAAATATGCACAACATGTGCATTTCACAATTTAAATATATTTTTGCAATCGAATTAAAATGATTGAAAAATCATCAATGTCAAGAGCAATAATTGTGCGTGTCTTAAAAGTATTGTAGTACATTGAATATAGAAATCTACAAAACAATACATTATACAATAAATAAGTTGATTGCAATGTTTAGTTAAAGGTTTTTTTATATTTACACTTTATATTCCATTAAAATATGTCAACATGGCTGATTAGAAAAGGTAGTGTATTTGTAATACTTATCTCTATTTGTCTTCTACAATTCAGAGAACTTAAAACTCAGGTCTAATGGGTTAATCATTTAGATTGTATTAGGCCTTTGATAAGATTATTGGTGTGAACCTCAAGTCGATCTAAATGCCGTCTGCTGAACCTATTGATTTCATTACATTACATTATAATCAGGATTTGAAAACCCCATTTGAGTGATAGTATGTTATTCATAAAGTACCATGAGCATCAACTATCCCACAATATATATATTTAGATCAGATTGGAACCTGTGAAGTATATCAATGTTGCTATATGATGTGCAGTTCTTGCTCAATGTTGCTATATGATGTGCAGTTCTTGCTCTGAACTCCATATGTTCAAACTGGTTTATGTATAGCCTTATAAAGTAGAACCTTATTATGTAGAAAAAAAATAAGATTTGTTCCCAATTATCCATTCTCCTGTATATATATTCTTGTGTCTACAAGTACATGCCATAGTTTCTAGACTTTCACTTAGACAAACATTTGTACAAATGTTTATGAAAAATGATGCTTAACTTTGCATTTCACTATTCAACAATCAGGTTGCATTTAGAAACTAATGTCTAAATAATAATAAGAGGGGATATTTCTTATTTCAAAATTATTGTGCTGCTCAGTACTTTAAAGGTATACTAACTGCCGTGCAAAGTACTACTATTAAGTACTGACATCTTCCTAGCTCGGGTTTAATTAAAATTGTTGAAGATTTTCTCAATTTTCCTTAATGTCTTAACAAACTCTGTATATATAAATGTTATTTTACATCTTAAGTGAAGTTGTTTATTTTAAGGGAATAATGCAAGATTGAATTGAATGGAACAAGGATTATACAAGGTCTCTAACATAGATTCCTGATCTTTAGTGGTAACTTTTCCCTCACTTAGAATTTCTTAAGCTTTTAAGTCAAAAATATTGAAGTAGCTTAATATTACGAAAGGTAGAAATTTATATATTTTGGATATCAAAGTAGCTCTTTCATTATCTTGATGGAAGAACACTCTCTTCATCGTTAAATGGAGACATTTTGCAATTCTTTCTCAATGAATTGTTGTAAGATATTTTTCGTTGATCGTAATCGACTTGAATTATATTGAAATATGTTCTAGTTTATCTAGTTTCAGTTCAATATTGACTACTGTTAGATTTAATAAACATTTTACAAAGATTCATGGTTTCCTTACCTTCTAATATTTTGTTAATTTGAATTCTTAAATATAACAATTTATGTATTTAAAGTTATTAAACTATTTCAATAATCAATTACCATTTTACACTGGGCAAGTGTGAAAACCAATAATCGCCTTTCGTTTTTTAATGAATGAAACATCACACCAAAATACTAAAATAAAATTCATCCATCACATGTCGCTTTTCTTTTTTTTTGTTTTTTTGTTTCATGTTTTCAATTAATATTTTCAAAAACTAATATTTACAGAATTGTTGATGTATTTATTTACAAAGTTTTTATTTTTATCACTGAAACTATTAATAAAAAAAAAAGAAATAAAATAGAAATAAATAAATATCATTTACAAGCAACATTTTGCTACAGTTGTTATTGATTTTATTTGCACATAGTACTATGTTGCTATATACATTTCTAAATATTATTGTTTATAAAGCTGTTTTTAGTTGCAGAATAACATGCAATAAGTAATAATAATAAAATGCATATTTTAGGCTTTTTTACTAAACATATTCAATTCTATAATAAGTACAACAGTTTGTTATATTCTTAAATATTAAACATTTTATGACGAATCGATCTACATTTGTCAGGTTCTTCCATTCAACTATAAATTAAAAATATATTTTTATGTGCTAATGCCCTATAAATAATAAGTTACTGGTTCCAGATTCTGTAGATAAAGAAATTTCTTGAGGTTTAATGAAGTACCAGTGTTTTACGTGCTCACCTATCTGTGAAGACTTAAGAACACGGTGGCAAGCACATGGATTGTTAAACGTCAATCAACGTCCCCTTGGATATCAAATTCGTTTCATATCTATTTTGTTAAATATGACTCACTACTTGGGCGGGAGTTGAGGCCTATCTTAAACGTCTCAAAAATACTGCAAGTGCAAGCCCATTTAATCTTTTAACTCTATCTATTTGAATGCAAAAAAGGCATGAATCATGACCAGTCATCAGGAATCCGAGACAAATGTTAAAACCAAATTGCTGTCGACCGCCAACAAATGTGGCATCCCGAATAAACCTGTATGTTACCCGCCCACTCTCAGAACTGTACCATCTTATTTGCAACTCAATTTCCTGAGGTCTAGTGATAAACATTAGATATCACAACTTTTAAATAAATAAAAACTTAAAATGTATTTAATAAGTCTAGGGTATAATATGATTAGCCGCCTATCAGTATCAGTGCTGTCGAGGAGATTTGTATATAATTAATTTCTATGGCTAATCAGTCTTTCCCAGTACTTCTTTTTCACCTTACCTACAGTTTGTTTGGTTATGTTATAAAAATCCCGTATTCGAGTTGCTTGTAGTGCCCAAAGTCCAGCCCGGCTTTAACATAATTTTATACAGTAGAATTTTGTTTTCTTAACTCTGATTTGGTACCAATTATTTATACCTCAATACATTCTACAGGATTTCTCCCTGAAGGTGCGCTTTCCATGTTAGCCTGTGGCAAGGGGGAACGCTAGGCATTTCACAGATTTACTTTGAGGTATAAATTTTCCATTAAGTTGCACTTTGGACCACGACTTCCTCCCTTCCTGAGCGTTAATGTAACTTGAATAGAGTTTTGAGTGTTGACTTTTATTTTCTACTATTGAAGCCAAACCTTTATCAAATTGAGTTGCTGTTGAAGTTGTTACGAGGCTACCAATGGGTCTCTACTTGTAGCTATTGTTGCAATATCATCATTTGTACAAAATATGTATGTTTCTTATTTCTTTAGTATTAACAATTTCTCTTTGGGTTCTCGATTAGTTCATTTTCCCTACATTCAATTGATTTATAAAGGGAGCTTCTTCTATAAACAATTATGGTATTTAGCGTTAAGCTAAGGCATTGCACTGGTGCATATGGCATAGACTATTGATATGATTCTAAAGCCTTGATGGAAACATATTCAGATGACACTTGCGTTCTTGCCAAGTCCTTCAGCTGATAAAAGTAAACTAGTACTCATAAAAATGTAGACTTATATATATTTTATAATCTTTGCATATTACACAAATATTTTTCATAATAGGATAATTATATTATTTATCATTATCATAGCATCTTTGATAGTTTAAACCTTCTTATTGCTATTGATTTAATGAAGCATACGAGTATAATATTTTCGGCCCTTATAAGTTCTTCCAGTTTGATTTCAGAAACATTCTGGGCACGCATATAGGTGTGTACAATCGAAAGTTTTTAATTTTCCTTGAACCTTTTGGCTTAGTGTTTATCATTCATGATCATATATCATCAATATGAAAACTGACTACAGTGACGGCATTTCATATTTGTACTGTTCTATTAAAGTTGCGTTCTTTTACTTGAACTTTTGTGAAATGTTTACTTTTTCAATTGTCCATCTTTAAAACTAGAATTGGATTTTTATAAAGAAAATAATTTCTAGCAATATAATCATCCGAATGTATCATTCCAATTTTTAATAATTTTCAACTTTATTATTTTTCTAATCTGTTTTGCAGTAATCCGTTATGAGTAATTCTCTGTTACACTTAAACAACAAAAAAAGTTTAAAGAACTAAAAAACATATACACTCTCTGAAAAGTGAAACAAAGAGTGTAGAACAATAAGGTCTTCGAGAAGCAGTTGCTGTAAAAGCAGCAGCAATTGAAGTGTGACTTACAGCTTTAGAATGAAATGGATGCGCAAGGCATATTTGGTCATGGACCAACAATCACAACAGCAACAGAAGCAACAGCAGAAGCAGTTAAAGAAGCAACAATGGCAACTACGGAAATTAAGCAGGCGACAGCAGATGCAATCATCTCCTTTAAATGTACAAGTTATCCGACTTGGCATAAAGTATTGCAACCATTTATTAGTTGTGAGTCCTTTGCCGCACAGAACCAGACCCAGGATGATGCCACAAGTAAGGCGACTGAGAGCAATGAGATATTTCAACTACAACAACAAGAACAGCAAGAGCAATCAAAAGATACTACAACAATATACTACAATGAAACACTTCGTTGCATTCTTGAAACATTCGATCGCCTCAGACAGACAGCACTTTATGGATGTAAAAAAGTAGTCGAGAATAGCGATGACGATGTCAATGGGATGTCAGTTGCAACAACTGTCTTCGACAATGATGGCAATTGTCTGCTGAATCCCAAGGTCATGGTTCAGCAAGTACAAAATCCAATTTCGCAATTTAAACTAACGACTAAGCAACTTTTAAGTGAATTTATGGAATCTAGAAATGCTCACAGAAATTATAATGATAGTAATATTCTAATTGATCAGAGTCCTTCTCAATTTAGTACTATACTAAGTAATAACTTTACATTGGATTCAAATCAACAAACTACGAGTACCATAGATACACTAATAGCAGAGAATACAATCCAATGCCAAAGTCAACAAATATTAGTATGTGATGGAGGCGGACCTATTAGGGATATCGGTGCGCTGAACCACAATGAAACTGCAAATTGGAATCTGTCAGAGGACATTAATAGTAATAACACAATACTAGATAAGTTCTTATGCCATCTGCGTTGGAATATTGGTGATTTATTTACGGAAGTAACAAAAATACCCTACAGTAACAGCAGTAGTGAGAAGACCAATTCAAGTTGGCCTGGTGATGTTAGTGATGATGATGTTGACATAGTCAAAGACAAAGTAATTTTCGATGATTTTAAGAACTTTCATATTAACCTTGGTGGTGTTGATGTTGGTGATGTTAATGGCAATGGCAATAGTGGTGACATTTGGTCCTGGCAAACTCTTGTTACAAATGCAACAAATGTCAACGCAACTGGACTTGATTTATTAGCCAACTACAGTTTGGGCAATGTCCACACAACCTCAACCTCAACCACAATGTCAAATGATTTTAATCTGGAACGAAGCAGTAGTTATGATTGGCTTTTTGTTTTTGTGATATTTTTTATATTTGCTGGTGGTCTCGGAAATATACTTGTCTGTTTGGCCGTTGCATTGGATCGAAAATTGCAAAATGTTACTAATTATTTTCTCTTTTCTTTGGCTATTGCTGATCTGCTAGTGAGTCTTTTTGTAATGCCCATGGGTGCAATACCAGCATTTCTAGGTATGTACCTACAACAGCACAATAATATATTGGATCAACCATTTGAAATGTTAAATTTTCCTTAATTAGGCTACTGGCCACTTGGTTTTACGTGGTGCAATATTTATGTGACCTGTGACGTTTTGGCTTGTTCTTCGAGTATTTTACACATGTGTTTTATTAGTTTGGGTCGTTATTTGGGCATACGAAATCCTTTGGGTTCACGTCACCGTTCAACGAAACGTTTGGCCGGCATTAAGATTGCCATTGTTTGGGTCATGGCTATGATGGTATCCAGTTCAATAACAGTATTGGGTATGTATAAAGGGCATAATAAATTGCTCTCAATCTAGTGAAATGCAATGAATCTCTGATATCGTAAATCTTTGTTATTTTATTTATTATTTCTATCAGGTATAATTAATAAGAAAAACATTATGCCACAACCAAATGTCTGCGTAATAAACAATCGTGCATTTTTTGTTTTTGGTTCGCTGGTGGCATTTTATATACCAATGCTGATGATGGTCACTACATATGCTCTGACAATACCTTTATTGCGTAAAAAGGCACGTTTCGCAGCCGAACATCCAGAGAGTGAGCTCTTTAGAAGGTGAGTGAGTATAATAAGTTTAACTAAAAATCATAACCACATGTATAAATATTGATAAAAGGGATAGAAAAACAAAAAAACTACTCGTGGTTTCATTCAAATATTGATAATGGGAGATTTCATTTAGAAAATCAATCATTAGCTTAGTTTTTATGAAATAATATTCAAAATAAAACTTATCTGAGTAGCCCATTTATATTTTCCTATAGCCTTTCTTCCTTCTGTTCCATACACACAAAAAGACCTTGGATGAAATATTGAATTGATTTGAATTGAATTAAAAAACCAATTAAACAGAAAAATTGTTATAGTTGCACCTCGATTATCAAGTTTATTTGAGACCGAGCTCACAACGAAAATCAATTTGTTTGAGTAAATGAGTTTGTATGCAATACACTTGAATTTATTGTGGCTCTGAAATACCTAAACAATTTCTATGTGGCTTGACATAACAATTGTTGTTGCTATTGCAATGTGGGTATAAAATAACAAACACGGATAATACATAGAGTTCAATCTTGGCAAATAGAAGGAATGAATGAATAATGGTTAAGGAGTATTCTGTTCAGCAGATGTTCTCGGTTAATGGAAATTTGGATAATTAAGGTTCATTTGTAGATAGATAGAAAAGGTGTTGAAATTAATTAATATTTTATTGTAATATTGATAGCCTTCACTTCCCATGACTGTAATTGTTAGAGGTATTGGGAACAGATAACAGTTGCGTAGATTGGTATTTGTAGTTATAATAATGAAGGTGTCAAGTACAGCAATATATTGATCGACATGCAGTATTGAGGAGAAATGATTAAATGTTCATTACTTTTATGCATTTCCTTTTTTAACAGCATGGTGGACAGCTTTCTCTGCTTGAAGAGATTATCTAACAAGATTGTGATTAACAGTATAAATAGAGTAAATTAAATTAAATTTCTATTTTATTAATTAAATTTAAAACGTAGTACTGTATTTAGCATCTCACTAAAATAGAAATGGAAAATTTATTGTATTTAAAATATAATTCGTTTATGTCTTGCCTACTAAATTTTTTAGTGTACAAAGTGGAATATCATATCACAAACTAGATAGAAGGTTATTTTCGACTATGCCGAAGATGAAATACTCTTCACGGGATTTGCATGGGAGGTACCCTCCTTAGTGGTCCGATTCGGCTAGTTCCAACAAAAGTACTGCGCTTATATTGTAAACTGATAGTGTCCAAGTTTTAGTTCAATAGGACAAAAAACAAAAAAAAACAAAATTTCTAATAAGAACATGAATTTAATGGGTGTTTGTATGGGAGGTACTTTCCTTAGTTGTCCGATTCGGCTGGTTCCGCAAAATGTCCTAAGCCTATATTGGAAACTGGGTTTGTCTGGAAGGTGCCTTCCCTAGTAATATGATTTGGCAGTTTCCAACAAGTGTATAGCGCCTGTCTAAATATCAGTTCGATAGTGTAAAAAACAAAAAAAGTTTTTCCAATAAGACCTGACTGCCTTTAATGCGGGGTTTGTATGGGAGGTGCTCCCTCTAGTAGTCTGATAAAACTGAAATTTGGACATTCTAAGTTTCTAGTCCATCTCCACTAATATTGCAAATTTCAAGGACCTAGAGTTAATAGATCGTATAGCTCCTATACCAACCAAAAAGTTTCTTGCATGGAGACCCCTTTAAATTTTATATATTATTTTAGTTTAAGAATTTATTGCGATAGCCCCAATAGAACTATACATTCTGTGAAAATTTCAACATTCCACCTATTACGATTCATGAGATAGAGTTGAGGACGGGGTTCTTTAAAGCATTAACATTTCTGCCCAGTATCATCTCCCTTTTATTCCTGTATCCTTAAATTGATTTAAACTTTAAATGAATAATATTTTATTATTAATATTTATTGCAGACTTGGTGGACGATTTACAATACGAGCTCAGCATAGTCAGCAACAGCTACAAATGCATAGCAGCTTTTCAAGTAATAACTTTAATAAATTTTGCATCAGCGATACAAATCGGAATTTTAATAACAAAAGTAACAATGCTGAAAGCGACGTCGACCACGAAATTAATGATAAGCAACGCAAACAAACGCAAAGCAATCGGAGCAATAAAAGCATTACACTTTCATCTGTAAACTATATTAACGAAGGCACCACTACATTTAATGGTACAGGACGTAGTAGCTTTCGCTTGAGCGGTGCCAGCAAGCAAGGACGTCCCATGTCAACATCTTCCATTCGACTTAAATCAAATTGTATAACACAGCACAATCCTTCACATCAACAAAATGAACAGCAGCCACCGCAAAAGCAAAATAGTTTCTGGCAAAAATCTGGTGGTAATCCAAATCTTATAGACAGGTAAGTAAAATGAAAGGAAATGTTATACATAATGGGTGTACACGTGAGTCCTTAAGGTTTTATATATATATATATATTTGAGGTTCTATTTAGAAACATTATTAACAAAATATATTTGATTCAACTTTGTCCTATGCATGGATTCCGTTCCAAAAGAAATGTTTATCAAGTACAGATTCATATCAAACAAATTTATAATAAGTAGCTTCAATTATAGTGAAGAGTATGCCCAGACACAACAATCTCAATCGATTGAAAACTCGTTAATGTAGCAATGAATGTAAAAATATTCATTGACATTTTCCAAAAAGTTTTTAACCGGTCTCGCACAACCATAATGAAAAAGTAATGTCCCTTGTCAGGCCTACTATATTTTTACATTTATCTTACAATGCTCCATTCAAATGCGACTATTCTGTTTGATTCAGTTCTCCATTGATTGTTTCTACTGGTTACAACAGCCAGGAAAGCACAGCACACTTTTAATCCCATTAAACCATGAATAATCGGCTTTGGTGTGGTTTTTGCTGGTTCATCTGGCTTCACATACGTTTTTTTGTGGTTAAACTTGAAACATAATAAACTTGAGCAACAAAGACAGCAGAACGGCGCGCCGCAAATAGGTTTTCATTGACACAGAAGATGAAATGTTTGAAAAGAAACTATTGTATGTTGTTTACACTTCCATAAACTAACAGATACTGAAATTAATTAACCTTCATTGTTTAACATTTAACTAAATAATATTTTAAATATATCTCTTATATTTATATTTGATAACAAATTCTTCCTCTACTTGAGTTGCATTATAATTTACCAACAGCCAATCAATTTACCAATTGAATTAGATCGTAATTACTATTTAGGATTTCAATTAAATTGTATATGTACGCATACCTATTTCCTTTATCCATTATTTGCTATTTTGTGTAACTTCAGTCATCCGAATCGTCGTGCCTCAGTACGCATTAGTGGGCAACAATCAAAACTTAATTTTACTAAGAATGGCAATGGTAGCAATATTCCAACAACGACAACAACCAATTCAAATTCAACATCAACGACAGTAACATCGACATCGACACATGGCATTGTGAATATTGCAACAGTAGCAGGTCAGTCATCTGGGTTAAATGATGGCAATGGCCATGCCAATGCCAATCATTTGATGCACACCTGTGAACAAGGAACACAAACGCCAGACTCCATTAGTCGTGAAACAAGACGCCACAAATTGCATCCATTTAAATTTGCATTGAATCGTGTAGCAACACCCACATTGAATCTAAGGTCAGTAAAATACTAAATGAAGTGCCTAAGGAAATATTGATTGCATGAACTGTTTACAATAAATGGAAAATTCACATTTGACTTTCAGATTCCTGAACAATCGCAATAAACGAAATAATCTTTCGGCAAACGCAGTTGCCACAGAGCAAAAGGCCACTAAAGTATTAGGTCTTGTGTTCTTTACTTTTGTTTTATGCTGGTCACCATTCTTCATTTTGAATATAATATTTGCTGCCTGTCCAGATTGTCAGGTGCCCGAGCAAGTTGTCAATACTTGCCTTTGGCTGGGTTATGTTTCATCAACGATAAATCCAATCATCTATACAATTTTCAATCGAACTTTCCGTGCAGCCTTCATACGTTTATTGAAATGCAATTGCGAACGGTAAGTTTAGGGAGTTAAAATGGAACAGATGATTCCATCAAACACTTATGTTAATTAACTTTTTTCCACCCCTTTTTTGCAATTTCTTTCAATTTACAGCTCTGGACGCCCTTTACGTTATCGTTCGGTGACTGAACGACGAAGTGCTTTAAGTCTTTGTGCACCATCTGCTCTACCATTGGCAATATCTTTCCAAGGCGCCCCATTAATGACCCCTTCAACTCAGAATGCAACACCTTTGAGTGAATTTCGTGGGAGTTATATGATTACCGATGATGAATGCTAAACGAACTGCAAATTAATCACAAGGCAAAGGATAACAATTTATAACAAATCATATAAGAAACAAAATATGGCGATGATGAACAAAAATGGCAAATGCAAAAGTGTGCAATAAATATTAATATTAATAATAATGTATGTAATTAATAAAATTATACCTATGTATATTCATAAAATGAGTAGTAGATATTTTTCAACAAAACATTTTCAAAAGCAAAACTTCCTACATACTTGTATATCAATAACTGTACCTTTATAGTATTTACAATTATTAGATGTAAAAAAAAAGAAAAAGATAAAGATAAATCAATATAAAATAATAAGTGTATGTAATTCTATTGGTTATTCTAGTAGAAAATATTGTATTGTAGTCCGAAGAATGAATGATATATGAAAGTTCCATGTGTTTTAGATGTTCTTTAATGATTTCTTATTACTTATCTAGAAGAGTGAGAGATTTTGTAACTAATACTTACTAGTATTAAACCTTTAGTTCTACAAATATAAAAAATATCTAGCGCTCTGACTGCTTTCATTCTAATATTAAGATACTGGTATGCATGTATTCACGAATTTACAAGAGATTCCTAAAAATTTTGTAGAATTAAATGAATAATAAAATGAAGATAATTTCAAAAAATTCATGTCTGTTTCACTTTCACTTATCATATACATAATTTTGAAACTAATAAATTCTATAATAGAATAAGTAACCTAATATTGAGTTGTATTAAAATTAAAATATGTAAGAATCTAATCAGTTTTTATTTTAAGAATTGAAATAAATTTCATTCCATTTTGTACCTGATTTTCTTTTAATATGTTAAATTTCCTTCCAGGGACTTCATCAGAATCACACTTTATGTGAATATCTATTGTATTTTTCATAATATGCAATGTTATTTTCTGTAAATATTTGTAAAATAAAATGTGTAGAATTGAAATAAACATCAAGGTTGTTTATTTATTGAGTATTCTGCATTGTTTGCTATAATTATAAAGTTTTGATTTTATAAATTTGGGGGTTCACTTAATGACATTTTTCCTGTCTACAGGTGGCATCTGTGGAGCTTTGGGTTAGAACTCGGCTTACATACTTATGATCACAGGTTCGACAACCCGAGCGGCGCACTAACAACAAATATGTAATACAATTTTTGGAAAATCCACCGGTATTGGTACTTTAATTTTATTTATAAAGTAATTGATTAGTCTAATTTTTGAAAGTATTATATTTCAAATCCTGCGCAATGTACAACACTACAGTTTGTTTTAAATAAACTAAATACTCGTATATTGAGGACAAGGCTAGGGGTGTGTGCTTTGTTGTTCCTTTGGTAAGTCACTGGTATTTTTATGTGTCGGTTTATTTTTAGCAGAACTAAGTTGTCATCTTGGATCAGTGGCACTCGAAGGTCTTTGTGCATCACCAAATTTCGTATTTAGAAAGGAGCACTCACTCTCATCTCAGAACTTCGATTGAAAGTGTTGGATTATTTATCTGTTAAAGTTCGCTGTTGTTACCCCATAATTGGATGCCGTATGTTCATATTTAATTAATAAGGGCCTTCGCTAAACGGGCCAAAAAATTACTAAAATTGTGACAAAAAAGTAAATTTATTGAAGTAAATACAGAAATTGCAATAAATAATTTTTTATTCATACTTACTTTTGATGTAAAGGAATTGTTATTGCAATTAATTGGTGATGTCTTCAAAGCTTCTCTTGTACTAATGCTTTCCAACCTCCACTGTTCCTAGCACCCATCGTGTAACCACAATAGTCCCATAAACACCCAAGTTAGCTGTTGTTGGTACTGGCTATCATCTTTCCCTAAACACAACATATATGGCAATGCATCAGGTTCAATTTGAATCTTTATTTGCTTTTCCAAGAAATATCGATTATAAAAGTCTGCGCTTAGCGTCAGATCCTTCATAACTTGGAAAGTGTTTTGAAATATTATAAAGCTCATGTAGTTTTGTTCGATATGATGAAGTAAATATGTTTGGTGAAGTCTATAATCAAAAGGCTTGTGAAAATGAGTAAGAAAGTTAACGATATTTAATAATTGGAAGCTTTTGAGATGAATTCAGAAGTTCGCATTACAAGTACTTCGGAAAGCAAATAATATTTTTATTATTGCATTTGCAATACTGCTTTTGCTAAAATTTTTTTTTATAAAAATAAGAATAAAGTCTTAATTTGCCAGAGCATGGAGTAAAAATTGAATTGCATCAACGCACTTTTTCTCTTTACAGCTTTTAATTTTGTGCTGAAAGTTTGAACAGTTTATTTTCTTTTAAGAAAACGAAGAAAAGCAAACGGAAAACACTCAAATATGAAAACCTTGGATATGAACATTCAAAGAGAAATCATATCGTAAATGAAACTATTGTAAGTAAGACTATAGTAGTCAATTAATATATTTGAGTATGAGTGCAAGTGTGAAATATTATAGAAGAAGAAGTACACGAAACTAAACCAAAACAAATCTAAGAATCTCAATGGATTTCTATGAAATCAATGCTTCTCTATTCGCTAAGTAAGTAATAAAAAAACTTTGCTGTATTCACAACAAAAGGTGATTGCTGCTTCAACATAATCTCCACACACTAAACATATCATGCTTGCCGCAATCAACTTTTTCTTCCCAATCCTATTCGATTTAATAAAAATAATAAAATAAGCCTAAAGGTACATAAAGCTATGAATTTATTGTTCAGCATAGATTTTGGGAACAACCAACAGTAACATCATATGATATGACAGAAGAAATCAAAACGTACAAGTCGAAAATAATCAAAATAAAAAGAAAAAAAAAAAAAAAATGAGGGAAGAAAGAAAAGTTAAGTAAGGATGTATATCGGATACGCTACTTTGAAATTCCGTTGAGAAAAAGGAACAAGAAGTCTGATATATTTAAGCAGCTAAGAGCAATAAATGTTCTTCTTCAAATTGTTATTAATGAAGATTAGTGTTAAGTAATATATTAAGTATAGGAACAGATCAAATATTATCTATTTCTCCATGAACCAAAAAAAATATGGAAAAGAAAAATTTGTCTAGAGACAATCAAGAAATTTTGAACATAGGAATGGTCAGGATTCAGGGAGCTCAAACAATATGAAAGGAGACAAATGGTCTATTTGGAATATCTAACATCAACAAGTTGTTGATAACTCTATCTGACATTTATCTTTTTCATCCTCAAAAAAATATACTTTGACATCTTTATGGCGTACGAAATTGCTCAAATAGCAAGGAGCTTTTGGTATTGTAGGTCACAAACTGATACATTTGCAGTCTCTCAATGACTCACAACTGTCTTGTAGAGTTGAACCTTGGTCCAAGGTCTTTCTGTTTTTTTTATTTTGATCTGCATCTATTTCGCTTTAATGTGAGCCTTTCAGGTAAGTCTCCATTACTAAAAACTAAAGAAATTTATTAATGTTCCAAATATGTTTCATGAAATTGCAGTATTTTACAGATCTAAAGCAATATCTTGTCATCTTTCTTGATGATCTGTTGTTATTTTCTTACTTCTTGAGTTCACTCTGTGAACCAAATATTTGTATAAACAATTATACTAAGATGTTTCATATTATCCTTCTTCCAAATGTTCCATTATAGTAGACAACAAAAAGACTATTTATATATGTTGCATTCTTATTTACAAACTTAATATATCCTTTAGTCTATTGATGCACTACACAGAGGGTAAAAAAAGGGAAAAAAAAGAATTACAGTCAAGAAAAAATTGTAACAAAAGATTTTGTGCAAAGAAATTCCCACGTGGCCAAGTTTATATAAGCAGCATCAATAAATGTTGAAGGGACCAGAAGCCCGGGAAAGTGGATGAAGTGAATCTGGAAGAGTGAAAAAAAAAAGGATATTAGATTGCATGGCATTGGTGGTAGTCATTGGCTACTTGTTGTGTAAGCGTTGGCACAAGCGTCACTTTTACGTGCCTAAAATAAATTTATTGTTATTTATATTGAATAAACAAGTTTATAGTAGAAGTTGAGAGTTGCTACATTCTTGTTGTTTCCTTGTGACTTTTATTAAGCGTTACTACGTTGATTTTGGTACATATATGGTGTACATTATACCAAGCATTGAATTGCAAACTCCATTCAGTTTTCTTTCAATTGCATTGAAAATAAAGTAAAATAAAAGATATAATATTGTGTACAAAGTGAGTTTGAGTTTATGTGTGTGTAAAGTAATTTCTTACACATTCAGAATCACTTAAGTTTATCTTTTGCATCTACGGATATCAAGTTCTGTACTACTATGAGTACAAGTATATTGAAAGAAAATATTCTACAGAAATATAAAAACAAAAGATACTTTGTACAATGAAAGTACGCAAGTGAGTGTGTGAGTAAGTAAATATGGGCAAAGTGCATACAATAAAATGATAAGAGAACGAAAGAAAAAAAAAAAAAAAAGAAAAGATAAAAACTTAAACAATTGTTGAGTTGAGTAAGAACAAGGGCGACATTGTCAACTCTTAAGCACTTCCGGTTTTGCACAAAAAGAAGTGGAGCAAGCGGAAGCAGATGTTAGTGCGCACTCACAAAAGTATGCAAAGAACAAACTTATGCTTTGTGGTAAGCGAAACTTTATAAACCCAGCATAAATATTTTCTAAATTTCCATACGTGTGAATATGTTTCTCTCAGTTAAGTAAAGTGTGTGTTAAGTAAAAGTCCTCGAAGTTAACATAGTTTAAGGAATTTCTTGCTCAGGTGTAAATTTTCTTCAATAACAATATTTCACAATAGCTAAATGATTTGTGGTTTGTGTGTGGTTTTAATTAATTTAATAAATGAAAGAATAATTGCTTTTCGTTTTGTTTGTCTTTCACCAGCTGAGTTTTAGTGGTTTTCAATTAACTAAACAACTTAATTGAAGTCTGTCTCTCAACACTCTCCCCTAACATTTCCTAAGAATTTTCATTTTGACTTTCATTTCAGCTTCACTTCTTTTACGATGTTATTTCGTATATGCAAAGATTTTAACAAAAACCATTTAGAAATGTTGTAATCAAATACGAGTGTCGGTTGTAATGCGGTGTAAAGCACTTTAGCGCGCCTTTCCTTGCTAACAAATGAAAGATCCAAAAATAGTTTTGCTACCACAGAAAGCAATTTAAGGTGGTTAAGCACAAGTTAATTTAATGTGTTTACTCGCATCTTCAGTCTCATACTTTTATAAAGACATAAAGATAAACAACACTGGTACCATTAGCAACCAAATGCAGAGAGAGTGAGAAAGTATATTCTGAATAAAGGATAACAACAATAAAAACCAAGTTGCCAAGTCGTTCAACTGTTTTTATTTACAGCACGTTTTACTCAACTACATTCAACTTAGCTCAACTCTCGTGTGTGGTTTGCCTAAAGACTTTCATGACTTTGCTACCTTAAATAATACAAAATAATATAATAATATCTCACCCCATGCAGAGCACTGAGAGAATCATTTCGAGTTTTAATTGTTTTAATTATGTTTTTGGAAGTGAAATTTCTTTAGTGAAAATCCAAAAAATATAAAAGTGAAATGTGGCGAAAATCAAAATTTGACGATGTTATCATTATGTTGGAGTTATTTAGGCAAATACAATTGAAATGTCTCCGGGATGTAGGTGTTAGAGAGTAAGACTTACAAATCGATTGCGTGGGGTTCGAGTCCTGCAATGGTAATATTTTTTTTTTTTTTTTTGAAGTGAAACTTCTTTAGCAAAGGGGAGCAAATCCAAAATATATGACAACGAAGCACAGATTTCTAAGAGTTGTTCTTGATTTTTCACTTTGTTAACCATTCTTCTACCTTGTCTAACTACTTCTTGTGAAGCTTCTACAGGATTTTTGCTTGTTGCTATGATCGTCGTATCATGAGAAGAATATCGGCCCAATACACTTCCTTGCGTATCTCCTGCGTTAATGGAATGCTATATTTGAAAACATATTGTTCGGTTTTACACAATCGTTATCTAGTTTCAGGGATACGAGTATATGAGAATTTTGCCAAAAAGTCAAAAAGTCCTTACTTTGTATCATTTGTGATGCGTAAAGGTTTTGTATTAGCAAAAGGTTGAAGTCTATGTTCATAGGTATTTTAATATATTGTATGTATTCTATGAGTTCAAAACTATTTTCTGCTGGCTTTAGAGAATTTCCTCCTACATTTACTCTGATTCTTTCTCTTTAGTATAATCTAAGTTTTTGAAAAGAAAACAATGCTGCAACTTTGTAGTTGTGACCTTATTCATTGAGTTACAATGTATTTGGTTTTCTTTTCCTATAGTCTCTCACTTACACAAATACAGAAATTTAGTTGAATAAATTTTCATTTTGTTTTGCCTACTACTATTTTTCCATTGTATTAGATTTCATTATGAAATT
This sequence comes from Amiota minor, assembly GCA_037043295.1. NCBI lineage: Eukaryota > Metazoa > Arthropoda > Insecta > Diptera > Drosophilidae > Amiota > Amiota minor. Next base: position 375,558 of record JBAMAW010001695.1, read on the forward strand.
TATTTGTAACACTAAAAATGAAAAACTTTTAGGCAACTCATTCTGTTTGCATTTCCAATTAAGTTTTTTTTTTTTTGATCACAAGCCAAATGAAAACAAATACAAATATCAAATTACTCTACTATACAGAAGGTAAAAGGGTTTCTGTTCTTATAGAAAAATATAACTTCTTTGCATGGCTTTGAATGTGTCAAGTCATTTAATATGCAAAATTACCACAAAAAAAAAAAAAACAAAAAAAAAAAAATAATAAAAACTAATCAAATTATAAAAGAAAAGGGAAGATTTCAATTTTTAATATTTTTTAATGGAGCGCATAATAAGAAGAATCAAAGAGAAGAAATGTAAAAAAGTCGCAACGATAACATTATAAGATACTCGGTGTTATCCAACAAACCCGAAAGTGACTTGCGTAAAGAAAAACTTATTTATATTTCTTTTCAATTTATTTTATTTATTTATTTAATGTATAATAGAAAACTTAATTCTAAAATACAATATTAAAGCTGAAGCAACTAAGGCCTTGAGCTAAACTTTTTAAAATTTTTATTTTTTAAGTATTTTTATTTAATAAACATTGCAAAAGTTTTCTTTAACAACTTTTTCATAGAAACTAAGGTAAAAGTGTGTAATGCAAGTGAATGAAAAAAATTAAAAAGGTAGAAAAAAAAAACACATTAAAAATTTGCATTTCAATTGAATGTTTAGTTAAATGTTTATTCTTGGCTTGGCACATCTCACCTTGGCCAACTTGAATGTCTCTGACTTTAAAAGTTTAACATCCATTGGATTTCAGCTTCAGGCAATCACATAATAATATTTCATAGATGTGTAATTCTGTATAATTGAATATTTTCTTATATGAAATTAAAAGGCACGGATTTGGAAAAGAATGATAATCAATCAAATCGATGTTTAGTAAACAGTTAAACCATGAATAAAATATCGCAACAATTGAGTAATCAACAAAAAAATATACAAAATTTATATGGAAATTTAATATCAAACTGAAATGGATCTCATTTGAATAAAAACTGTTTACAAAATTGTGACTAGGGTTTGGGCCCCGGGGCGTCTCGTATCTCGAAGTTTCGAAACTTTTTGAAAATGTAGTTATCTCGGGTCAAGACTCGAGAAACTGTTGTTGAAGTTGTATTGTAATAATTATATAATACTTTTTTTTTTACTCGTGTAGAAGAAAGAAGAGCACAACAGGTTATATGTTTTTCAAAGTTTTTATGTATTTATTTTTTTATTTATCTCAGTTCACAGTTCCCTAAATACGGATTTTTTTCTTCGAATTTATGTAAAAATGTAAACCAGAATCAGATTTTTAGACAAAGCTGTTAAATGTCTTATTTTTTAAGGGCTTCGTGTATTAAATCAGCAAAGAAACCTAATAATTTTTTTTATAATTTTGTATTATTTACATGACTATTGACTAGAAACTAAGTGAGGATTATTAATGATTAATATGCTAATTGTAAATCTGCCTTATAAATTGACCATTTTATTACCAAAGAAATGAATCTTTGGTTCTGATTATGAGATTTGTTAATACCAATGGGGAATGTTATATCTATTATAATAAGTTACTGCCCCATCGTTTCGAACGACTTCAGCAGAAGTTGTCAAGATGAGGAAGCGGTTGAACATTTTCTATTTGTCTGTCCTGGGTTAGCCAGACGTAGGCAACTACTTTTTTAACAGGCAATATCTGCGGCTTTATTAAAAGCACAAAATGGTTTTACATGGAAGGATAGTGGGGAAGAACTTGTAGTACTTCCAACTGGTATTACAATGGGCCGCACCTGGCCTAAGTGTGGTCTATGCTTTTGTGGTAGGAGCGACCATATAACCTAACCTCACCTAGTACCAATGACTAGATACTTAATAATGATTATTAATAATTAGGTTAGTATAACTAATAAGGTTGTTTTACAATATAATTCTAGTACCGGGAATTTGATCGTGGATTGCCTCGTGCCCAGGGACTTTGAGACTGACGGGACTTTCCAAACCCTAATTGTAATCCTTAGTTCTTAGTTTCTGTACTGCATTCGATACATGCATCAATTTGTTATTATTTATTTGGGTGTCCAAATATCCTATGAATATGAAATTTTTGCACACATTTTACATCATTGAACCTCATCCAAAAAAGTTTTAAATAAATGTCTCGAATTTGAACTTGTGCTTAAGTTTGAACGTTTACATATGACGAGTAAAGAATTGTTATGGGTTATTCTGAGAAATGTTCTTTAAATGCCAGAGATTGACGATGTTACAAACATAAAAGGATTAAAGGATTGTTACAACCTGCAACTCATAGGTTATCAATAAAAGCTGGCACTTAAAATAAAGGGAAGAAAACAACTGTGTCGGTACTTTCCACATTTAATTTTTGATTTTGAAAATTTTCCCTTAATTTTAATCTTTTACATTTAGCACTACCTTTTCCTATAAAAGACCATAGTTTATTCATAATTGATAATAATGTTCGACTGATATTCTTATTCTAAAAATTAAAAGGTTTTTAATCTAAATATCTAAACTTATTACATATGAATCTGGAAATTTTTTCTTCAACAATCCCATAGAGACATTGAAAACATAAGTCAACAGCCTTGGCAAATTATACGAAGAGTGAACAATCACAAAAATGAGCTTCATAAAGGAATTAATTTCCTAACTTTTTTCTTGTTGAAGAAAAGTTTTTGTTTTGAGTTATTCTGAATAAATGACTGACTCACTGACTCACTGACTGCATGATGACGAATGGTGAATATGAGAAGCAGAGAATGAGAAAACCAAAAAAAGAGAAAATAAACCGAATCATGGTCCTACCATCAACCAATTACAACTTAAACTTAAAACATTACGCATACGCACCATTGAACATATTATGGTCTGCTGTTTGCTGGTTCTACTTGTACTATTTTCCTTTACACCACTGTTACTCAGCATCAACAGCATTGCTATTATCATCATCGCATTCGACTTGGTTGTAATGAAATCAAAACTTGAAACAAAGCTTAAAAAATGAAAATGAAGCATTTTGTGGCAATGGTCTCTAGATTAAGTTTATACTTTATTAAATTAATTAAAGTTCTATTTTTGCTCACTGGATAGTCTCTACCATTTCAAAGCCCCAAAACTTGCCTCAGGGTATTGAGCGTCATCATTGTTGTATGTATGAATGAATTGAAGTGATAAACGTTGAATCTTAAAACTTTCTCTTGGTTTTCGTTTCATTTTCGTCGATTTTTTTCTACTTAGGTTTGGGTTACAAAACTGTGTGTTTGTTATATTGTTTGGTTTTTTTTTTTTTTGGTGATTTTTCTTTTGTTAACAAAACGGTTTTATGTGCTTGTGGCAACATTAAAAGCATCAGTAGCAATAGCAGTAGAAGCAGCAAAATATTCTTTGCATTTTTGTATCTTTTAGAACGATTTGTGCTTGTGGCTTCTTTTTGATGGCACGCGCCGTCGGTTGACGTGATTTGTTTTTAAGTGTGCGCTTAACAATTTTGTTGCGGTTTACCGCAATGCATTCATCGTCATCTTTCGTCTATTTTCATTTCCTTCTAAAGGTTTGTTTTATTGTACTATTGCTACAATTTCTTTGTGTTGCTGTTAATGCTTTCTACTTTTCAGTTTCATTTTCATTCTCGTTATCGTTACCATTTTTCTTTTGTTTCTGTTTGTTTGGTAATCAAACGTAAAACATTAAAGACACGCACGCACGACAGGAAGTTGGCTGCATTAAAGTATCGCAAAAACATGGTTTCATTTCGTACGTATAAGTACATTTGTATCTTTATCTTTGTATCTATAAATGAATGAGCGAATAATGTATGTACTCGTATATTGTGTGTCTTTGTATCTTTGTATGATACTCTTTGGTATAATCGTAAAAAATTATCACACAAAACTTTCTTTAAATGTAGACAAAATGTTGCCAAAATTATTTTATTTCACTTGGTTATAAGTACGTAGTTGTTATTACCCATGTACATGTTCTTTCATTGCAAATGTATTCTTAAGTAGCCTTTATTTTTTCCATTCTTTTTTTCTCTTTTTGTTGTCAATGTGTCTTGCATCTTCATGGCTTTACTTTTATCTGGAAGCTTCTTTATATTACAATATAGTTAGATATGCTGATAAGTATGACATCTAATGTTGTCATCAAATTTAAGTTTGCTTTACATTAGCATAGACAATGTGATGTGATGAAATTTGCAGATAGAAAGCGATTTAGTGGCTAAATTATAGAGAAAGATAAAGACTTCTATTATACTAGTGAAATTGCCCATAACTTATTAAGATTTCTTCTTAATAGAAATGTTAACTTTTAGAAAAGATTTATTGATATGAAATCAGATACTTTACGTGTGTATTTATTTTTGCTTTGAACAAGAAACTCATTTTCATGTGAATATTGATAATACTGTTTTATTGAAGTAAGTAAATCAATCAAACTCATTTCTACAATCTTAAAAGTTCATAGAATCATCTCTATAAATAGTTGGTTATGTGGAAACTTTATTCATAGAATTAAGTAAGTAATAAAGTTGAAAAAAACTTGACATTCAATTTCTATGAAATAAAAGAAGCTTATTCAGTCCTTTTTTTATTATTATTATTTTATTTATATTTTTTAAAAGTTTAGTTTAGTTCAGTGGATTACTTTTAATAGACCAATAAATAATGAGAATTTTCTTTAGTTTGTTCAATATTATTAATTAATTAAAGGTCATTTGACTTAATAGATATGAAAGTCACCTTTGATATTTGAATACTCCCACTCACATATATTCGTTAAACTTTTGTTTTGTTTCCCTATAAGAGTTTTAGAATTCTTTTTGTTTTCTATTTTCCAGCGAAAACAATAGTCAATTTCTATTTTAAGCTTTTTTCACTCTACTTGACTTCAATTGAGTTCAATTCTATTCCATTCCTATTCAAAATCATCTTCATTATTGAATAACTGCATTACTGTCATTATCATATAGTGAACTTTCTATATTTGTGGCTATTGTATTGTACTACTATACTATATAAAATATACATTTCAATATTCTCTTTGATTGCTTGATTCCAATTATGCATTGGCTTCAGCTTTACCCTTTATTGCAATTTAATTTGACTTGAATTTTTATACTTTTCACATGAATTGGTAAAGGGTATTATTACTTTGTTGTGATGTTTGCATGATAAAACATTGAATGAAATGTGGAAGAGACCATTGATTGCTTATGATTATCATCAGCTTTGATTCACTATAAATTTTATTGTAATGAGTTGGAGACATTTTGTATTTGAAATTCATATATCCTAAGGCTTCATAAAAGGACACAAGTCAGTAAATTATATTGTACATAGATATATAAGCCGCAGGACATCGTCATCAATAACCAAGAAATGAGTTCAAAGTAAAAGGTAATCAATTGACTTAAGGAGCATAAAGTGGAATATCAAACAATGGACTCTTTAAGGCAGCAAAGGATGTTCTCTGCAAACAACGGGATAATTTAAAGTGAGGTGTTGAAGGAAATTCTATCATGAATATCGAAACTGGAGGAATACAATAAAGAAAATGTAGCTGCATATTGAAATATACTGGAGAAGTAGGTGAAGATGGAAATAAGTAGGAAATGTTAAGTAAACACAAGGATGTGCAATGCACCAAAACTCTCATGATGTCCAACAAGCCACTGTACCACCAAAATATATGGCGTTCACAAGTTAGATTTTTATTCTTGACTGAATGGGCACCCCATTATGATGGGGAATTATTCATCCGCTTTTTTCCAAACTATCTTACAAAATGAGACAATTGGCCTAATTTATTATTTAGTTGTCATATTATTTATAGAAATATTTTCAATTTTTATTAGCTCAAGTGCAATCTTCACAGAAATAAGTACAGTACACTCGTATCTTTAAAATCTTATGTAATCTATTTTTTTCTAAAATTTTCTTATCATCCTTCCAAATATCTTATATTAAAAAATAAGAGTTGGTATTTATTTAATATACTAAAATGTAAACTAGTCAACTTTGCCAAATATCATCATCATCATAGTTTGCTTTACTTGGTTTTTATCCCCGAAATTCCACTGCAACAAGTGTAGCTAAAACACACACAGTAAGAGTGGCAAAAGTATGTATACATTTGCAAAGTGATGCAAGAACATTTACATAAGATAGTTTTCATATGTAAAATTTTTACAGAGATACCAAAGATTCAATGAAACTTAACTCAATACAATTCAATTTTTCAATTTTTATGAAATCTCAATTATGCTTAGCGCAGCAAAAGTTAGAATGGGATTGGATTGGTTTGGATTGGATTGGATAGAATAGGTTAGGAAAGGAAAGAAGATGATAAGTCAGTTAGTTTCTTTCGCCATAGGCCTCATTCATTTTGATGTTTGCTTCTGAACTGCTATTACTTGCTGTATTTGCTGTTGTCCTTATGGATATAGAAGTCTATGTTATTACGGTCTTTGCAACTACTAAGCTTCCTTGTTCCAAACTTTTTCTTAATGCTATATGAGTGAAAGGTATATAATCACCAATGAAACTGATGGTAATGTTCTGTTTTATTTTTATTATCTTCTGCTTTTTGGTTTGCGTGTATTCATTGCTTGTTGCGCATTATTTCGATTTAAGCTGAGTTTGTTGGAAATTTCGTTTTTGTTTATTAAATGTGTGCATGTGTAGGTTGTGTAACTATGAGTGTGGAAACCAATGAAATTGAAATCCTTCAGAGTGGGCGTTCACGCGTTGCAATGTGTATTTTGATTGTGGGTGTCTTTATTGCAAGTTTTTATGCAAAACCACAAGGGAATCATTATTATTGTTTTTGTTGTTGATGTTGTCATGACAAAAGATTTTAAATTAATTTCGTCATTTATTGGAATTTTTTATACAATATATTTTATTTTTTTTTTTATTATTGTCCTTTGAATAAATTAATTCAATTTTTAATTTGTTCTATAAAATAAATTGGTGTTAATAGTTTTACATTGTTTTTGTATTCGTTTTCGAGTAAGGGATTTTCGCTAAAGTTCCACATTTTCAATTTTCATTTTAATTCAATTGTTTCCTTAACATGCTTAGTTACTTAATGCAACATGAGACAACAAACAAGTCGAAGTTCGTTAGTTTTGCTATTTGTATTTAAATCCAAATTGCCTTGGCCACAAATCCTTTACAAGCAATGAAATGCACTTGGTTTGGTGCAGTCAGACTGCACTCTTCAGATTGTAATTTATCTGCTTCGTTGCGTGTATGTCGAGCTTTATTTCAGATTAGGAAAATGCATTAGCAGAAGCAAAGTTGAACTAATGATAGAGATAAAGACAAGTATAAATAATACATACATATATGAAAGAAAGATAGAAAGGCAGTGATAATGAATATGAAATTTTAAAAGAACACATTTTTTACAGCATGTTTTTTAATGTTAAAAGTTGTTTGCAAAAGTTTTAAGGTTATTACTTCTACAATCGAGTTTAGCATTATTTCAATTTATTATCCCTTTAGTTGTTTACCTCTTTGTTTTTCAAAACTTTTATTTATATATTAAAGTTTTTAAAGTTTTCCAATTGGCCCACATTCAGGACACATAACAAACCATTCAGGGCCACTCTTGCCAAAAATATATTTTAGATGCTTAAAATTTATTTACTATATACCATATAAATGTTGGAAAAGTTTTCGTTTAAGATATATAAGTGTTTTTTGCATTTATTATAAGTATATTGCATGCAACATGCCACAGTTTCTTGTTTATCATTACAATAATCAACATCAACATCATCATCATCATCATCATCCTTATACGTAAAAATATTTAGACATATTTACACTACTTAACATGACACGCGACACTGGCAAGTTGCGCAAGTCGCACAAGTCTTATATATTGGTACTACTAAAATATATTCATTCAACACACGCAGATACTTAAGCGAGATACTTAACAGTTTAAGTATTTTAGCGCAAGTGCACTCCTTTAGCACCAGTGCCAACCAACATCATCAGCAGCAGCGGTACCAGCAAATTACCAGTAGTTTCCCTTTTCTTTTTTAATTTCAATTTATTTATACGATGATGATGATGATGATGATGATGATGGCGGTCATGATGTTGCCATCATCACAATTGTCGTCATGGCAGATTCCAACCAACCAACTGCTTGTTGTTTTCATCGTGTTTTTATTATTATCTCTAACACGCCCTGAGGTATGCTTTGCATTATAAAAAGTACACAAACGACTCACGCACGCACGTAAGCACGCTTAGAATGCTTAATAGTTTGTTTGTCTGTATGCCATCCATGGATCCATCTCTCAGTCATTCTGTTCCTCTTAGTCTATCTGTTTATTTGAATATCTTCTACTACTTATGTGTATCTTAACCGTCATATGTGGTTTTGTGTGTCTGCCGGTCTGTCTTTCTGTCTGTCTGTGGTTTGTCTTAGTATGTGTGTGTCTCGAGTGTTAATTTGTTGAGGTTAAAATACGTAAATATGTGTATAACCAGAAACATGAGCACTCTCAATCTTTTTGCTCCCCCTCTTCTCATCATTACATTAATTTCCTTCGTATGAATGTGTATGACATTTGTGTAGATTCAATTTAAGTTCTCTACATTTTACGCATTTATTATATGTTAGCTGTCGCCGCTTGTTTCATTGTGTGTATTTTGAAGAGCTCAACAAAGTGGTAGTAAGTAAGATATATAAGTATGCTGCGTATACGTGATGTGTTTGTTTTTGAATTTGAATACAACGTACCAGGCAGGTGTAAATTTGTTAAATTGTATATGCAGATATATAGGTATTTCTAGTCTTAAGTCTTTTGTTTAGTGCAATAACATTTAATAGTTTGCCTTTGGCTTCGATTAAAAGCAGTTTATTTCTGCCTTACGAACAAAGTCTATTTAAAAAAGCTTTGCTAACTTAATTTAAATTTTAAATAAATGCAGAAAATTTGAATTGAAAGACAATTTCCGACAAACAGTTTACCGTTTAGCCTGTTGGTTATTTTCTCTGGGGATACATTTTTGAGAAGAGGTCAGTCGTGAATATAATTCTAAGCTCGGTAGGCACAGGTTCATTCAAAAAAATCTTCAGATTCTACATAATAGAAAAAAGGAATAATTGCACCCTTTAAAAATGCATTTTTGTCTTGAGATTCTGTCATTCTATTGGATCCTTTCAAGGTTTTTTTTTGTCTCATGGGCGAAAAATTTGATTTATTCAATTAAATTTCAAACTATGGCAAGTCATAAACTTTGCTTTTAGCATGGAATTGTCTTAAGAAAAGTACTCACTCAGTCCTGGAATGGTCCAGATTTTTTAACTATCATTTTTCGTAAATAAGAGAATTCGCTTCTATCACATAATTCATGAATGATGATAAAAATTTCTTAAGAAATCAGCGAAATAAATATTGGCTTGTCCAAGACATTGATTAAACATTGGGCTATGAGGGGCTGGAGCATGTTAAATATTAGATAATTTCATTTATGATTTCTATTTAAAAAATAAGAAAATCTTGTAAAAAAATAACTTTTTCAAAAATCGTTTTTCAAATATTGTATTAATCATTTAATGAAGTTTAATTATCTTCAAAACATTAGATTTAAAATCTAAATTGTTGGTTCTTGTATTATTAACCTCAATAATGTTTGAAGTGCCAAAATATGGACTGAGCTATGATGAAAGCTTAGCTTTCTTAACAAAAAATATGCAAAATGACTGAGGCTTTTCTTTCACTTTACGATAAAGAAGGGAATATTTTGCCAAAACCCCCCATGATTTGAGGTGACGTTGATGGAAATATTATCCATAGCTTAGTACTGAAACCATACAATGGACGTTCGATTACAACTAAAACCTTTTTATACTCTATCTAGCAACTTAACTTGATATACAAGAGACAATATCATATCGCAATGTTGTCATCAAATATTTTGAGGCAGTTACTATTTTGAAACACTTATTTTTCCTGCTGAATAATCTCTTGCTCTTTATTTTGTTGCTAGTTTTAAACTTAGAATTGTGTAAACTTGACTACACTTCTGCTTCATGGAGTAAATTTATCGTTAATAATGAAAGTTTTGTCCAAAAACTCTACGCTTTGTGTAAATAAAGGCTTGATCTCATAACATTAAATACGAGATGCGATACAAAAATATGATAAATTATTTTATGAAAAATGGCTTACATAAAATTTTAAATAATCGTCTTCAAAATACAAAGTACGCCTTCGCTAGCAATACACTTATCCCAATGTTGAGACTGGAAATACTTCTGGAAGGCTTCTTTTGGATTGTCTTTCAGCTGATTTGTGGTAGCCATCTCAATGAAAGGAATAGTGTCAAATCATTTTCATTTTAGCACAGTTTTTAATTTTGGTAATAACCAGAAATCGCAAGCTGGTTCATCTCATAAGACGAATGTGGAAAAACAGGAAGACTTTTAGCTTCCAAAAACTCGCGATTCCAAAACAACATGTAACATGTCGCGTTGTCGTGGTGAAGAAGAAATCCGTTGGACGTTGCACGGACCCGTACAAGATGTTTAGTTCTTCACTAAGGTCTCGAATAATCATTCGTCTGTTTAACGTTTAAGTTTGACCACTTTTATTACATTTTCATACATTTGTGAGGTCCTTAATCGAGTCATTTCAACTTTTAAAACGGTCATACTACTTGTAAACCCCCTTCAGAGTTACCACATTTTTACCATACACATATTTTAACATGAGCATCTTTGGCACTTTTTCCTTAACTTGAAATAGAACTTAATGTCAATGCGTTGTTCAAGATCCATGTTTTTCGGGAGATTTTTTATTTTTATATTTAATAAGTGTACATTTTACAGAAAGGGTTTTTCATATAAAGATTTTATTTTTTAAATATGAAAAATCTGTTTTTTCCATTAAAAATAGTCTATAAAATTACATTTACACTTATTTTCCTTTATTTGACATCTTGCTTAATTCTTTTCTTTATTCCTTTTTTTTATTATTATAAAATTAAAAAAGTAAAAATTTAAATTGGAATACGTGAACATAAATAAAGTACATTTTTAATTATCATTCACCATAATCGAATTGAGACCCGCATATTGTTCATTATACAATATTATGTGTTTATTCATGTTCTAAGTTCCATGCTAAATAATAATAAACATTCATTTGATTATAAAGAGGAGTCAATGGAACAATAACCAGCAACATTTAATACAATTATTTAAACACTCAAACCATGATAATAAAGCAAATATGTACTACTAAAATGTATCTATGAAAGAAAGAGGGGACAAATAAATGAAATAAATAAACAAATAAAACCAAGAGCAATAAGTATGAGAATGATCAGGATGAGGATAAGCTGACACCATCAAAAATTTTGTCTAACAAGCATGCAATTATAATTTATCTTCAATGCCGCGTTTCGCTTTGCTTTAACTTTACTTTGCTATGCCATGCAAAACAATGAAAAAATTATATTTGCTTATGTTATTTTTATTATTATTATTATCATCCTTGTTTTTGTATCTTTTGTTTTTGTATTTTGTATCCTTGTTTTTGTATCTTGTTGTTGTTGTAGTTGACGCCTCAGGAAATTAAGCAGCGTGTTATGTAAGCCAAATGGTGTCCTTGTTGATCCTGTTCCTGTTGATTTTATCCTAAAGGCAACAAGCGTTTTGCATTTTCCGTTGCGTGTTGCTTACTGCTTCGTTAGTTTATCGTTATTAATAGAATAGAAAATGTGTGATAAGCACGAGATGAAGGAAGTAAAGTAGAGGCTTCAATGATTGAAAACAAGAAAAAAAAAAGAAAGTGGAATGGAAAAATTAAAGAAAAGCAGTTATCCCATGTACTTGTTGCGTTCCTGTGGCTGTAAGGACTACAAAATTGCGCTTAATATAAGTCTTGATAGGTCGAAAACGAGGAGAGCACAATCTTTTCTTGCTACACTAAACAAGTTCATCCTGTGACAATTTGTTGTGTTTTTGATTTGTTTTAACATCATTGCAGGGAAATTATTATATTAAGGAAAGTAGAAAAATAAATAAAAAACTATGGGAAAGGAAGTTTTGGGAAGGCAAGTAGAATTAAGGAAAAGAGGTGCGAAAAAGAAAAAAAGCTGGAGAGGGAAGAAAAAGAAAATAAAAAAAAAGACATGAGAAGAAAGAAAAAAAAAAAAAAATAGAAAAATTGAGAAAGATTTAAAAAATGAATCAAAGGAAATGGTTTAATTAAGAGTTTTATACCCTTACACGAAGCTTTCAATAAACTAAAGACTCTGTCAACTTCTTGCTCATCAAATACTAAAACTTATTATTATTGGAAGGGCTAGAATATCGCCATCAATTTGAGTAAATTGCGACGTTTATCATAATATCACAAACGGCTCAAAGATCAAGGTCGGTACATCGATCTAATCCTGGCCAAGTGACTTACCAGGCGTGCGCATTGGCTCAAACAAGCGAATAGTAGACCTAACTTGGCCGTTAGCTTTACAAATTTGTGGCATCACTACCGTTTATAACATAAGAAAAGTACTGGCTTGCCAAAACAAGGTTTTAAGAAGGATCACGGGAGCCCCATGTTTTGTCCTCAACACTATATTATAGGGAGATTTTAAGATGTCTTCTAATGTGATGAGTTGAATCTTGTTACTACAATGTTATGCAACGTTTCTCTTGTATTAATAGTGTCAAGGCGAGAAAATTTCAGATGCAAATAGGTCAAAATCGCTTCAATTAATTTTTTCATTACTATAAACTATTGCGGAGCACAACACTTTTGTCATATTTTTAAAAAATGGATTATGAATAGTGCGGTATCGCCTCGATATCTTCTTACCTATCCAGATGCATTTTGTTATCTTTAAAGAATTTTGCACAGAGTTGGACCTTGTGATCCAAACTGTCACTTTGTATTTTATTTTGTACTAGCTGTGCCCGCGACTTCGTACGCGTGGGCGCGGTTTTCAAAAAACTTAATACTTAAAAATATTATTTTAAAAGTTAAAAACTGAAAAAAATAAGTATGCACTTCTTTTCATTAGCATCTATTTGCCATTTAAAAAAAAATGTTTTAAAATAAGGTTAGTATAGTGTGAGCTACATAAAAAAAAATTGGCAAAAAAAGTGCCTGTATCTCGACAACAGCGCCACCTACCGGGTCCAACTGAAACATAAACCATCTTGGTGACCCCATAAGTAAAACAAAAAAAAAAAAAAATATCAAAATTGGTCGTACACTCGAATATTATATATAGAGATTTGTTGAAGTGTAACTTTTATTAATTTATTTGTGTTTATTAAAGTGCTACCACCATAAAAAATGCAATTTTATATTACTCATCTCTTTGCTCATAAATAGTACTATGCATTAATTTTTATTTATATTTTTCACTTGTGTTTGAAAAAATTTGATTTGAATTTTAGTAAATTTGCATAAAATAATAATGTTCATACAACTTGCTGTATTTGCTTTCATCTAAATTTGAATTTTTGCCATCTTGGACAACGATATGCACTGCAAAACCTTGCTTAATTAACAAAGTTAACAAAGTTACTCCTGTTCGTACCCCTAAGGCTTTGGGGTTCACTAGAATCTTAATATTTTGCATAGATTCTTTTCCCATGATTTTTTATTGGTGTAAATTTTATTACTTAAAAAGCTATTAAAGTCCACTTTGAATGCTTTTCTTTTTTTTTGCTGTCTCGTCTAATGAAATCAATTTGAATATTTTGTGTTTACTTGTGGCACAGAAGAATTTCGGAATATAAGGTAGCAGACAAAATGTAAGGAGTCCACTGAACTTTAAGTAGATTAGTGGATGCTCTATCTTTCAACTGCGGCTACTGCTAATAAATTATGCTTGCAGCTGTTCAGAAGTGAAAAATATAAAGAAGATCCATTAACGCGCCTAATTTGTAAAACTAATTAGAACTTGTTGGATGTTTTCTGTCTGGTTAGTCAAATACAGATGCAGTCTCGTTAAGACCAAAGGACCAAGTAAACTAAAATATGCAAATTTTATGGCAAACGAAAACTTAATTTGTAATGCAGCTAACAACATTTAACATTTAGCTACTTAGTACCCCAGAACCAAAATCAAGTTATACCAAGTTAAGTTAAGCTAAGGGAAGCCAAAATTGCTGGTGCTCATCAACAATTTCAGCACAAGGCAACTTTATAGATACAAACAATACTATGAAGTGTGAGATACTCTAAGTATCTGTGTATTTGTTAGTTTTGGTGCGATTTCAACTTTGCACATTACTCAAATTGAGTTTAATTTACTTTTACACCTGCAACTGGCAATTGCTTGGCACAAATCATTTTAGGACTTTTTTACTTTTGTTCCCCTCAAACTAATATGCTTGCCTTTATCTCACATTTATGTTAATCTCTTAATTTCCCCAGCGTAAATATATCGCATTCATGTCTTCATGTAGTTGAATGTCTGTTTGCGTATTTGTTTTCCTTGCTTTTCTTTTCATCCTGCTCTTCATTTCCCCCCTCTCTCCCTCTGTATATCATACTAACTTTGATGAGATACTTGTAGTTATGTGCTCCACCTTCTTGCAGATCCGTCGCAAGTGTTTTTCAATTGTTCCTTAAGTGAATGAATGAATGACTGAGTGCGTGAGTAGGTTTCTTGTTTTTAATCTTATATTATTTCTTTTTTTTTTTTTTGTTTGTACTACGATTTCTGCAGTATTCTATATGGGAAACCGTCCTGTCTTCACCTTCACCTACTTTCATGTCATTTTCTATCGATTTTTACCTTTACCTTATTGAACTTGATATGTTGATTTTATGCTCATTTCTTTTCATTTTCTTATGTATTTTTTTTAACATTGCCAATTGTAAATTGTGTTTTTTCATTCTACCAATTCCAATTCGATTCGATTTGAATTGAATTCGATTTCAAAGTTGAATTTATGTTAATTGTTTTTTTTTTCTTTGGCAAAATGTTGACTTTATACTTGGTAAGTGTATATCTTCATTGGTTGGATTACATTTGCATATGAAAATAAGTTCAAGTTCAATTTAAATTATGTCTTGAAGTAAATGTGGGGCTTAATTGAATTTCTACATCGCGTAAAGTTTGTAGTTTTTGTACAAAAGACTAACAAAGAAAGGAATGAGCTCAAAGAAGCAAAACTGATGATTTAAACGCGTTGAAGAAAAGTTAATTTGGAAAAGAAAGTATTCCATGCACAAGAAAATATAAATGAATAAATGAAGAAAGAAGAAAGGCATAATAAGGAAACTCGTCAAGTAATATAAGTGACTTTTTGCTTTATTTCTTCTCTTGTTCAGCAGCTGCAGCTGATGGCTGATTTAGTCAGTCTTACAAAGAGTTAGTAACTGGTAAACTAAGAAAATAAAGGGTCACTGAAAGCATGAGAAAATAAAAGCAGGAATAAGAAAGATGAATTTTACATGCCATAGAACTGAAGATGAAGCTAGTCTTGGTACTGGTTTTTGTAGAGCTGCTTATAAAAAAACTTGTTGAATGGACAAAGTGGTTGAAAAGCCATACAAAAGGACTTTTCTAAGAAGTTTTACTAGGGGATTTATTGGCTGCACAAAGTAGCAGTAGCATTAAAAAATAAAAAAAAAAAAAAGAATAAAAGACAAAATGACTTAATGTTCAATTCATGTAAGTGTAATCAGTCTGTTCGAATCCTCTTTCTGCATAGAAGATACAATAATTTTGTTTAAGTTATTCTAATATGAATGAATTGTGTGTGTGTCTTTCTTATTATTTTTCTTGATTTATGAATTTTAGAGATTGTGAAAAATTTTAATTAAATTTATATTAATGAAGTAATGCCGCAAGGGAATTTTTGGGAATATTATATATATAAAAGAAAGTCGTGTTAGTTACACTATTTATAACTCAAGAATGGCTGAACCGATTGGCTGAAATGGTGGGAGGTAGTAGAAGGCACATTAGATATTGCTCCTCGGGTCATGTCTTAGCAATAGCTAGAGGGTTGAAATTTTCAGAGAATGTGTAGTTTTCCGGGCATCAGCAACAAATGCTAAAACTAAAATATTTTCGAAAACTTAAAGGGGTCCCCATACAAGAGAACAAGTTTGGTTTGAATCGCAGCTAAAAGATCACAGAAAGTCCTATAAGTTGAAATTAATAATTTGGTCTAATAGGAACAAGCAATATTTCTGATTGATAAGTCCTGTGCCTTGATAAGGGTGGATCCTATAGAGAAATAGACGTAAAGTTAACAGGTTCGGTAAGGTCGATTGCGAATACCAAAACCCTAGAGAGTGCCTCATCCAAATTGTGTGGGTTAATACTGGTTATCATAGGTGCACGTTGAAGAGCGGACTGTCTGTAACTCGCGATTAATGAGGATTCGGTTCCCTATATAAATAAAGTCTTTAGTTTAAAGGAAAAGAATATTTCTGATTGACAAGTCCTGTTCCTGAGAATGGCGTAGTACAGGTTGGTAGGTGATTGCGAATACCAAAACCAAATGCTATCCAAATTATGTGGGTAATCTATGTGCCGTGCGGAGCGAACTGATTCAGAGGCGGTTCCCTATAATGAGAAACATTAAAACTGTCAGAATGGCAACGGGAAGCCCTGAAGTACATTCCCAGATAATAATTAAAGTTATGTAAAATAATAATTGTAGTGTAAAGGCCTAATTTCGCAATCGTTTTTGTCCTAAGTGGTTAAGAATAGTGGATATCTGATCGCTTATAATGCTAAGTAAGGAACTACTCTTATTTCACTGAGTCCTTTAAGACCATAGAGGCCACTTTGGTGCTCTTTAACCAGGTGATCCTCTTCTGGGTGAGGCCCTGGCCAGGTCCCTTTGGTGGTCTCTATCATGGTTCGTATTCCTGTAGTGTCTTGACCTTTATCTTTTGGGTTTCTTTTACCTTGATATCTCTAACTCTATTTACACATTTTAAAATATTTTCTTATCTGTCTATTTATTGAGCTATTAGGATATTTATTATATGCTTTTTCATAGGCAATTTATTAAGAATAGAAATCAATCAATGATATTTTGCATATTTTATACAATTAACTTTTCAATGCGTTTTTTTTTATTAAATTTTTGCTCTCTCTATTTGGGAAATATTATACAAGATAAAGTGCTAATTGAATGCCTAACTTGAATGTAATATTATCGTAGCATATTTGAAGTTTTGTAAATTAAAATGAAATCAAATGATGATGCAAGGCCAAGAAATTATGGTGCCTTTATTTTCCATGCAAACTACAATATTTTCTTGTGGCTCCGCATTGTCGTGAATAACCATAATAAAGGATACTAATTGCGAACCATATTCATAAATTAACTGTTTGATTTTATGATAGAAGCTTTAAGATTCTACCAGACTGAGAACACACAAGCTGCCTTACATGGAAAACAGCTTTAAATGTCGTTTGGGAGACATAAAAAATATATTAAAATATTTATGACAATTTTTTTTTTATAATTCTATAAGTTCCTTTTTCCCCATAATTTCTCCCGGCATTTTTGTGTCTCTTTATCTATTAAAAATCCTTGTAAATGTCTTTCATTCGTCCAACTACTAGTATTAAATTCATATGTATAATAAAATATAAATTTCCTGTCATTCGTCACTTTAATTTTCTCTTCTCTTTTGTTTTCCAAATCTTCCTTTGTTCTAAGGTTTCCATGTTGTCTCTATAAAAATGTCTTTATTTCTTTGAATTTTATGTAAACAGTTTCCAGAGACAAACAAATGCACACACATGACAGTATATATTCATACTACTACTACTACTACTACTACTACTACTACTAGTATTCATAGTTTTATGAGGCAGAATATGAGCAAAAGACATGCATGCATAGAATGAATATTGAGCAATAACATAAAAAAAAATGTTGCTTTATTAAAGCCAAATAGAAGGAAAAACACAAAATGAATCTTAAAATTACATAAGAAGACAAACACACAAATAGAGAATAGTGGAAGCAAAAGCAAAAAATAGAATCATACGCGCTGTTGATGCTGCGTTGGAGGCAATGCCGGTTTTCCTATTATGCGAGTGTCTTTTAAGGTCCTTGCGTTATTACATATAGAATAATATTGCATGACAAGATTTTTTATTCATATTTTCTCTCTTTTGTTTTGAGTTCATATTTAAATTTTTTTTTTTTTTTTTTTAAATTCTATGATGACGACGAAGGCGGCGGCATTTGTATTACACAAAGTAAGTACTACAGCGAAGTACTTGGCAGGCAAGCGGAAATTGTGTGCCGGAAATTGTCATGTGACAAAAGACAAAAAAAAAAAAAAAAAAATATGGAAAAATATTATTAAAACAAAAGACAAAAGAAGAAGAATAACATAAAGTGAAACATGAAACAAGGGGTACTAAATGAAAGAAATATATGTGTGTGTTTGTGCTTGTAAAGTAGAAAATTATATTATGTTAAGTTGATTTTAATTTAAAATTAATGCAAAAAGTTTTTATTTCACTCAATTTGGCTTTTATTTTATTTTAATTAAATCGACTTTCAATATTACATGCATTCAATGCTCGTGTTTTTTTCTTGTATTATTATTGTTTTTTGTTTCATTATAATAAAATTAATTACGACAGCTTATTTGTCTACCATTGAAAGGAGAAAAAGTTAATTGGCAAAGTTCACATTGTTGTTATTAACTTTGACTCGAGAGCAAATATTTACGAGGGTCATTCAATAATGAAACATATAAACCGATAAAAAGAAGAATGATTATTCAATTGACGTTTAACAAGAGTCTCACCAAAAGATATCCTCATGACTTTTCTGTTTATATGCTCAATTTAAACAACTGGGTATCTGACCAAGAGGCGCTAATTCATTATACCACAAGATTAGTTTAAAACTCAGAGAATACATTGTTCAAGAATGTGAAAAAAAAATAAATCTTTAGCAAATTTGAAATCAAATCAATTTGAATTGATGCTTTGTAAGCATCCTTTCAATGAAATTAATAGAAGAAAACTTTAAATACAATACTTTTCATATGACTTTAGCTATTCATCTTTCGTATAATTCTGATAAGATTAATAAACTTGAAATTGCTTCAAACGATGACCCTTTTAAAGTTTTCATATTGTTAAAGGAAATTTAAGTGTTCCTTTGTTTGCTTTCTGAAGCTAAAAAAAAAAAAAAAATTAAATATTTTGAACCAAAGTATAATAGACAAATCATGAAATAGACACTGTCTCAAAGAAATTCAGCACATAATATTATTAGGAATAGTCATGTTGACTATCTTTTTGTCATCTGTGTCTAAAGAGGAAGGAATGTGTCTAAAGAGGAGGAAATGTGACGTATCTCAAAGAAATCTTGTCTTTCTTTTCACACTTCCAACGTCCAGCATACCCAAGAAATCATAAAAATCATTGGGTTGTGGGAGATACTATTCATAGGCGAATTTTTCTAAAGGCAAATTAAGTAAAAGACCAAGGTTTTGTGTAAAAAGCGCTCAATAACTAATTATAGGGGGCCCGAACACAAATCGATATTCAGAAAAACTCAATAACAATAGAAGTTCATCATTCGCTGCAATTTGATTAATGTGTACGGCACTGGTCAGCAAAAAACCCCAATCAGAATCATGAGCGACCGCTTCACTGGCAAATTTGTTTGTTTACAAGGACATTCAAGTGGAAATACGCTTCATCACTGAATAAATTGTTTTGTAAATTATCAAACCATTGAAGCATATTGTTCTGGTATTATGCTCGCAGACAAAACGTTTGCTGTTTACCGGTGAATGGATCCATTGCTACTAAATTTGTATGAATAATATTGAAAGCACACCACCCATCCGCCTGTACGTCTCACAGTGATTTCAAATAGAAATACTACTCACCCTTTACGGACATACATATGTTATAAGGCTCTCTGATGTATTGACTTATAAATTAACCAACAGATCAGAGACCCCAAATATGCAGATTATTTCTGTACATAGCTAAAATTCAACTTATGCACAAATGCTACTACTTATTATTTCTTCAATCTAGATTTGGCTCCTTGTGATATTCATTTGTAATCGTGCAAAAAAGTTTAGCAACAGGGAGGGAGGTAGTCAAGAAAATTGTCTCACAGTGTATTAATATAAGTGGGGACTATAAAAATAATCAGTTCAATCAAACAATTTGTCTCTTGAATTATTAAATGACCCTCGTAATATGAAGAACTACAAATATTAAGAACTAACATATTTACTATTGTTCCTAGTGTGGCATTAAAAGTTTTTTGCATTGATATTATCTGATAACAAAGTTGAATAAAGATAGATTTTGTTTCTTGGAAATATCGTTATGAGTTTAAGCCCCAGGGATAAGACTCACCGACTCAAAGATAAATATCTGCAGCTAAGCATATACTTGTACATATTTCACCTACAATAAACAAAGTTCAAAAAGTTATTTAATGAATGTGTAAAGGTCAAATTCAAGTAGCTTATAGAAAGTGTCTACATATGCCTGAGGCAATAAAACTTTGGGAAAATGAACAGCAACAAAACCGACAATCACAATCAAATTAACTTTAACTAAAGTCAATGGAGCATTAAACAAAATACAATACAGAAACAATATCAACACAGAAAAATGTATCTTTTTTACCTATTAGTATTTGTTGTTTGTTACTTTTGTTCTATGGAATAATACTAGTTTTTTGCTTGATCACACAAAAGGCAATAAAAGAAGGTAGAAAAAAAAAAAAAAAAAAAACATGTCAACCTCATTGAGCTTCTAAATGTGCTTGAATGAGTAATGTGCCTTGCAAACCAAATTAATGCTAACTTGGCTTAAAAATGGCTTACAATAGACAAACCACAAAACCAAAGAAAAACAGAAGATAGAAAAAAATGTGAAAGAATAAAACCAGGTCCTTATATTATAGAAGCTGGACATTGTTGTCTTTAGTTTCAACTAAGTTACTTTCATTTGCTCATTGGCATTTTCTTAACTAGATGATGACAAAAAGATACACAGATTCAAAGATTTTGTTTCTAAACAAAATATTTTGTTGCTTTCATTTAAAAACTAACAAAAAATACAATTGTACAATAAAATGATACAAAAGAGAAAAAAGGCAGTAAAAAATCTTTAAACAGACTTGTATATTTAAACAATTATCCATTTTTCAAACAATTATCCTTAACAAACAAATGACAACACCGAAAATGTCAATGTCTGTCAATTCAAACCTCAATGTCTTTCAATTAAAAAACCACGTAAGTAAAATTTAACTAATTTTTTTAATCTTAGCCCAATTGCCGATCTTCCATTATTAGTTAAGTTGCCATCGATATTTTCAGGCGTAACAGCTGTTTTTGGTCGACCTTCCCGAAATACGTCCTGTAGCGTAGAAAGTCCACGATGGAAATCCATAAACCAGCGGAGATGAAATTTTTTAAGTTAACAAAAAGTAAACAGCTATGAGTATTGAGAATCTTGATGATTTTTTTAAGAGTTTGACTAAATCATTAGAATTATACACAAAAAATAAGATCAATTTAAGGCGATTTCTCTCTATGGTGTGTCGGAGATGGAGTTTTTTTTAAGGGCGTAGCTCTTTTCTGTGCGTTAAATTCTATTGGTTAGAGTGTCGGGCTGGCAAATCGATGGCATAGGGTTCGAATCCTGCATTGCAAATTTTTTTTATTCTGCTTTTATATTGAAAAAATTGTTTTTTTTATTATATTGGAGCTATTTAAGCAAACATGATTAATATGTCTGCATGGCGTAGGGGTTAGAGAGTAGGACTGACAAACCGAGGTCGAGGGATTCGAGTCCTGCCCTGGGAATTTTATTAATTTTTTTGTTAATATCTTTCATGTAAGGTTTCTCAATTCAAATACGTCAATTGACTTTAACTTTAACCATGAATCGCTTCACACCGAAACAATGCGCCGAAACAGTGAGAGTCGTTCAGTTGTGTTAACTCAACGTGTTTATTGGTGAAAATATCATGGCCAAAAGGCACCGTCTGATAACATTATTCGTCGTTTGGTGTCGAATTTTGTTGAGAATGGGACAGTTCATCAACGACCAAAATAGTCAGAGAGAGAGCGTTGCCCAGAACGTTTTTTATTTTGTGTTATAAGTTCATAAAGTTTGATCTCTCACAGTTCAATATCGACAGAAAGGGTCAAGGGTATTGAAAAAAAAAAAAAAAAAAAATTTCATTAAGTTTTATAACAAAAAAAGATAATTTTGATTTTTTTCCATTAAAACAAAAAATTAATGGCTTACAACTTTTTCGATCTCCCACATTTGACAAGGACATTTGTTTTGGTATTTTGTTATTGCGGCTTTGCTGCTGCATTCGTGACTTTTTTGTAACGAGCACCTCTGCTACTCCTCTTGGGGTAACTGAGCTGAAAACTGTGCAGTTTTCATAAAATGTGAAGTAGTCAACGAACAAACAAATAAACAAACAAATTTGTTCTGTTGCTATTATTTTGCGAAACAATAATTTCCCCAAACAGTTGCGCTTTCTCTCTGGAAAATTGCTTTTCATGGTTCAGATTCTGCTTTTCTGTATCTCTGCTGCAAAACATTTTTATTTGTAAACGATGCTGAATGAACAAAACAACAATAGCAACAACAATAACAAAAAACAAAGTATGAACTCAACTGAACTAAGTGAAATGAACAAAACTGAACAAAGCAGAAAATGAAAAAAAAAAAGAATAAAAATATTGTAAAACAAAAAAGTTCAAACGGCATAAAAGTTTTCTTTGTACTTTTCGACCGCAAAAATTTGTATTCGAAAAATAATTGCATTATTGTGCTTGCATATGTATGAGTTTGTATGTGGATATATATATATATATGTGTTTATATGGGTATATTGTATTGTAAGTGTATGTATGGGTCTCTTTATATGAAGTGAAGTCTTGTGCCACAGCTGGAAAATATCATACAGTTGTTGCCTTTACTTTTATGTTATTGTACAAACTGAAGGTCAATTTTGTACTGCAGTCCGACAAAATATGTTTCGTTACTATGATATATAAATGCTTTTGTGTGTGTTTATGTGTGTGTGTGCCTTTGTAGTTAGTTATAAGTGTATTCACATGAACTTAAGGAGTTTTAGGGACAATGGTAATGAATACGAGGTTTGTTCAAATAGTATCATACATTTTTTTGTGAAATATAAAATAAAGAGCTCCAAAGCAATTAAAATGCTATCTGTGGTATTTTCCGAGTTTACCTTTAAGAACAAAAAAATTTATAAGTGCTACAAACTCTTCACAGAAGGCCGAGAAGATGTTCATGACGATGACGGACCTGGACGATAACAGCCGATGAAAACTTTGGAAGCAGTGAAGAAAATTGTTATGAATAAACGTTGAATTACTTATTGGAGCAGTTGCTAACGATGTCTGCATATCGAGTGGCTCATGCCATGCAATTTTTTAAGATGTTTTGTGAATGAAACGTGTGCCAGCGAAGTTTGATTCGAAATTGTTAATGAGGAGATTTGATTGAAGTTAATGAGGATCCAAAGTTCCAGAAACGGGTCATAACTGATGAAAGAACATGGGTACATGGTTCTGACATCAGAAAAAAAATGTAATACATATTCTTTGATCCATTATTTTTTTTGCGGAATAGTCAAAAATCGAAGAACAGCCAAACAAAACAAAAAAAAAAAAACAATGCAAAATAACTGATAATCACAACATATGTTGGGGATATATGTGCCAACATAGCAAAAAGAAAAAATCGAAAATCGCTAACACGTGGATCAAGAAAAATAAAAAGTCGTGATACTTTTTGAACAAACCTCGAATGTGGCGAATAACTTGATTTAATTGATTAAACTAGATGATATTTTATTGTCATCATCGTCTATGCACGTTAAGATCTTTATTAAAGATTTTCTTTCTTTAATGTTTCTTGTCTAAATAACCCCATTAATGTTTTCCAGTTCATTGGCTGCTACAAACAGATTTTTTCTGAACAACGAAATTGCATAAATTACAAATTTGTATATCATGATCCACTTGACGCATGTCGAAGCCCATTGTAGATATCACTAACATGTGAACAGATGCAGCCTATATTAAGCTCCCATGCTCACCTTCGACCTTACCGAATGTCAATAGCTAAGCTGTCACCGGTATTTCTCTTAGGTTCACAGTACTTACTAGGCATTATCATCACAAAAAACTGATAGTCCCCGAGAGATAACGATAAATTGTGCTAAGTTTATATATTGCAAGTTACAACCTGTAAATCCTAAACTATATACTGCAAATTGTTAGTGGCGCAGCTGGCGTTTCATATTAACACACACAAAAAAAAAAAAAACAGGAGATACTCATAAAGATATATCTTCAGCATAACATATATCAGATGATCACCAGCCTACATTATTCCAGATAATCCTCTGCTATTGTAATGCTGTATTCACTTTTTTCCCTTTTTGCTATGACTCAAACGATGGGAATCTCTTTTTCCAACCATCCATAGGGGATCCCTTGTTTTTGTTCAACAACAGCTTTATTCTTTTCTATTTCTTCTTTCTCAATCAATTATCGCTCTTCTCAACTCCTTCAGCTTTTCATTCCAAGGATGAATGCCCTGCTTCAGCATCTTGACAGCACCTGTCGACCGCAACGATTTATCATAACAATATTTATAAATTGTCATTTCAAATAGTTTTGTGAAATTTTGTTTGATTATGTTAAGAAAGACAAATGTCTTTTTTACTCCAATAAACACCCATGTGTGTAACACATGACAGCCACATGAAATGTATAAATTATATTTTCATAATATTATGTTAAGTTTAAGCATTTTATATTTAAAATGTGTTAAAAAAATTAAAGTGCAAAAATCTATATTTAGAGATATTGTAATGCTATTTATACAAGTATAGGTATGTAGATACAAACTACTTCTTCCAGTAATTGGTGATTTCCGAATAAAATATATTATGTGTATATATAATTTCATATCAATAGTTCAATCATTGACAGAGATTAATATGCTTATAGAACAGAATGGGTGGACTAATCAAGCAAATTATCTTTGAATTACTATGGTTTTTGTGGAACTAAATTTCAAAACCTTTTCATTAAAAACTTTTAATTAATATATTTTATAAAAATGTATTATAAAAATTAAGTAACTTTTAATAATTACAATTAAGCATTGTCCTTATTTAATTAAAAAACTTCCCAGTTCTAAAATATTTAAAAAAAAAAACAATTTAAATTTAATTTTAAAGCTTAAAACTCAGTAAAAGAAGAAATCTTTTTCATACTAAATGAAATTCCTTTAGCATTAAAAAAGCCTTTAGATGGTTTCTGTGCTGCATTTAATAAATTGTGCATTTGACTTTCTGGTGTGAGGTTTAATTTTCTCCTTCAAAGAATTTACATGCAGTCATCTGTGCCTATGTAATTTTTAATGCATCATGGTTTGATGATTTCTCAAATTCAAATTTTACCTTCTTGCACAATTGACTCTCTTATGTGGCATAGAGAAATAAAAAAGTAAAACCATTAAATGAAGCATAAATTGTTTAAAAACTTGCACTTTCATCAGTTGGAAAATCCTATCACATGTTTTCAAAAATGTTTTGTCGTACTAAGTATATACATATGTATTCTGTGTTGTATCTATCACTTTTACTTTTTTTTAATTTTTTTTTTTTGTTTTGTATCTATTTTTCTATCTTATGCTTACCGAGGGAGGCTATTAGACTGCATGACTTCTTAGATTCATAAATCATTATTTGTTCATGTCATAGTCACTCTACTAAGATGGTTTTCTTGTTGTTTTCTATGTGTCTATGTACATAAAAGCAAATCCACGCAGTGTACATGACTTTCAGACGTGCACCTTGACGTATGAGTGATTTATGCAAGAATAAAACTGAGCAAGCGTCAAACAAAATTATGTACCGAAGCTTAAACAAGAACAAGATATACGAGTACCACAAATGTATATATACATATAGTACACGTATGTAAATACATATGAAGCATATTATCAAAGTACATTTTGTTTATGCGACAATGAACATTTGTAACAGCGACAAAAGTTGTAAGTAACAAAATATGAGCAAAATTAATGTGGGGGATGAAAGTAAGTGGTTTTAAAGAATTTAAAGTTAAAAGAAATTTTACCTTGAAATGGATTTAATGAAATAATAAATGTTTATGTTCATTTCTAAAGCGGAAATAATGACAAAATGCTATTGCAAAGCGGAAATGAAAGCGCTAATTTCCTCTACCCTGTTATCGTGGTCTTGCGCTCGTAAAAATGGATGGGCAATGAATGCGACTTACTAATAGAAGACAACCCCATAGATACTCACGCACACTTTTATACTCGTATAAATGCTAATTGAACCGGACACAGCAAGCAAACATGATCACATTATGTTTCTTGTTTGCTGTAGTATAAAACTTGTTGCCTTTCTCCCCTCATTCTTATACTTTTAACCTCTTCTGTTCGAGTTATTGTAGTTTATTTGACAATATAATATAAACTTGGTCCATAAAGTTATTTCGCGTATGTCAACATCGCCACAAGCATTGCCACAACTAATGAAACATGAAACAATGTTTGTATCTCCGCATAGTGGACAATAAGTGCGAGTATCTACAATATGAAAATATAAGCGGACACTAATTTCACAGTTTTATGTTTTTGTTGTTGCTATTGTTGTTGTTGTTGTTGTTGTTGTTGTTAGCTTCGTTCGCAGCACGATAAAAATGAATTTTAATTGAAAATGTATGGCAAATTAAATAGTTTATGACCCGTTGACCGTTGGATGTTGTTAGGCGTAGGCAGAAGTTAGTTTATACTTGCCATGTTGGTAACTTTTAGTATCCTATTCTATAATATTGTAGAAGTGACCTTAAAATTAAATATTTAAAGTTTAATTTGAAATTTATAACATGTTGTTGTTTGTGTCTATCATAAAAACCCCATAAAAAATTATGTTACATAGAGAATAGAAAATAAATATGTAACATCAGAACTATGCAGATAATGGTGATGGTGATGGTGATGATGATGGTGATGCAGATGGTGATGATGTTGATGATGATATTGTTGTAAATGACATTGTTTATAAGAGTTAGTAGCATGACAACATTTGTTTGTTGATGTGAGCTAGCACTTACATAGATACTTATACCATGTACCAAATACACTTAGATACATAGATGCAAGTATGCATGGTACATCATGCATGATCTAACGTTAACTTCCGTTGTGGTTTTTAGTTTTGTTTGTTGCCATTGCATACTTTGTATGCATTTTTGTCTTTCTTTTCTTTTTGGTTTTTCTTTTTTCTCCTCAAAATAAGTGTTTTCTCTATACAAAAGACTTTCAAAGAAACAAGTAGTATGAGTATTTCTCTTATTTTTCCCATTCCCGCAATAGTTCCTTCGTTTTTAGGGTTCCGGACCCAAAGGGTACTAAAAGGAACCCTATTGCAGAGACTTCGTTGTCTGTCCGTTCATCCGTCCGTCCTCGGGCCATAGCTCATAAGCCGCTATAGCTAGATAGTTGAAATTTGTAGTTCTCCGGGCATCAGCACGAATACTAAACCTAAAATATTTTCAAAAATTTAAAGGGGTCTCCATACAAGAAACATTTTGGTTTGTATGGCAGCTATACGATCCAGTAATCCCACGATCTTGAAATTTGGAAAGTTGGTGGCTACTGATCAGAAACTTATATTGTCGAATTTTCAGTTTGATCGGATTACTAGGGAAGATACCTCCCATTTGTTCTACCGAACTGAAATTTATAAACTATAAGTTTCTGATATAGGCGCGGTTCATCTCTTGGAATCAGACAAATTGGCTACTTAGGAGGGTACCTCCCGTACAAACCCACCATTAAAATTCAGGTTCTTTTTTGTATTTTGGACTATTTAACTGAAATTGTGGCACTATAAGTGTCTGATATAGGCGCGGTATATTTTTTGGAATAAGTCAAATCAAACCCCAAACTGGTACGGAACCCTCCGTGTACGAGTCTGACTCGCAGTTGGTCCATTTGTTTTTTTTTTTTTTCCATTTTTAGATAAACTTGTTCAACTTTCTTTTGTTATTAGTCTTGGAATGGAAAAAGAAATGTATCTAGAGTAAGACTGAAGCACATATATCCTACAAAAGTTTGCAATGTTTAAGATGTTTGTTATATGATTTCTATTGCATAGTATCAAAAATCCAATTATTGGCATTATTTTGTAATTCAAGGAGTCTAAAGCATTTTATATTGCCGGTGACTTTAAAAACGGTTGTCTTCATTAGAAATCTTTCTAAAAAATCCAGGGATATTATTATGCATTATTTTTCTTATATTTAACATTTTTCAACCATTCAGTTTACATGAATCAGCAGGGAGATTTCATCTTCATATTAAGTGTCATATTAAAAAGCTGTAGATCAACACTTCAATTTGGTAAAGTTCGAACTGATGCTCACTAAATCGTTTACTCATTTGATGTGTAACTTCTCAATGGACAAAGATCTACAAAATACTTTATTATTATTAAAGATTTTTATAGCTATATTTTTGACAATTTTAATAATATTTACAGTCCTCTTAGGTCTCACATGGACTTCCATAGTTCACTGAATCTTAATGTGCTGGTTGCAATAGGCAATAAAATCTAAAGAAAAATATCTCTAAGGTTTGATATTAATTTCTTTTGGTTATCTACATTATTCAAAAGTTCCATTTTATATAAAATAAAACTTTTCAGTTATGTATAATTTTTGAAATTCAAATCTCCAGAAGTTCCATGTTAAGTTTGGGAAAATTTCAGAATTATTTATAACCTGAGTTCCGAAGTCACATGGCTGTTTCGATAAAGCAAAATATTTTAATTAATCACAATTTATACAGAAATTTCCATTCAACGTCTTTTCAAATATTAATTGTGATGCTTTAAGGTTGTCTTGTTTTCCATTAGAAAAAAATTATAGAAGTCTTCTAAATTATAAGTGAAAATTACAAAAATCAATTTTTTAGTTACAAACTTCTCATATCAAATTATATGCCATTTATTTCCTGTAACATAAGGCATTGAAAGAATCCTCTGTTGTTTTGTTCCTGCATATATGAATCTTCTTCCCATGCACTAAATGTTTGCAACATTTTATTGTTTGTTATCGTTATCATTGTAGTAGTTTGTGTATGTTTTTTTTTTTGTAAATTGTATTTTAGTTGTTGTTGTGTTGTTTTGTGTTAGGGCTTAGCTTTGTTTTACACTCTTCTCAAAATCAGCCTAACATTTTAACGTCATTCATTCTGCTCATTCATTCATTCATCTTTTCACTCACTCTCCCCTTATTCACTGGTTGTAAGCCATGGTTGAGTCCTAAATGTATGCAATTCATAACACACAGAACAATTAAGTGTTGGCAGCTTTTGTGTTTAAATATATTTACATATGAGTGCATGTGTGTGTGTGTGTGTATCCGTGCTTTCAGATGTGGGTGCCAGTGATTGTAAATGTTAATTTAGCAAAATAAGTTTTCATTGCAAACTTTTTGGGGAAGAGAAATTTGCCAAAATGGCACATAATGAAAGTACTTAGATGGAACTTTAATTGTGGTTAGTTGCGCTTTATTAAAAAGACAAAACCACACCCTTCTTTTCGTAGGAGACACCGTGACCAAATTAAACCAAACGTTACCGTGGTATTCGCATCTAAACCATGTGACTCATCTGCTATTCATCTCACTTTTGTTGGGTTTTAGTTTATTTAGAGACAGAGGATGCTTTAGAAAATAAATTTGCGTCATACAACCAACAATCACTTGCTCATTCATTCATTTCTTCATTCATTCAAATACACATTTACCCATTCACTCTTTTATAAACACATTCTTCCATATAAATGGTGTGTCCCAAGACTATTAGACTTGTGTTTCAAGCGGGAATTACTCTTCCTTCGAAATTATGTCTTATTCAATGAACAATATGCTTTCACATATTAAACATCTTAAAGGGGTTCTGGATCTCTTTATGTCATTGAACCAGTGACCTTTGCAACGTGCTTTTTTGAATCCTGGCTAAATACTTTTGGGGCACACCTCGTATATGAACACTCAACCAACCTCTTGTAATTCGTGTGAATCAAACAACTTGTAGACACGTTCAACTTGACATGAGATGAGATGAGTTGAGTTCACTGGCGCCCTTTTAACAGTTTTCTACAACTTTATGTAAACTAATAAGAATCTAATATTTTCTAGGACTTACAGCGGCCGACGTAATACTTGACCCTAATGAATGACGAGTTGTGGTAGAGTGAATAAAAAGGAAAAGACGCATTTCCTAGTAGTGCAAAGAATGATTGAAGAAAAGATGAACATCATGGACCAGCGGTTTTTAAACTGCGTCATTACCAAGATTGGGCAAAACAATTTCTGCTACTTAACAATTTAGAAGTTTTCAACTTTTTACTAATATTTATAGATATAATAAAAAGTATTGTATTTTCAAAGGAAAAAGAAAAAAAATCTTGAACAATAACATAAAAATGGGCCAAGTGCGTGTCACACTCTTATAAGGAGGGTTCCGTACCAGATTGGGTTTTGTATGGGAGGTACTTCCAACTGATTCCAACAGATATGCAGCACCTATATCAAAAACTTATATATATGTCTAAATTTCAGTTCCATGGAACGAAGTTTTTCTAATAAGAACCAGAATTTTAATGGAGTTTTGTACCATCTCTAGCAATCCGATCAAAATAAAATTTTGATAATAATAAGTTTCTGATACATACCCACCAACCATCCAAATTTCCAGATCGTGGGACTACTGGATCGTATAGCTGCCATACAAACCAAAATGTTTCTTGTATGGAGACCCCTTTAAGTTTTTGAAAATATTTTAGTTTTAGTAATTGTTGCTGATGCCCGGATAAAACTACAAGTTCTGTGAAAATTTCAACTCTCTAGCTATTGTGGTTTATGAGACATGACACGAGGACGGACGGACGCACAACGAAGTCTCTGCAATAGGGTTCCTTTTAGTACCCTTTGGGTCCGAAACCCTAAAATTTAGACTTTGATTATTCCAATAAAAATTTCTGTTAAAAAAATGGGATTGGCATGGGCCCGCCATCCTTGACCTGAGCGATTAATGAGGCAGAAATCAGGACTTCAGACTCCATACATATGAAAGTTTAAGAACAGCTGAAAGAGACAATGAAGTCCTCAATAAATTTAATGCTCGGTAAATTTTCATCATTTCTTTGAATGAGTTTCTATCTATCATTGCATAAGATGAGGTTTGCTCTTGTTGATGTCTACAAACGCATAGACCACATTGATATTGTACAATATTTGTTCTACTTGTGTCTATGTATCTCTGAGTGTTTGTATATGTTGGGGCATAAATTAAAAAAGGATATTCATATGTAGACTCACTATAACCACCTACGCATTTTGCATACACACTTATGCAAGAACATGTTTTTTATCTAAAAGAGAAAGTAAAGTAAATATTTGCATAGTTCAACTAGACAACGAAGCAATGCAACTGGGACAGCTGTTTTTGTCTTTTTATACAAAGCAAAACTTTTTATTTATAGATATGTGCCTGCATGCCGGTAGATAGATGAAAGCTCAATGCACAATGCAATGCAAACACATACCTTCGTATACTTTTCAGGCTCATTAGCAGAATTTGTGTCTGTGTGTTGGAAGGCCCATTGTATCTATATAACTAAATGTGTTTAAAAGGGCGAGTAATGCATGCCAGACGCATGCATGAAGGTCAATAGAGCACACTCTTGTTTTCTATGCAGAAAAAAAGCAGAATAAAAAAAAAAATCCAGAAAGAGCGAAACTTGATGAATTTAATGAAGCATACATTAAAACTGTTATAAAAATTCTAGACAAAAGAAAAAAAAAAAAAAATTGAAAATCAATTTACAAGAAAACTTATTTCACATTTTTAAGCTAAATATATTTTTCATTTTACATTTCGTGTTTGTTGCCTTTGAATATTTTTTGCTTTTTTTATTAACATTTAAAAATGATTTCGGGCTTATGGCCACCGCGACGCATTCTGGAGGTACCAAATTCGAGTCGAATTGAAATTCAACCGTGTCGGGATAGTTTATAAAGTATTTGGCATAGATTCTCAAACAGACCATGCGAACTTTAAAAATCTTGTTGCCAATGCTAATACTTAATACCATCGACTTTTATGTTGCTATGTTTCAGGGACAACAACATCGTCTTCATCGTCTGAACTTTTTAGGCTATGAGAACTGCGACGATTTTTGGTCTTTACATTAATACGAAATTTTGTATATTTTAAAGTAAATTGGTAACGTAATTTGTACTTTGGATTCCCAGTACGCGTTCTCTGTTCTAGATTGTATTGGCGCGTTTTTAGTTAAATAATGACTTACTGCTACGATTGGAAGACAATGTTTCGAATATTTCCATTGCCAGAAGCCTTTCATATCTTTTTACTTAAGTTTCTTTTGTGTCTTTGTTTATATTTGAAGAGTGTTTTGTAATTCCATAGAGTATTTTTTCTGTAGTCCCCTATTGAACTAAAATTTAGATAATTAAAGTCCATAAATTGCGTCAAGACCCTAGAGTTACTGGATCGTATAGCTCTCATACAAACCCAAACTCAAATTTTAGTTTTTATAACAAAACCTTTTTTGTTTTTTGTGTCATCGAACTGAAATTTGAACAGTATAAGTGTCTGACCCATATTGAAAAATCGTGTATATTTCAAGACCCTAGGATTACTGGATCGTAAAGCTCCCATACAAATATTTCGGTCTCAGTGTTGAAATGCTCTATGTGTACTGACTATACCCTAACCTTAAGTCAAGTCAACAATCAAATATTTCTGAATACTCTATCAGAGCAGCGTGGGCAAAAACGGTTTCGATGGTTGCGTGACGAGCATATCAACTTCGGCATAGGCGATGTTAACCTTTTTAGGGTTTCGGACCTAAAGGGTACCAAAAGGATCCCTATTGCAGATCATATCTCATAAACCGCAATAGATAGAGAGTTGAAATTCTCACAGAATGTGTAGTTCTGTTCGGGCATCTGCAATAAATACTAAAACTAAAATATTTTCAAAAACTTAAAGGGATCCCCATACAAAAAAATTGTGTTTTGTTCAGTAATCTCACGATCTTGAAATTTAGATGGTTGGTGGCTATATATCAGAAACTTATTTTGTCGAAATATCAGTTTGAAATCATCAAAGAAAAAAATTTTTTCATACGTATATGCTCTCTTATCTTTTTAGAGCGATGGCGTAGCAACGTATGCCGGGATGACTAGTTTGTAATAAAAATTTGAAATAGCCATGTCGAATTGGGGACAGACAATTGCTTCATTAATACATTAGTAGCTTCAAAACAAATTTCAATTCCATCAACTTCTCGACTCAAATGTTATTTGCTCTGAACTTCTCGACTTAGTGGAGTTATTTAAAATCCAAAGATCACAACAACAAAAGTCACACTGCATACAACAACTTATCCTCAACATATGTGAGAAATTTCCATTATACTCGTACCAGATGAAATATTAAAGATAGCAGGACACATCTTTGTCATGGCTCTTGACCGCCACCAACTTGCTACATGTAAATCTGAAAAATCTATTAGATTCACGAAAGTCAAATGAAGAACTCCAGAAAAAAACAAAACACATATACACATCATATTTCATTTAACAATTTTGTTTTATTAATTTGGACATTAATCTGTCAGATGCTATGGCGTAATTTTCAAGATTTAACATCCAAATATTTTGTAAAACTTAAAAACTATGTCCAGTTGGGAATATGTTCTTTTAAAATAACATGTAAAAATTTAGTTAGACATCCATATTGTCAAATAATTATAAATGGTTGGCGGAGGGGGAGGTGGAGTCGGTTCGCATTTAAATATCTTGTGTACCCAGTCGTTTGGGGCAGTAAAAAATGTTAATATAATTAGAAGGCATAAAAGTGATACTAGCCATAACCAAAAAACAGGATTTTGTTTTTTGGATGAAGCTAATTGTTTTTTTTTATACTTATTGATCAACAATTTACACTTTTCAGTAAAATGTGGCTTTTGAACTGAACGCGATTATTTGTTCCCAATCAAGGTTACTTGGAGTATCGCAATTGACGTCGTAACGTGTATCACGTAAAGCGAGTATATTGCCAAATGCTAGTTCTACTTTTCGAGTAGCATTGGTCGCCATT
The DNA here is from genome assembly GCA_037043295.1 of Amiota minor. NCBI lineage: Eukaryota > Metazoa > Arthropoda > Insecta > Diptera > Drosophilidae > Amiota > Amiota minor. The sequence goes on from JBAMAW010001695.1 coordinate 409,868, forward strand.
GGTCCCATTTCATCTTGTTTTCCTTCTGCTTTTAAAACTACTGGTATTTTAGAATCCATTTTAGATTGTTTTAGCCAGCGTGCACATGCAACCGCTTTGTTGCCAACGCTTGAATTCATAGTCACTGGACTGGTCAAGGATCCGGGTGAGACGTACCGTCTATGTAAACACTTTTTATCACCAACGCTTTGAAGGTTTTGTTCCTCGTTTGTAAATTGATTGTTTTCCATCTTTCAGAAATAGCTTCAGTGTTCCCGAAATGATTTGTTACAGTGACACTTAAAATCTGTCAATATTTTGTTTAAAATATCTAAGGTAAAGTGATGCCTTAAAAAGTTTGAAAGTAATTAAATTATTTATTTTGAGCTTCATAGCTAAATCAATAAAATTTCAGACATAACTTCTAAATCTTTGAATCTAGTATAGTCTAGGAGGTAGGGTATAAGTTGAATGCATTACCCCAAAAACTGAACAATAGCAGCTTACTTCACAAGTTAAGCTTTGAGTTTGTCCTAAAAAACCAGTTTCAGGTCCAACCGCTTTTTTTCGTCATCAACAATAACGATAACATAAAGTAGCATCAGCAGAAGACAATTGTAATACAGCACAGTTCCCTCCTTAAAAGAATTACTATAGAAAATTTTTATTTATAATTTGGTGCATCGTATGATAGCTCTAGGGTGCATCGTATGATAGTTGGGGCCATTGATTCTCCCGTTCTTCTAAATCAGCTTAACTTTTGCATACCCAGTCATTCTACTAGAATAGATGCACAACCAATTATGCACTATATGACCATTTTCGAGTTTTATGTGCTTTATATAATAAATTCTATCACGTCCTCTCGCCTGAGGTTTCACCCATAGCGCTTAACTTCATCATCCTTTGCTGCCTTCGGGATTCAAAACATACTATAGGCTAGATGATCTGGACTTCGCATATTGGTTCACTTATCCTGACTGTTTCTTCACCGGTTCGATTAACGTCTTTGACCACAGTTAGCTGTGAATAGAGGCATAGCTTTAAAAAATTCTCCCACAGGGTCAGAGATGTTTTGCTTCAATTATGCATAGCCTTTGGATTATTTTCATCTTTTATTTTACTTGCCCTTTACTAAGTTTTTGTTGCTCTTTGTTAATTACATAATTTAGTTTATCTGTTTTTTTTTTTTTTGTTTGTTTTTTTTTTATTACACATAAGATTGCACTGACAGCCAAAGTTACACAAATGCCTGAGCTGGAAAAGTTAGATTCCTTCCCTTGATTCATTTAAGTGAAAGACTCTTGTTTATAGCTTAAACACTATTAAAGATGATTAGAATTGAGTTTCATCATAGTTTGACTTAGTTGTCAAACTGTTCAAGGAATATAAGTTAAATATATCTAATATTTCTCGGAAGCTTAAAGTTGAATGTTCAGTTTATAAATTCCGGTTGCGTAAGAAATTTACTGCCTATGAATTTTTGGGAAATTTCCATAATAAATCATCTTATTGAATTCTATGATAATCGTTGTGCAACAAAAATCAAATTAATAATTATTATTACAAAACATTATTTCATATTGAATCTTTAATTACATGTAATGGAATATTTGTATTTATTATTACAATATACAATATATTGTCCTTGTTAACTCATTACCGCATTTCATGCTTTTGACCCTGATGCCACACTATACCCATTATAGCTTACTATATACCACAACCCATACAAACTATGAATGCTGAGCTTGGCATTTGTTGCATGTACCACATATACCGCACAGCACATTTACCACAACTTGATTGATTGAATGATTGATTGATTGATGTTGTTGCGCATAATGATGTTCTTTAATTATTGTTATTACTGTTTTTGTTGTTGTTGACAATAACAAAAAAACAGTAATTGTAATTATTATTATACATAATAATAATTTGCTCATGGCACAGCAAAATATTTGCATATTGAAAACTCAAAATCATCATCATCATCATCATTATAGTGTTGATTATAATCAATATTGATATCATTATTATTGAACACTGAATAATTGAATGTGAAAATGGTAATGGAAAATCAAAAGCGATAGGCAAAATCATTAAATGATGCTTTGCAACGAAATTGTAATTGATTTAAAACAAGTTTCGCTAATTGGCGTTTCAATTGGAATATTTTGGCAATTATTTATTATGAAAGTAAAATATGCATTTGATGGACGAAATTGAACATAATATAATTTTCCGGTTCAAATAATTTTTGATTATGGTGCTGATGTTGATTTTGGAAATAAATTCAATTGAATGATGATGATGAGTTCAACACAATTAAATTTTAATCAATAATGCAATTCATGTTTTATCATTGATTAGATGGTTTAGAATTTTATTGTTGTAATTTACAAATTCTATTCAATTTACTATTACTTACCTTAAGTACTTTAGTTCTGAATAAGGATATTATAATTGTGTAAATTACATTTACTGTTACAAAGTTCATATTCTCCAATTCTATTAGTTAGGATAAAAAATCTTTATGAAGACTTTTTTTCAGTATAAACATAGAAGTCACCATACTGCCACTATTTAGTTTTTTGCAGAGAATCATTAGAAGGCAAATCCTTGTATGATTTTCATATATGCATATATCAGGAATAATCTTTTATTGTTATAACACCATTGATGGCAGAGTATAAGCAAATAAGTAGTAGAGATGAATCTGAATGAGCTCTTATCAGCATAATACAATAAAAAGATCCACTTATGAATTATTATTATTAGAACCAAAGAATTGAACAAAATCTAGCACAATTAATAAATTAGACACATTGTTATTGTAGTTATATCAAAGCTGTTCAAAGCGGTCCAAGTGAAATCTGAATGTAGCCGGAACAGAAATTTCTTTGGCTCGTTGCTTAGGTTTTGTTTGTTGTTTTTGCTCGTGAACTTGTCAGAGACGAAAAAAATTAAACCTGCTTCCCAACGCATCACGGATTCTTTCAATGTGGCTCAGAGAACCCTGATTTACATCAAATTTTGTAATTACAATTTCTTTAAATATTCAAAAAATTATGTTTCAACATTTTCATTATTCTAAGAGATTCCAATTTGTTTAATTCTTTGTAATGATCATCAATTGTAAATATGAATTTAAATCCGCTCTATAATTTTTAGAAATGTATAAAATCATCCTCTTCCATGACACTTGGATTTGGATTTTATAACTCTGAGCGATAATGTTCACTAAAGTCGTCATCTGAAAGAAAGCTTGCAGTGCAAATCTCATTGTCCTCATCAATGTAGAACTTAAGAGTAGCAGTGGAAGTTTCAATTTGATTCATTCTTCATTATTTATTTTCCAGTGGAAGTTTCAGGTGCCATTAAGTTTCAATCAATGTTTCATGTAGAATATTTACCAAATTGTAGCAAAAAACCTTGCTGCCTATGTTCTTTAGTATAACACAAAAAAAAAAAAAAAAAATCTTATAATCTGGGATTTACCCAAAAAATTCGATTTTATGTTGGTTGAATATCTCTGAATTATGACATAGAAATTTAATAGAAATTTCGCTCTAAACGCTATTGCAACTCGATTTGGTTAGAGTTATAGAAGTTCGAGTTATGGAAGTAAATATTAAGGTTGGTATTACGAATTCAAGAATCTATACAAAATTAGCACGAGAAGGTGAAAAATTATATCTCAATATCGTTGCTTGTGTTTCTTTTTACAAAGTTGCCTTTGCATATTTGTGCTGAAATCATTGGGAGGCCTTATGCCATTTCAACTTGATTAGCTTAAACATCCAATTGTTCCACTGAATATAGAATGCTGTATTCCACCACTTTTTGATTTTTCCCCTAAAGAATTAAAATTTGATTTAAATAGAATATTGGAAGGGATTCCCAAATCAATTATAAGACATGTTTTGCGCACTTCAAATGCATTTTGCACTGGCATTCAATGCATGCATTGGAGTTATCACAATTTAAGCGAAGAGCCATGTTTCACTGGTATTTTCGTTGGGCTAATTGTCGGACGCTTTCAAGATAATTTTAAAGGTTTCTCACTTCTGCTGATTCTCGGGTAATACAAAAATGTGTAGTTAAGATAGTGATGAGACGTGCCAAATTAATTTCTTTTCTGCGTCGCTGCATGCAGAGGACGAAGAAAAGTTAAAGCGGAAGAAATAATCTTATCAAAAGACATGGGTATGTAAGGATCTGTAGATGATACGAATATTACCTTCCGCAGTAATTTTCGAAACATCCACAGCCACTGTCGATGAGAAGCTTCTACGATAATAAATAGCATCTAAACCTTATAGACAGTTGAAAGGACTTTTAGCAAGTTTAATTAAATTATTTTAATGAGTTAACAATAACAATCAATTAATGTGAAACATTTTGTTTCTTTACTTCGCACTCTTGTACATAACCCAGAAGTAAATACTTGTACTATATTCTATGCTTAAAACTGGAAAGAAATGTATCACATCACATCATTAAAAATAATGTAAACTAAATTTAGCTCTCAACCTTTTTGGCTGTTTTTAATATTAATATATGTATAATTATTTACTACTTTAAGTTTCTATAATTTAATGTTTTAAAATATTTGATTTTATTTATTAAATATCAATTTTTGCAATTAAATTGCATATCCCAAATCCAACTACTTTTAAATATGTAATTAACATATGTAGGTCTCAGTGGAAACCAATCATTTATATTGAAATTATTTATTCCTTCATTCAAATAAAAATAAATATTATTACACTATATTCTCACTAGGGAAACTTTAATATATTATAGATTGAATTGTGTGCTCGCTAACTAAATAATTCACAGATATTTGTCCATTGAAATGTAAATTTAAAAAGGTTCATTTATTTTTTGTTTTTTGTTTTAATACGAGTGAGTATTATGAAGAATGTTTAATTTGCTATAAATTTAAAATTAATAATAAATATCATGTTTTTTCAGTAGTAACAATTACGAAACTAAATAACAATTTTTGGTAATTTATCATGTATGCAATTTTATGGAATCTAATAAATATTTACTAATAAACAAATCATTTACTAAATATGCCATCAGATGCAAACAAATATGGATTTCACATGCAACATTGATTCATTCATTTATTCATGTTACAATTCTGAATGCAAAATGCAAGAAAAATATAAAAAATTTGAAAAATATGGTAAAAAAAAAAAAATAAAGTAAAAAGAAACCAAAGTTAACTAGATACAAAAATGTGAGTGTCTGTGCATTGTGAATGTGTCTGGTTATAATACTAGAGTACAGTGAGATTCGCATGGATTTGCAGCTACAAATATTGTAGATACATATGTAAATCATACTACTTGACAGCTTGAAATATCACAACTTGTTCTTAGCATCACACACTCACTTATTTAAATATTATTCCATATAGAAAACAGAATCTCATGTCATGGCTATCTATATATGTATGTACATCAAACTCAACTCAACTTAGATATTTCTGGTGAAAGTTTATTATAATTTTCTTTTCTTTTTGTTGTTTATGTAAGTTTACTCTGAAAGAAAATTCAAGAATTTATATATAGAAAGAATTACTATCATTTATAGCAATGTTATAGGAATCCTCAGTCACAAAGTATGTATGATGATGTATGTACCTTTCTTTTTTCTTACCTAAGTAGTGTGTGGCAGATTTCAAAATAGAATTAAATGTAAATTAAGAATTAGTTCAGTTTATATGACTATGTTACCAAAGGAATTATAAAAATTAACCCTGTCTTTATACTCACTCAGTCAAAATTCCTATGAATTTTATTGGTGATGACCTCTTCATTCAACGTAATTCTCTTACCGCACAACTATTTTTTCAGAAATAGTAGCAGGTCTGAATAATATTTGCCGGTGATCTACCCTTTTTAAGTTAATGGTCTTCTTTGGTGCATGTTTATTCGAAGAAGTCCACTGGTGCATTGTGACGGATCCATGTTGCATCCATGGCTACGAAACGGCGCAAATACTTTATTGGATTGCGGTTGAACATAGACAAAAATTCATTTGAAGTGGCCAACAACACGGTCGATTGTGAGCAATAGCGACACCCAAAGCGCTAATAGTTTCTTAAATCAAATTATTCATCTGAATTGTGATGTACACGTTAAGTTGATGCCTGCAGCCACAAAACCAACTCACGCGCTTTCATTCTCCGATTGTCCAATATCATTTAATAGATTTTATAAAAGATTTCTTTTGTCATTTGTGCTGGTAAGAACACAAAGGTATATTCAGTAAACCACTTCTTAACCACTTAAATTTTTTGTGCAGAGTGCCCATAGTATTTATAAAGCCTTTCCTTGGTTTCAATGATGAATTTTTAAGCAAAAAATAATGATTGATGAGCACACGAAGTTCTTTGTTTTTCATTTTTGTTGAAATTCACGAAGTTTTTAGCTTTCAATGGCTATGGCCACACAAATTAAGTGACGCAGCTTGCTTAAAATTTGACTGTAGTTTATTAACAGATGGCAGGGTTTTGTACACATGTCCTTTTCGTATTTCATGCTTTGCATAGTAATGCAATTCAAATTGGATTCATATTTTGAAGCAAACAAAGCTTGTTTGTAATGTAAGCTCGATACTTTTATAGTAAAGAAATCTTTATGTATCGTAAACTTAACAAAAAGTCAATCTGTTTAGGTTGAAAATAAGTATCACCACTTTAAGTATAAAAATGGGTTTGTACGGGAGGTACCCCTCCTAATTGGCCGATTTGGCTGATTCCAACAAATGTGTAGCACCTATATCAGAGACTTATAGAGTGTAAATTTCAGTTCAATAGCCAAAAAAACAAAAAAGTTTTTCGAATAAGAACCTGAATTGTAATGGTGGGTTTGTATGGGAGGTACCCATCCTAGTTGGCCGATTTGGCTGATGCCAACAGATGTGCAGCACCTATATCAAAAACTAATAGTATCTAAATTTCAGTTCGATAGAACAAAAAACAAAAAAGTTTTTCTATTGTAGTAAGAACCTGAATTTGAATGTGGGTTTGTCTGGGAGGGACCTAAGTATTTTAACAAACCAGGTCACGTAGGAAATTAACTTTTTCTATGGAAGTCTGCAACGTACTGCACCTATGGTGCGAACCTTACCGCTGATTGTAATGGCTACTGTGTATTGACATTATCAAGTACTGCAGGTGTCTTTAGATCACTATGTCTGCCTAGAGACAATGTTTTCAACCAAGGTTCCTACTTCTTCATATATTAATCGTTCAATAAACCGAAAAATAATCACAAACCACCTACTGAGACATGTCTCTCGACTGAACATATATTTCAGCCATTTTATTTCCATTTTTGAATAACTGAAAACATCACCAACTTTCAGATCTCTGAAGAAAAAATTTTAATTCAGCTTGAAGTAGAAATAAGCTTTTTTAGACAGTGCTTACTGTTGTTATAATAGATTTTTAGCTGAAGGCCCTGGCAGCCATGGCTAATTTTCTGTTAACTTCTAGTTTTAACTTTAGGTTAGCATTATATAAATAAATAAATAAATATAATAGATTTTGTATTCGGTACCAAGTTATGTCCCTGGCCTTTGTGATTGCATTACCTATTGTGGTTTCCTGTTAAATTTTGTAGATACTCTGTGATTGAGTTGTGTCGAAACAGCTCATTAAACTTTATTATTTGAAGCAAATTAAAGTTGTAACAAAGCCAAATTCATTGTAGCTTATTTTTAAAATTTAAAACATTTTTCTACGAATCCTTTAAGGAATTCTACATATGTGTACTTAAATTCACATAGCTTTTATTCATCTTTTTACATTTGAACATAACATAAATCATTTTCGTTAATTTATTAAAACCCATTTGTCGTCTACCCCAGTATAAGGATTTCTAAGTAAAGAAATTGCTGGTTGTTTGAATGAATATTTACATATTTGCTGATTTGGTTTTGTTTTCTATTGTACAAAACTTTCCAGCGAATTGTTAATAATCACATGTCACAATTGTATATTTTGGTGGGTATGTGTGATAATAAATTCTAAAAGCTTGAATAATATCCGTTGACATAGGCACTTTATACGCCTTGGAAACAGAATGACACAAAAGCATATTTACCCTTACCTTCATGCCCTCATACTTAGCACACAAGACTGAAAGTGAATTTTGCTTAATCACAAACAAAGCTTCAACTTCAAAGCCAATTTGTATCTTTTACTATCTATTATTTTATTGTATATACATATTTGACTACTAAGCAGATACACACAGACAATCACATTCACACACAAATATTTACTTTCTTTATATTCATTAACAATAATAATAATGAGAAGAATGAAAGAAGCTTTTGGATAAATACTACAATCTTGCCATGTTTGCTTGGTTCAGTTGGTTCTGGTTTGGTTTCATTTGGTTTCGTTTGTATGCTAAGCGCCACAAAGTAGGCAAGGATTTCGTTATTTTTAATAGCATTATATAACCTCAGCTGCCAACAGCAGTAGTAGCAGCATAATAGAGCATCAAGAAGGATCACCGGCAGCAGTTTATATGGTAACATGCATACCAAACCACGGGCCGCATGATTGAAAAACGCAGCAGCAGCAGCATCAACGCAGCAAGCGAAAAGCAAAGCTTAAACAAGCTTAAGACGTGATGGACCAACGAGTGGAAATAAGTAAAATCGGAGTGAAAATCGAAAAAGCGCCTACAGCATATAATTCGGTAGATGTAATAAATCTCAACTTGACAAGCCAAAAAGAAAACACATGCAAAACTAAAAACAAAAAAAAAAAAAAAAATACACAATACTTAAACTGCAAGTTATTTGAAGGTGAAGATGAAGCCGAAGAAAATGAAGGTTGCGGTAACTTGTACTCTGTCTGTGTATATCTCTATGTGTGTAGTTAAAGGTAAGGAAAGTAAGAAAAATAAATCGGCCAACTGCGAGTCAGGCTTTCACACAAAGGGTTCCGTACCAAATGGGGGGTTTGGTTGATTCCAACAAATGTACATCTATTGCGTTGCATGAGATAGAGCCTGAGGACGGACGGACGAACGGACGGTAATAGGGTTCTGTTTGGTACGGAACCCTAATGAACAAAATTATAAGATGAAAATTACCTAAAATGGTAGGAAAATCTTACACAAATATAAGTACGTTAATCGTGCACATGGTGCATACTCATAGATACTCATGCTTACACTTACACATACTTATACCCAAAAACATCACATAAATTCCATAATAGCATAGAACATGAAATTTTCTTAACATGAAAGTGGAAAGAAAGAGTTATTTTTAAAAAATACTTTAAATTTTTTGTGTTAAATTTACTTTTAAGTTTTAGTTTTCAGTTAAAATTGATATAAGGTGAGATAAGCAGATACAATTTCAATAGAAAAGAAAAGATTTATAATGAAAAATAACGAGTAAAACTTATTTTAATATAAAAAAAATGTATAATATTGTAAGATTACATACTTAGATTAGAGAAGCATACAATAAAGCAAAGAATTATAATCAAAAAAAAATAAATAGAAAATAAGTGAATAGAATAGAAGGCAATTGCTTGGGAAAGTAGCCAAGTTGTTGGAAGCAAGTCTTGTAAGTTGTAAGATCAACTGCTTTCACCAAAACAAAAAAAAAAAAAACAAATTGAAAAAAATTTATTAGAAAGGGAAGAAGAACAACCAAAACATAGTGGTTAAAATATTGTAATAAGGATATTAGCATTAAGGGTAATAATTCTCAACCTTTACAATTTTATGGAATTAAAAAAAAAAAAAATGTCAAACCTATGTCTATGGAATGGTTCTTTTGGATTTTAAACCAGCATTCGATTCCAATTCAAATGATGGTTAAGGACACAACATAAACATCTTAAACTTCCTGTTGGAACTTATTCAAGTAGTTCTAGCCTACTTCACTGGATGGAAAATACAAGTAAACTCTTACAAATGAAACTCAGATGAAGTGGACATCGCTCATTGGCTCTCACATCCCAGAATCACCGGTGTAAACGCAAAATCAATTCTCAATGAATCACTTTGGTGTAAATTCACTAATAATCAATTAAAGTAAACACAACACATGGTGATCTGTTAAATGAAAAATTATTATTTATTTAGTGTATTAAATAATAATAATAATTTGTCATAATTGATTAATTAAATTAAGTTTTATTTTAAATGTTTAGATTTTACTTCCTACTTTTAATTTTATTTCATTTACATTTAAGTTGACAGTGCTTTGCAATTAAGCAGTCATCATCATTACAGTCATAGGATGACATATTTGGGCCTGAAAGTTTACTGGAAAACTGCCTACTATAAAATATGGTGTTACTGGTACTGTGGCGAAGAGTAAATACATAAGAAAAAGAAAAATATTCACTTTTCGCTAACTCGTATGCAACACAATTCTCATTCTGTTTATTTTGGTTTTGTTATGGATTTCTCACTACTATTTCTGTGCGCCTAAGGTGAGGAGAAGAGGGGTAATGCGTAAATGAGTCAAAAATGGTCGTGCATTTTGCGCTGTAAATCAAATAATATGCAATAACAGCAGTCACAACAGCAAAATGTTCATATCCTACTTTATTTTCTGCATGCCCAAATTTCCTTTGTACGGCACTTAAGAGAAAACTGTTAGATTTGTTAGAGGTTATAGAAAAATACTGGTTTTGTTAACATTTTTTACTCTTCCATTGTTTGTAGTATGAATGAAATTCGATAGGCATGAAAAATTTCTCTTTACTTAAATAGAAAGAGAATCTTTAACTATATGGTGATGATGTGGTTTAAGATATTTTGATTTTGCGCGCGCAAATGAAAGATTTTATTATTTCTTCTTCTGTGTTTTGATTCAACATAAGAAAAATTTCTACTTTCACTTAGTAAATAAATGTAAGCCAAACGCTGCCGCACAAGTGTCGCTCGCCCAATTTCAATCTAAAAAGCCTTCCTATAATCCTGAAGCATACTGAGTTACCTTACTTGAGTGTCGTTGCAGTTGACTGCTTTAGTAAACCAAGTTTAATGCAAAGCTTGAATGTTATGATTTTTTAAGATTTGAGACAATTGAATTTGCCACTAGTCCTCGTAGACAACCAGTCAGTATTAGGATTTGTTTATTGACCTGAACACGTGACTGACTAAGTAGTGTGTACATATATGTAAGTAATTGTAAATCTATTCAATACATATATAGATTAAATATAAACGACGTGCTTTGATTTTTTTATACACTAGTATCGAATCGAAACTACTGAAGAGTGAACTTGAACTTGATTATTTGGGCGTAACAGAGATGTCACAGAGTTTGGCTTAAATACACTTTACTTTACTTTATGACCATTGGGAAATCAGGACATAAACTAAGCGCTTAGTAAAGATAACTCTCATACTTATCACCATCATTATCATCATCATTATTGTCATTATTATCTCTTTAGATGTTTCCCAATGTCTTAACGACTTTCTGTTTACTTTCACATACATATATGTGGATATATGTGTATATATTTGTGGTATTTCTTTTGTTCTAAGAACGATTCCCTACAGTTGTTGAGAATTTACCTTCTGAATTTACATTGTAATGTTCTTATCATATTCATTTTGTTACTGAATTCTTCTTTTTCGTTAAAATTTCTGTTACTTTTTGTGGCAAGAAATAAATACCGACGTGTATTTATTGTAATAAATATCTTAGTACTTTATATCATCCTTGTGTATGTGAATAAGAGCTGAATGTATTTTGCAATTGTGGGTAACCAATGAAACGGAGTATGGCCACATATCTAGATCTATACTGTATACATATTTATCTATGATTGAAAGTCAGTTGTGCTTTAAAGACACATTAGTATATATCTCTTCTAATGTATCTATGCTTCTTTTGTTTGTTTGTATGTCCGTCGTTTTATTCAAATGCTACTATTTGAAGTTAATTAAACACGCAAATGATGCATCACAAACACCTAAAGCTTTAATAAATATGTGTAATACTATATATGAGAATTAGTAAAACAGCCCGCAGATGCAACCAGGATGAGCTTAATACTGTGAGATACCATTAACAATAACATTTTCCGTGTATTTTAATTTTTTTGTTTTCATTATTTTTTGCTGATTCCTGATTTTATTTTTGCTATTCATTTGACTTTATTTTATTTATTTATTTTTTTATGGCTGTAAAATTGTATTCACATGAAGTAAATAGAAATTGTGTATATTTGCCTTTACTTTTTTTATACACGGATTGAGCTCATTTAACAATTCAAAAATAGAAAAAATCGAAGTGAAATCGCATTATTTTGTCATTTAATTTAATTTAATAGCAAATTGGTGAATCATTAATGTTAATTTGTTAATGTGCAAGAGATTTAAAAAAACATAATAAAAAAAAAAGAATGGTAACTGAAAATAAATCAATAAACAAAATGAAACAGATAAAAAACAAAAAAAACCAACAACTAACGTGTTTTTTAATAAAAAGTTCATAGATTCTTGAGTTTAAAATGACAATGTAATGTTTAATAATTTTAAAAATAATTAAAATTTCATTAAATTTATACTTTATTTATATTCTCTATTTTGCTATCTTCTAATTTAATTAGCGTGGCCTAATAAATTGAATTCTATTAATAATATATGTATTACCTGTCAATATATTGTTACGATTTTGTTTATTTTGACTTCTTCATTGCTACAAAAATTGACTTTGCTTATTTGGTTTTTACTTTAGCATATATAAAACAGGAATATATGAGATCACTATAAGGAATAATATTATTATAATTTAACACTTATCAAATAATTACCAACCTCCGTTGTTTCAGGGATCATCTACTATTTCAGTTTTTCCACATTTTCGGGACAATAGCCAACTTATTTCCCAGTCTACATTGCATTTGTCGTTTTAATAATTGTATTATACATAACAAATTTATTTTGTAGATATAAAGACGTTGTCTTAAGATAAAAAGCCTCTAACGCATCTTCATGGCTTAATTGAGGAAAATCATCAATATATTTAGGCTTTGTTATACTTGATATTTTGTTTACCTTGACTTGTAGCAAACCAAGAAAAAAATCGTTGCGGTATTTGAATATACATACTTCGCAGATTGCTTAGGAATAAACATGATCCCAAAAGATTCGAGTATTAACAGAAGGCGGCGCATACTTCGCATCAATCGGTAAGGCTGCTCGCAGAATGCACACAAATATACACGTGTTTCAGATCGTTGGTTTGCCTGCCGGTTTTCTCAGAATCCAGGGTTAAAAGGGAAAAGAAATGACCATAATATATTTTTATGACAAATAAAATCGTAGCGATCGGTTAGAGTCCTGGAAAATTCAGATGGATGGAAATAATTAGACGAGAAAGAAGAAGGAGGAACAATTTATAGCGATGAAAAAAAAAAAAAAAAAAAAAACAAAATTAAGACGATTACTAAAGAATGGATTGTTTTCAAGCAATGGAAGGGACTTTTACGGCCACTAAGAAAGAAAACAAGGACACCCTTTTAATATCATAATTATTTGAAATAAAAATTAAAATGCAGTTTCTTTAGGTTTATATATTTGCTCCCAGTATTTCGGTAAAATGAAAGCCATTCGACTTTGCCTATGGGTTCTCTTTTTGTGCGTTAATTACTGACAATAAATTTCCTTTTAGTGTGAGAAAGTTGAGACCTGTCGTTTAGTTATTTCTTGTTATGGAACTTCTCTTGCCGAGACCAATGTTTTAGTTTTAATCTTACCCATTTTAGCTTTTGCCACTAGCATTTCAGCTGCTTTGGAGTTCTCCCTTTCTTCAAAAATGAATCATCATTTCTAGGTTTACAAGAATCACAGAATTAAGTGGAGATTTTTGTTTTTTGTTTTAAAGAAATCTTTAAGAAATATTTTAATAATTTTTACTTGTATTTGCCTATAACTTTCATGATTTATATGAATATTTGTTAAAAATATGATATGATTTTAATGTGAAATCGTTTTAAAAAAGGGTTCCATAGTCATGCCGAATTTCTCTTTCTTATTGGATACAAGATCCATTTTCGGCCAAAAACGCTATATTTAATTTAAAAAAAGGAAATCTAAAATTTTAAATTTTATTCAATGAAAATTTGCAAAGAAAGCAAATTCAAAAGAATGGGGGGCATTTTATTTTCATCATACAAATCGTCTTCGTTTTCTCCTATTGTGGTGGTTGCTTTGTCTTGGTACTTTGAAACAATTTAACAAACCATTTGAAATATTATTAGATATCAACGGATTGATATTTCAAGTTACATTTGGCAATGAATGTTCAATGTTTCCACTTCTAATCAAGTTTTTTCTGAGGTCAAAGTTTGGTTTACTGCAGAATAGATTGGTTGCACAGATGCTGAAGTTCCTGGGAAGCATACAATGAATTAAAAACCACACACTTACTTCGCTGTATACCGTTTCAAAGTTTTTACACTCGCGTTGCTGTTGTTGCCATTGTTCTTTCTGAATAGTGAGTAAATTTGAATTTCGTTATTTTAAAAAAATCGAAGCAAAAACAATATTTTACGCAAACAACAGTCTACAGTATTGGAGTCTAAACAACAGTTTGATATTGCGAAAACCAGTATAAATACGAGCAATTGATATACGTTAAATTACTATTTGTAAGGAACTTTGAATAATTCATAACATGTTTCAGTTTTTCAACTATTCAGAATATAAAATCTATTACAATGCAACAATACCTTAAAAATAATAATAAAAAAACAAAAAAACGAATTCACTTTTTGTATATTAATTTCATTATTGGATTTTTTCTTCTTCTTCTTATTTATTTCAATTACCTTTTTTAAAGTCAATAGTGGAAAACACTTATTGCTAGTGTTTGTCCTTGTGCATTTTTCAAGTATTTACCTCACTCATTCATCATTCACTCACTCACTAACTCACTCAATCTATTTTGAATATCTTTTTGCTTTTCACATTCTGTTTTCCTGAATATTTTCTCCTTTCACTGGTATATGCAATCATAACTTAGCAAGTAATAATAAATAATAAATTATCAATCATCAGTACTGCTGCAGTCAGTATTTCTCTTGAATAAAAATTCATTTTCAATGTGAAAACTCTATTCAAATCTGCAAAAGCAGTAACCACGGACACAAAACATAAAAAAAGAAGGAAATAATAAAAAGTAATTTCAAAATGAATAAATAAATGAATGAATGAAAATTTCAATGCAACTTATAATGAGCAGATCCTTCCATATGCAGATAATTTCATGTAATAATAATAATGATAATAAAAATCAAATAAAATCAAATAAAATAAAAGAAAAAGAAATAACCAAAATGAATTATAACTTTTTGTTTGGCAATGAAGAAAGTCATCAGTTGAAGCACTCAAATGAAAAATGGCTTCATTAAAAAATCAACAGAGAAAATAAATAATTAATTGCATCATCATGTAGCCAAGATTATTACCATTTTTAATATGGTTTATTGTATTAATATTAAAGAGAAAAATTAAAAATGACAATATCAAAAAAGAGAACAATATAGTTAAAATTTAATTGTCTTCAAAATCACCTTCATATAAATTATTGTTTGTATTCTCCATTAAAATTTTCATTTTCATTATCATTGTCACACACCAAACTTATTTCTTGGAAATATTTCAATCTCTTACATCCTTAGTAGGTTAATTAATCCTCTTCCTTTTTTTATTTAAAAAATAAACAAATTTTAAAGAAATATCTTGCAAAATTTCAGCTTATCATAGAATCACGTGGTTTGATTGATGTCTACATATTACTTTAATACACTTAACGTCCCTCCATCAAAAACTATAACGTCATGTCTTTTAAGGTTCCTCACTTTTTCAGGTTGACTACTTGTAGTATAAAATATAAGATAAAGTGAAAACATTAAAATGTTTAAGAATTTTTATTTATTTTAATTTTTATTAATTTACATTTAATAAATCCCAGGAAACATACTTGGTTTTCTAGACTTTGTCATTGTATTAAATTATGTTTTTGAGAAGGTAAAGGCGCCGAGTGATTCGCAATCCTCCCGACTTATTATGTTAACCATAACATTGACATCACATTCATTGTCGTTCAAATAATTGAACTTTTAATGATGGAAAAGCCATACAATGTAAATTGCCTCATTTTTATAATTGCAGTCCAGCACGGACACGATCTTAGAGGCGTTCAGGTATAATCCAACGGACCACTGTTCGCTCGAACAAGTATTGTGCCATTGATAAATTTAAAAAATAATATTGATGCAAATTTTTGTATTTCTAAAGCTGAAACTGCCGTTGCACATATAACCACCTCCGACAAGATCATGCAATTATCATGCATTTCATCATAGTGTTAGTGAAATAACTATGGGTGCGTGGCATGAACAAAGCATGACGAAATATCTAATCGATTTAGATATTTCATCATGCTATTTATTCTCTCATCGCTCTGTTTCTTAAACATGAGCGCGTTAGCGGATGTCATGCGAAATATTTGCAAAGTGCTGAGGGCGTCGTCATCGGCATTGTTGTCCGCACATCTGCTCACTGCGAAAAATGACAAGAAATGAACTATCGTCATGCTTCTATGCAGCATGACGATCGCACGTATACAAAATGACTGATGCTTAATGCATGATCATGTCGGGGGCACTAAGATTTTATTTATCGTAACAATTTTGAAATATTTTATTAAGAAACAAATTGAGATTTTTAAAGTCTTACATAAAACTTAAGCAAGGAAATTTACACCTAAAGGATCAAATATTTGTCGGACTAAGTAGGTTATTAATAGGATCACATAATTCATTAAACAGAGATCTATTAGTCATTCTACTTATGGTGTATTTATAAAGATTCTGGGTAAATTTACAGACATTTCTACAAAAATTGGAAATCCTTTTTGATAGAATGGATTGATTGGAAAAGATTGATTATTCTAGTAATTTATACAACTAGAATGATTTATTCATCGTGGGTCAACAACGTTGTGCTAATACCATAAGTCCTCGCTTGCTGTTGATAATGAAGGGTATAAAAATATTAAAAGAAAAAGCAGCTTAAAAGAAAAATACTTAAAAAAAATAATGTTTTAATAATAACAATTGTTGTCATCAGCAACGTGTGAGATGCGAGAATTTATCTTAAGTCGACTTCATGCACATTTCTTTATATACAAGAATTTCCATAGATGAATACATATAATGTATTTACTTTATACTATTGTATAACAAGATTTAGATAAAATGAAGGTATTGTATATAGTAAGTATTGTAAGGATATATATGGCATTTAGGTAGTTGTGTTGCTTTGCATCATCATCATCATCATCATTATCATTATCATTTTGTTTGTGTTTACTCATGTATCTTATTATTATGTTAAATACTGTATTGTATGAAACACGGTATTGCGCGCTAAATTAACTTGATTGCTAAGGATGTTGTGGCAGTTGATGTGGTAAACCAAGATACAAACAAAGAACTTTGCATACATCTAGATACAGATATGTATAGATATAGATATAAACAGATATACTTATAGGTATGTACGAGTATGTGGCATATGGCATATGTAGCAAGTTGGCATTTAAGTGATGATGACTACGATGAAATGTAGACGTCACTTTAACTAAGCTGACAAATAAAGGTTTTCATATACTCTAAGTACTTTCATATTGTACTTTTATGTAAAATTCCCTGTTTAAAATTCACTGACTTAATATTAGCGCCTTTTGTATTGCATAACACATTATTATTCTTTATGTCGTTTAATACAAAGTATTTCAGACTTTATTATGTAAACATATTGACAAAAGCAAATTGCAAAAATGTTTCTATGGTGAAACATAAATGTAGCTCTACATATGTATGACATTCAATTGAATTTTATATTTCATACCATTTAGGTATATTCCATGATACGAGTGAGTATATTTTACTTTTATACTTTCATTCAAATTTACAGTACAATATAAGCAAAGCCTTTTTGCCTGTCTATTTCATTTCAAAGACTATTGTGTCTTTTATTTCTTATTAATTTTAAAATAATGGAAAAACCATACAAAATTCATTAAAAACATTTCATTTTGGATTTAATTAACAAACTGAATTTAACAAAAATCGTTTTCAGTGTAAATTATTTATTAATATAAAGGGTTAAGAAGCTGTAGTCAGGATTGAATAACATGCAATTAATATTTACGACTATGTATTAATACATGAGAAAATCCAGAATATTGAGAATTTCTGTGGACTTTTGTTAGACAATATGATTCGATTGAATATGAATGTTATACAAAACTACATTACTCTTTACTTTCTTAGGTTTTGTAACTAGACAAGACACTAAGGGCAATATTCTTATGGACAAATTATTTGCACTAATGTCTATGGAGAGAGATTGTTTGCTTCAGAAGAACTTTATTGGACTCACTGTGATAAAATGAACGCAGTGCAATAACTGACAAATTAGGAGGAGAATTACACAAATCTGAAATGAGAAGTAAAATCTTCAGTTTAGCCGCTGTAGATGCAGAAGAATATTCAACGTACTTGGCCTTGACTTTCCTAGTAGAAACGTGTCAGAATTATCTAAAATAATAGTAATCAAAATCTTTTCTTACAATAAAGAAAACATATGAGCCAATGAAATTCTTGTGGTAGGATAAGTGAAAAACATGTGGCTGCCACTTAGCTTTCTTTTGGCTTAAAGTTTATATAATTTTGCCTAGATTGGGTTTTCTTCCAAATCTTTAAGTCCTAAATTTATATTAATATTGGCTGCTGTGACCCATAGCGCAGCTGAGGTTGAAGTTTGGCCAAAATAAATATGACTCGAATTTGGTATATATCCCAGGGAACGTTGATGACGTCTTCCATGGCAGGCATGCACGTTAAATCAAATGACATTTCCTTTCATTAGTAATTTTATAGGGATTTAAATGTAAGGTGATTTTAGGATACAAATATAATTAATATACACTTATCTCATAAAAAATATAATATTTATTTACAAAATGTTTATTTAATGAATTTTTTTTCTTAATTAATACTAATGTTTAATTGAAGGCGCCACAAAAACATACAAGAATATATGGAAACAAAACATGACTTCTGAGAATAAAATTACAAATTACAACATTTTGTTCTGAGTTCTCTTCCGTTTCTTCAAATTCGATCCACCACCAGTTATCTGGTTTTTCACAAATGTTCATTTCAGGGAAATGATGCTCATCGATTAGCTCCTTGGCAGTGCTTCACGATCGCACCGAATTGACGAAACAATGTGAAATATACGAGTATGCTGCAAAATTGAAGTTAGCATTCTTGCATTCTGCTTATTTTTCACCATTCAAATCCAGAAACTTTCTGCTCAGAACTCACGCAATAATATAACTTTTCATTAAACACTCACCTTGTTAGACATCTCGCAAAACACCTCTTCCTATTATAAAATATATATACTACTTTTCTTTAATATATATTACAAAGCCAAGAAAATGCATTTCGTTGTCATTATTTTGATACAAATGTGTGGCAAACATAAGTAGTCCTACAAGGTATCCTGCATTATAGTTAGCTTTAAATTTTATTTAAAAAAATATCTTGGATGCTCTACTCTGGTTTTACAATACTTATACATTTTGAAACGTCAACAATTGTTTCCTCAATGAGTGAAAGGAATTTTGAGTTAGGACTTCAGCTTCCAATTTCAAAAGTTTACACAGCAGAGAGACACATGAAAGTTTGAACCGACAGAAGGACATGGGTACATCGGTTCGTCCCGGTATATTGATTATTGATATATAAACTTTATAGGGTTTTTCTTTAGAAAACATAAGTGAAATCAAAAGTTGCAATAAATGTTTCGGCCAATGGTTTCACATTTTTTAGCAAAAAAATACTCAGAATATTTTGACAAACATAGCACCGTACAATATCCTACACTATGGTGGTTTTTCAAATTCAATCGTGGCTGCCGTTCGCTTTCCAAAGAAATTCGTGAAGATCCAAAATCGGTTGTTTTTCTCCAAACTATTGATGCAGATATATACAATGTCATATTGTGAGATTGACTCATTAGGTTCACCAGTTTACATTCAATAATATGATTTTGATTGTTCGCATTAAATATAGCACAATTTCAGCTCCGAAAGAGACTCAAGTCGATTGGTGCAAAGAAAAGTTGAAGAATTACAGCCGCAATGGTAGAATGTTTCTTTTCAAAAACCGAACATGTAGCCACCAAACCATTATAGCCACATGGAACGATCAACTCTGACTGGGATTCCATAAGTTTTTGCCAGTGTTGTTTTCAAAATACTTACTTCATTCGGTGTGGCAAAAATGTTTCGAAAATTGTCTCAAGTATTAATTGAAACTAAATAGTTTAACTCTTTTAATTGTTTTTTATTCCCTATTTTATTATTTCTATTTTAAAAAATAATAAAAATGTTTAAAATTTTTATTTTATCCAATGAACATTTTAAGCGAAGCCAAAATACCCAAAGTTACGACATATTTTGCTTTTGTAATTACTTGTCTAGAGCTGCAAATCAACCACTTTCTTCCATTTTGACAAATGCGAAAGTAGTTTAAAAATTTAAACAATTCTTCTACATATTCTGGAACAGTACTAATATATTTTTTAGAGTCACAAAAAAAAAATTTATTTCTTTTATGGCAAAGGCGTTGTTGAGGGGCATCATTGTAAGATTCATTCACTGTTCTAACATCCTTCATGATCTCAAGTCCATTAATACAAAAAATCCACATGTTAGTTTCATGTTTATAGCATAAATCGGTATATGGTCTTGTATCATTATACAATTGTTGAACTTTTGGAGGCACAGTTACTTCTTTATTTGTAGTACATAAATGAAATACTTCAAGTGAATCAACACAAATTTCTCTTTCTGTTGACACTAAGAATTGATGTATAACAAGCACTAAACTAAATATCACAATCCGTATGAAATTCATTTAAACGGCAATAATGCTGAAGTCTACTAGTCTCGATATTTTGAAAGACTCTTCAAGGTTTTAGAAATTATTTTATTTTATTTGAAAATAAGTATGTAATCCATGTAAATTGAAAGAAAATTTTTATTATTAAATGTGACTAATTGAATTTTCTGGATGACATTAGAACTGCTACAGATATTTCACATTTTATAAAATCTGTTTAGCAATCGATTTTACTTGTATATAGATTATTATAAATCACAATCAATTGGAACAAAAAACCGTCTGCCAACAAAAAGAAAGCGATAAACTCAAAAACTACCGAACGTATTTCCATCCAGTTTCTACCAATGAACGGAGTTATTCATGAGAAAAGGTTAGAGGTATATAATTCATGAAGATTTTGTATAAACTGAGTTATGATGAAATACGACGAAGATTGTTGAAAATGCCAGAAAAACTAGTGCCGTGAAATATGTTAGCCACATAACAAAAGTGTCGATAGTGTTGTAGACAGCTGAAATCAAGTGACTGCTTTGATTTTAGTCGCATCATCGGGAATTCCCTTAACCATAATTTAAACCAGACCGAAAACGTACCTGGCTACAGTCCGCGCTTCGAGTATCGCTAGTTTATGTAAAGCAACAAGGAAAATAAATAGAATTTTGCTACTTTGGGTGCAAACTAATAACCTTAAGTCAAACTTGTGAAGACAACTTCATAACAAACGGCAATAACTTTTATAAATATTTGTGATCCTTAAGGTGAAAGCCGTGCTGCCATTTGACTGTTGGTCTTACCCCCAAGCATGTAAACATCCATCACTCATCTATTTGTTTTTAATTTTAAGACTATAAAGGCTACATACTGTTCCAAATCATGACCCTAAAACAAAAAGTGACCTCCCAATTGATTTATTAATCAAACCCATCCAATTTGGCTAGATATGTCAGTTCTTAAGAACCTTACAGGATAACAAGGTTCAAAACTTTCTAACAAAGCATAAAATTAATCAATATAAGGAACAACAATATTAATTAAAAGAATTTAAAGCAACTCGCTAACAATTGGAAAGATTTCAGTACTTAAGTTTTAACATTAGAGCATATTGCTATTTGCGTTATTTTCTTACTTAAACATGTTTGTCAAATAAATTAACCCTGAAAGCTAAACGAAATTAAAAAAATGAATTTCTTACTGTAAATAAAAGATGAAAAGATATCACCTCATTTTTAAGGTTCCGGACCCAAAGGGTACCAAAAGGAACCCTATTACAGAGACTTAGTTGTCCGTCCGTCCGGAGTCAAATGAAGAACTCCAGAAAAAAAAAAAAAACACATACACACATCATATTTCATTGAACACACATTTTGTTTTATTATTTTGGACATTAATCTGTCAGATGCTATGGCGTAATTTTCAAAATACTTTTACATTGCCACAAAATTTAATTTAATTTCAAAAACTATTTTCAGTTGGGAATATGTTCTTTTAAAATAACATATAAAAATTTAGTTTGAACATTGTGAGATAATTATAAATGGATGGCGGAGGTGGAGGTGGAGTCGGTTCGCATTTAAATATGTTATGTACCCAGTCCTTAGCAGTAAAAAAAGTTAACATAATGAAAATGCTTAAGACTGATACTACCCATAACACAAAAACAGGATTTTGTTTTTTGGATTGAGCTAATTGCTGTTTTTTAAACTTATTGATCAACAATTTACACTTTTCAGTAAAATGTGGCTTTTGAACTGATTGCGATATTTGTACCCAATCAAGGTTACCTTCGGCGGCTTCACGTGTATCACATAAAGCGAGTATCCGCCCAAATTCCATATCGACTTTTTGACCATTGGCATTGGCCACCATTGGTGCCACTTCATCTTCATCTTCTTTTCCTTCTGCTTTTAAAACTACTGGTACTTTAGAATCCATTTTAGATTGTTTTAGCCAGCGTGCACATGCAACCGCTTTGTTGCCAACGCTTGAATTCATAGTCACTGGACTGGTCAAGGATCCGGGTGAGACGTAACGTCTACGTAAAAAATTTTCACCTCCAACGCTTTGAAGCTTTTGATCTTCAACTGCGGTTGGATTATTTTCCATTTTCAGAAATTATATTGTATAATTTCTTAAATATTATATATGGACAAAATTTCAGTATTCTCAAAATGATTTGTTACAGTGACACTTAAAATCTTTCAATATTTTGTTTAAAATATCTAAGGTAAAGCGATGCCTTAAAAAAGGTGTAAGTAATTAAATTATTTATTTTGAGCTCGATAGCTCAATCAATAAAATTCCAGACATAATTTATAAATCTTTGAATCTAATATAATCTATATGTATGCGGCTAGGCTAAGTTGATCCGTCGTCCTTTTATATTAAGTTTTTTCTGTTTCAATATGAAGTGTATCTTCGAGGTAAACTCCTGAAGTAGATGTGCTCCGAGATAATTGTTGTTTAATGAAGTTGTTTAATGTCCAAATAGCAGCAGCTGAAGAAATGTGATGTGTGTGGATTTATTAAACTGATTAAATTGAAAAATATTTACATAACTTTCACATCATGTGTGGAAAATATGACTATAACAAACTGAAATTTTACAATTTATTTCATTTAATATGAAAATGGAGTGGTAAAATTGATTGAAAGTTATGCAAACGCCTCAACACTTTTATTACAAAACTATCACATAGAAACATAATAATGAAAACGATTTGACAACACGTTAAAAATATATGTATTTATGTATCTTTATTTTGTATTACAGCAAGTAAGTACTATATGTGGTATGTGTATGTTTGCGTCAAGAGAAATTCTTAAAAAATTTTATAAACTTCATGCACAGTGGTTCACAGTGGATAGTCAACAAAATTTTTCTTTTTTCGAAATTTTTTAAAAACCAATTTTTCTTTTTACAACAAAGGTGAAATGAAGCGAAAACAGTAATTTCAGGGTTTATTGCCAAATTTCAGTTCTATATTTATCAAATTAATAAATTTTCCAAATTATTATCACTTGAGTTTTGTATATCACTAGAAGTAAAGCAATTCATATAAATAACTTGATTTCACTTGCTGCAGTCGTAACTAATTTCAAATTCTTAAATTTTCAGCACCTTGTAATAAATATTAGATGGTATACTTAACTTAACTGTAGTACAATAAAATTACGATGGAGTTTGCTGTTTGCAATGTTTGTTGGGTAATCAAGTTAACATTTGCTTTATACTAGAAATATTTCCACATATATTTATATTTTCAATATATTTTCAATTCAAAAATTTAATCGTGGATTTCTCAACGATAAAATATCTATAAGAAGAATCATGCAAAAGTAAGATCACAAACTTATCCAAAAACTACTCCAAGGTCACTGAAAGTAAGATGAACTTGAAAACTGACATCGACTAGACTAAATCTTGATCTTGATCTAGTTAGTAAAACACATAATCTATTAATTCAAGCTTTGTTATTTCATGCACAGTTTTATTATCAGAAATATAAAATCATTGTACAAGCCTAAGTCCACCTCTCTTTAATCGATTCATATTCTGTACTACATAGAAATACATGCACTTGGTCTGTGATCAGCTTATGAGCTCCTTTATAAAGATTAATCATTTTAGCATCGATGTTGTGAAGTTCTGATCAGTTACTAAGTGTCTCATCAATGAAATCAAAGAATATTCTGAAGGAGCCAAGTCTAGTAAATGCGGCGGGTGGGCCAAGAGCTTATAATCAAGAGCGAAATTGGTCTCTTTGACCAGTTTGACCTAAACTGCAGGAGCGATGTCATGCTGAAAAGTGACTTTGTCTGTCTTCTGGCATCAATAAAACTGATCCTTTGACTGTTGATATTAGCTGTTTTACCAGTCTTGAGAAGCTTGTAGTCCACGACATCCTTCTGATTGTACTACACGCAGAGCTTTGCCTTTTTCCTGAAGCGATCTGGTCTTGCACTAGATGTTGATGGTTATCATGTCGTTAGCCAGGAATACTTAAAATATATCTGTTATTCATTCCAAATTACAACAAGATGCAAAAAACCTTTTCTATTGTGTCATTTAAATAGCATTTCGCACAGTTTTTAGGTTTCTCATCCGTCAGGTGATCTGTTTCTATTGTAATAATACTTGCAAATCGACATTCTCAATGACATTAAAATCACCATTTTTGATAAATCTCCTATATAAGAATTTTTTTTTTTTGTTTACTATCATACCACTGTCACACTGCAGCAAGTTGACAAAACAATTTATTGTGTACTACGCTGCGTATGTGTAATACGATTTTATACTTACACATAGTATGGCAAAATTTGCCACTGTTGCAGCTGCTACACTATTGTTGTCATCATTGTAGCATACTTACTATATACTTGTACTTACAGCTTGGCTTCATATTTATTAAGTTGCTATTTTATGACAATTTTTTATGCTCTTAAAAAGAATCTATGTATGAGTAGAGTAAGTAAAAGACCAAATAAAGTGGATGGCAAAATAACTAAATCGATCTTTTTACAAATGTGTCAGAAATAACTTTAATAAAAAAGCAAACAACTTGTTTGATTTACAGGTAAATTATGTCTGCACTTTGCTTGCTTTGCTTTTCTTTGCAGTTGACTTTAAAACGTAAAGTATTATTATACTTGTCCGAATTAAAGTCAAATTTATGCCAAATACAGACAAAGAAATTCAGAAATATTAAAAAAAAAAAAAAAACAGAAAAGACAAACAAAAGAAATAAAAAGCAAAGGCAAGCATAAAAAAATGGACGACATGAAACTAAGTAAAAGAAGCAAGTGACTGACTGAGTCACAGACTTTGTGTGCTGAACTCAGACTCATTATATGCCAGTGACACAAAGTCATTATTATTCATTGCTGACATACGCAGAGAGAATCAGTCCAAGGGACCAAGGGAGACTTCAGGACTTCAAGAGAGAAGACACGGACACGGCCAGGAGTAACAACGTATTTGTTGATGTCTTCTTGTTTTCTTTTGCTTTCCTTTTATTATTTTCATTTATTTTTTATGCACTTGTAGAAAATATACGAAAAAAGTTGCTGATAAACGAAAAGTTGGTCAAAAGTTATCGCTTGCAGCTGTTTTTGGGGGGCAAGTAAAACTTGGCGTATGCTAAAATTTTGTTTTCTTTTTTTTTTATCAATTTTTCTTCAACATATTCTCATCATCTTCTTTTTGCTTGTTTTATGTGCTTCGATGTCCTATTTTGTTCTTGTTCAAGATCATTTTAAAGTTAGTCCATTTGTTTGACACTTTGAAGGCATGCGTTCAATTGTTAAATTGTAAATTAAATGGCAACAAACATCATATAACATGCGAACAAAAAGTTAGTAAAAATAAATTATGTAAGGCACAAGAGCAGAACATAGCAGAACAGAACTGAACAGAACAGAAGAAAAGTGAATGAAACCATTATAAAAACTTTCTTCTTGCATGCAACTTTAATAAATGAAATGAGTTGTTAGTAGCAAGAAGTTGAATAACTCATCTACTGTACTCTGCTTAAAGGATTCTCTTGAGCTGAATGTGCAGAATGCACTTGATGTCATTTTCAATAAAAATAAAAATACAAGTACAAGTATTTTATAAATATCAGCAGCCATTGGCATATGAGCAAGAACAGAATGCAATGAAGTAGAAATTAAGTAACATTGTAGAAAGAAGGAGCTCAGCAAGACAACTTTCTATCAACTGTAAAAGTAACAAAGGCAAAAAAGGAAAGACGAAATTCTTAAAGATAAAAAATCAAATCAAAAAATCAATTTCTAATAAATTTTTGTAGAAATAAATATTAAATAATTCTCCATTTTCATAGTATTATTTTGTATTATTCTTAACGATTTTTAAGATTTAATGGGCGACACTTAAAAATCTTGTTCGAGCACATAAAAAACAATTTCATGCTCTTGTTTTACAAAAAACAAAAAAAAAAAAAAAACAAATATGAGAATATGAGTGTTTTTACTATAGACACGAGCGCCAAAACTCTGAGAAGGAGGAAAGCAGTTGAATATGAAAACGAATATAAGAAAGCTAACGGCGCCATAAATTTAACAACAATGGCTGACCGACCACATATCGTAGCCATTTACCATTGTTTTTTGGTCGTTGTTGCTATTGTTGTTGTAAAATAAGCTATTACATAAATGCCTTTCTATTTTTTAAGCAACCATACACAAACATATCTTATAGATTCATACATATGTATGTACGAGTATGTTTTACAAAGATATACTCTACATGTATATGTTTACGATAAGCGTTTGGCGTCTTTTTGGTCAATGAATTTTTCCCTGAGCTATGACAAAATCTTCCTATGAATATACAATATGTGTATGTGAGTATTTAGAACTTGGGTTAAGTGAAACAGAGAATAGTAATTTCAGTTTCACCGATGCTTACATGCCTTTCAAGCGATTAACTGTGGAAATAAAAAACTTTATCTAGGCCCTAGGTTCCCAAAGAGCACGATAATGATCTTCTGTGGTTGCTGAAGGCTATCAGGAGGCAGTAGAAGACTCAGAAAAAATAAAGAAGCGTTAAGGCAATCAAAAGGGATAATGGCAGACAAATTATATCTTATATCTGTTCAATCCGCGGCCCAAAGTAAGTATTAGGGCGGATTAAAATGACTCGCCAACATAAACCGATGCCTTATGATTTACAATTAACAATTTTTGGGGTAAAGCATTATTTATCTCTCTCTTACTCATGCATAAGCATTCATATTCTACGCTACAGACGAACAAGCCAATGTGACAACGTCTCTCCCCTGCATCATCACATTTGATTAACATAACGTTTTGGAACTGATTTACACCGCGCTAAAGAAGTTTCACTTCAAAAACACAAAAAAAAAAAAAAAATAACAACAGTAAACAGAGTCAGTACACTTATGAAATTTAGATGGTTGGTGGCTATACATAAGAAACTTATTTTGTCGAAATTTCAGTTGGAAATAATCAAAGAATTTTTCCAAACGTATATGCTCTCTTATCTTTTTAGAGCGATGGTGTAGCAACGTATGCCGGGATGACTAGTTTGTAATAAAAATTGAAAATAGTCATGTCAAATTGGGCACATACAATTACTTCATTAATACATTAGTGGCTTCAAAACAAATTTCAATTCCATCAACTTCTCGACTTAAATGTTGTTTGCTCTGAGCTAACAGTGGAGTTATTTAAAATCCAAAGATCACAACAACAAAAGTCACACTGCATACAACAAATTATCCTCAACATATGTGAGAAATTCCCATTATACTCGTACCAGATGAAATATTAAAGAAAGCAGGACACATCTTTGTCATGGCTCTTGACCGCCACCAATTGCTAAATGTAAATCTGAAAAATCTATTAGATTCATTCACACTTCAATCCACGAAAGTCAAATGAAGAACTCCAGAAAAAAAAGAAAAGAAAACACATACACACATCATATTTCATTTAACAATTTTGTTTTTTTAATTTGGAGATTAATTTGTCAGATGCTATGGCGTAATTTTCAAAATACTTTTATCAGATAATTATAAATGGATGACGGAGGGGGAGGTGGAGTCGTTGTGCATTTAAATATGTTATGTACCCAATCCTTACGAACGCCAATATAAATGGGTAATGACATTATATTACTGAAGAGTGACAACAACCACAACCAATAAACAGTATTTCGTTTTTTGGATTGAGCTAATTGCTCTTTTTTGAGCTTATTGATCAACAATTTACACTTTTCAGTAAAATGTGGCTTTTGAACTGATTGCGATATTTGTACCCAATCAAGGTTACCTTCGGCGGCTTCACGTGTATCACATAAAGCGAGTATCCGCCCAAATTCCATATCGACTTTTCGACCATTGGCATTGGCCACCATTGGTGCCACTTCAACTTCATCTGGTATCTTAGAAGGCAGTTTAGAATGTTTTAGGCTGCGTGCACATGTAACCGCTTTGTCGCCACCGCTTGGATTTATAGTCACTGGACAGGTCAAGGATCCGGGTGAGACGTAACGTCTACGTAAAACTTTTTTCCCAGCAACGCTTTGAAGGTTTTGATTATTATTTGTTGGATTATTTTCCATTTTCAGAAAATTGTATGCTTTATTAAATATTGAGATAACTTCAGTATTCCCAAAATGATTTGTTACAGTGACACTTAAAATCTGTCAACATTTTGTAAACAATATCTAAGGTAAAGTGATGCCTTAAAAAATGTGTAAATAATTAAATTATTTATTTTGAGCTCCATAGCTCAATCAATAAAATTCCAGATATAACTTCTAAATCTTTGAATCTAATATAATCTATATGTATGCGGAAGGCTAGGCTAAGTTAATCCGTGGTCCTTTTATATTAAGTTTTTTCTGTTTCGATATGAAGTGTATTCTCGTGGTATGCTCCCAAAGTAGATGTGCTCCGAGTTAATCGTGGTTTAATGAAGCTGTTTAATGTTAGTGGTCTTAAGTCTTCCTTGCCTTACTCTGTGGAAGCACTTCAAGAACCAATACATAGTGGACACCAGAACTTGACTAAGGAAGACGGTACGTGGAAGTGTTATAGGGAAACTAGACAGTAATTTCATGTGTTTTATTACATATTTTGTGTGGCAGAATGCCTACTGTGCCGCTTAAAGAATTATTGCAAATAAATGAATTGATACATTAAAAAAACCTTTGGAAAATAATTTCAGAATATTTTTCCACAAAAAAAGAAAAACTTCATCAAATAGCTATAATCCTTTTAAAAATTGGCTAAATATCTCATAAAACAATCATTTAAACATATCTAAAATTTTAAATCATAATAATGTGTCGTTATGACGTGATATAATAACCTAATAGCTCAATAAACTGTTAGAAGTTGCATCAAAAATTAAACTAGAGAAATAAATTTCTTATTTCAGAATCATATTTGTACAAAATATTTGCATTATTGCATTTTGTATTATATTTACCACTTCACACCTAATACCTTGCGGCAATTGTTTGATGCTAAACAAATATTTGTTTAAATTATAAATCATCAAATATTATCTGACAGAGGTGTTTGTCTTTATGGAGGAGGCGAAGGAGATGAAACATAAATGCAAGCAACTAGATACACTTAAAGGCAATTTAGCAAATAAATTGATGACAGACAGCATGAGTATTTCAGTTGTTGCACAATAAGCTGCTGCAAATATCTGCATGCAACATACTTGAAATACAAATAAACCAAAGCAATTTATCATTTTGAAATTTTGTTATATGTATATACTATAAATAAACAAACAAACAAACAAACAAATAAAATAATTGTGTAAATTGTGTATGAATAGCAATATAGTTGTATATAGTAAGTGAGTGAAATTGATTAATATATTGTTATGGCAACTACTAAAAGATAGAGAGTTTAGGTATCTCTTAGAGGAAAGAATGTAACGGGTGTGCCATCATGTCTTAAACATTTTTAAATCAAAATATGAAGATACCAAATAGCTTAATGTTTTACCATATATTTTGTTAATTTAAAAGTTTTATTTGATATACCATTAATAAATCTAAGTCAGTCGAAATTGGATCAAAGCAAAGATAAAGTAAAATTCTAGTCTAAATATTAGTGTTTTATTATGAACTCATCTTCACATCATAAAGCAATGATGAGAATTGTAGAGAAATTTATTTTAACAAGACCGTAAAAGGATTCCATGATATAAAAGTCTAGAAAAATAACAAAATGCTGTGATTGGAATGCATTATTCGTTAATGAACATGAATGGTTTTAACACAACACATGACTTGAAGAATCATAGGTTTTTAAAGATATTTTCCTTTAATTTTATTAAAATATGAAGCTTTCATGTCCTCTGAAAGCAATTAAAGTTTATATCAATGAACTATACTCCATGGATTAACTTCAAAGAATCGTAGCTGTATCTTTTGGAAAAATCAGGATATATTTTGTTAGAATTTGGATGCTTTATCTCTTGTGTTCTTATCATTCATCAAATAAACAATGCCTAATGTGATTTATTAGCACTTTGTCTTCATTGAAAAGCTCTCCAGTTTGTATGCTCTAAGATTTGAATCATCTTTAGGGACTTGATTTAAGTACTCTTAACTGAAAAGCAAATAAGCAAATAAATGTTGTAAATATAAACTCTTTTTATATTCTACTATTTGACATGATCGCCCCTATTCATTTTATGGCTTTAAAAAAACCGGAGATAAAAACACAAGATGGAGTACCCTGTTTAGCATATATAGTAAGTCATCAGGCGGCAATAAAGCAATATACAGTGCGTATGAGTAATCTAATAAAGGCGTACACCCAAAAACACCCACAGACAGTGTTGATGGAAGGAATGATGATAGTGGAGTGAGAATCCACAGAGCAGACGACTAATAGGGTTATAACATAAGCATTCCATGTAGTAGAAATATGCAGCTGTTATTTGATTTATTATATTTGAATTTATTGCGATTGTTGGTCATATTCTCATTCAAGTTGATTGCTTACTGGTTCACGTAAAACACACATTCATGAACAAATTGTATTCTGTCATAGTTGATTAGCAGCAATCTTCTGATAGTCATGATGACTAGGATGATGATGATGATGGTAATGGCTATGGTAATGGTCATAATCTAATGGTCACCACAGCAACCACATCACTCCAAACCTTAACCAATCTTCAGTAACCACAAACCTTACATCTTTCGATAAGAGTTAAATATCAAAATCAATATTAAGTTAGAATTTAACTTGGCTTTCAATTGCTTTTCTAATTGATTTATTTTTCAATGTTGGTCTTTAAAAATAAAGAATTGAATGGAATAAATTTCTCTGATGATAACCAAACCCTTTCATTGATTGAAATAATTTAATTGCTTTCATTTGGCTTATGCATTGCTCAATTTGACTTTAAAATCAAAGGAATATAAAAAAAAAATGAGAAATAAACAAACATTTCCATTTTGATTAATGGCGCACAATGCCAACTGACAATTCTTTATTTTTTTTTTTTGTTGTTTACATTATAGTAAGAAATTAATTTAAGTAATGTTTTCATCTTAGATTGTCTCATCTTGATTTTGACTTGAACGGTATTGTGTTTTTTTACATTTCTTATTTTGTTCCTTTTAATTTATTAAGAATTTCCGTTCAACCAATCAAGTTGTTTTCCTTTCAGTTCTGTTGAGTATATTGTCATGGTGCGCCTTAAGTTATGCAGTAGTATATTTTCTTTTCAAATTAATTCTTCTTCAGTTACAAAAATCCAAACATATACACCCGCAATCACATATACACATCTATGTTCTTACTTCTATATGAAAATAAAACATAAAAAAAATTATAATGGATACAAATTGTGTCCTTTTGCATTTTACTCAATGAATTGTTAATGGGACACTAAGCGATACCAAAAGCAACTTAAGAGTATATACACGAGGTGTGGTTATAAAATATATTTATCGGTACAAGAATATAATAAGTTATGTTTGCTTTCAATGTGTTAAATGAATTTTTCATTAACCGAAACAGTCTTATTCCATTTAAGCTTATTTTTTTCATAGTCACCTCTCACAGAACTTGTCTATAAATTTATTCTTTCGTACTGCTTGAACAAATGTGAAAAGCTTCTATCATGTAGCTAAGATATATGTACTGGATTTAAATTGAAAGAACTGATATGCGTATTTTAAATATGATATTAAAAATTTCTTTTAGGTATTTCTTTAAATATATTGTATATTCATAAATTCCTGAAAAAGAACATAACAAGAATAATAACAGAGTGTAAGGCATTCTAATTTGGATTCTGCCCATCATCCTTATTGTCGCCTTTTTCCTTCTTGGTCACTCAACCAGTGTTCGGAGAATCAAAACCCTTTGCCCGAATCCTGCTTCCGATGGCTGATGATGGCTGTTATATTGTCTTACAGTCTGCTACATCAATTGAAATGGCATTTAATTGAATATACTTTAGTATAAAATAATATTTATTAAAATTGAATGAATATTGAATCCTTACCAAGATCTGACTTTTTACGGCTGCTCCTCGTCCTCCATTACCCGTATAATTGCGTATGTCTTATATCTCTTTCAAGAACACCCACCTTGCAAAAGGTACTAAGCGCCTTTTGGATGACATCATCGATATCCTTCACAGGCATTAAATTTTTAACATGATGTTTCAATCTTTGTTATATTTCGTACTGCCGAATGAACCTCTTATTGTGTTCTTGTGAAAGGTTATTAATAGCTTGTAGTAGATGGAACTTACAAATTTTTGTTATAAATTTCAATTCAATCAATTTCTCGATTTAGTTGTTGTTTGCACCTTATAACTAATATTTCTAATATGTATTGCAGGAAGGAATGGGTATTTAGATCTGTAGAATTCGAGGGACAAACAGTCCAAAAGGTTAGTTATTACAGGCTCCTCGTCAGAAAAGCGAGTTCATCCAGAAGCCTTACAGCCCTATGTGATGTCTGAATTTGGCTCAGAGTCTCTCACCCTATGCCTTTGAAC